>OZ021729.1:34441234-34645346 GCA_963978545.1 Linyphia triangularis | reverse complement strand
AAATTTCATTAAATTCCGATTAAGACTTCCCACTTTATTTAACTTTTAGCGTCTCGAATGGGCAGTCACCAGAATGATTCTATATGCTTATGTTTTAATTTTGTTTTTAATGTTTCATATTCTAATTTCAAAAACGGACCTTGAAGTACGAAACACTAAAAACATAATTAAAACACACGTTTGACTGCTTACAATCATATTTGGTCGCTCATTATTCGAAGTCATCAAAGTAAACATTTATGAACAGAATAATTAATTATTGCATATTATATATATTTATAAGAAAAGTACTTTTCTTTAAAAGGGAGCCAATCCAAATTTTGCACCAAAGCACTAAATGCAGCAACCGTTGTTTTTATTCTTTGGACTTTTAATTCCTATCTACTTTTAGATTTGAATGTCAAATGCAAAATAGTCAAGTAATTCTCAAGTGGCATCCTGTTAACAGAAAAGTACCAAAAAAATAACTCGCACAAACTCTCATTGTAAAGCCAAGGTTGTAAAGCCAAGCGAACTTATGAACATTAGTGAAGTGAGGGTAGAAGAATACAATAAATTATACACAAATATTTACAATATAAACAAAAAATATTTACACTATATACAAATCACCAAATCATGCACAGATTTTACTGCTCCCTGACGCAGCAGGTGAGGCTTCTCCAGATGTTCTGGAAGAAGCGCCTACCGCGCCCGAACCTCCTCCGTTGTTGGTCGGATGTAACCGTGTCCTCTTCCCATGGATCCAATTGGAGCCTAGATTGCAACAAGTCGCAGTATCTCTTCATACCGGAGGATGTATTCATCGTCGGAGTCCAATCATCATCATAGCTCGGTGTTCGAGCCACAGCAGAAGTTATCAACTTGAGCTGTCGGTCTGTCAATAATGACAGATCCAGTTGGATCCTCTTCCTCTGAGTGCTTTTGTTCACACTTCTCCAGTAAAATGATGGAGTAGAGAAAGAGGCCGACAGGAATCAAGTACAACAACTGTTGGATGATGATCAGCTTGTAGAGGGTCCATAGGAAGGTGACAACAACGAGGAGGCTATAAAAAAGCTTTCGCTTGACATTTTTGACGAATAATTTTGCCAAAAAGTATCTCAATTCACAAAGAGATGTTTCTCACACAAAGTTCAAAGATCATATGAAATAAGTTATTTATTTTATTGTTGATGGAGAAAGATTAGTTATTGTTGGAATTTTGCATTTTATGCTACATTGTTACTTCTAGACAAACATTGATTTCTAACAATTGAATTGAATGTATATTATAGCAATTAACAATAAATAAAAAACAATGGCAATTTTTAAAAAAATATATCCAAATAGGATTTTCTTTATACCTATAGAATACTTTTAAAACTGTATCGATTTAATATACAGATACGATTGAATTTGAAAATCGTTTTAATCGACAAATCAGTCAACTAAAATGAAAATATAGGCACATAATTATTTTGATTTTAAGTTAATGATTACTGCATAAAAGTTATTTTATAAAAAAAAAAAAAAAAAATAATAATAATAATAATAATAAAAAAATAATAATAAAAAAAAAAAAAAAAAAAAACTGTTTTGAGAATATCTCTTCGAATTATGATCTATACCTTTTTTAAGTATGCATCAAATAGAAAATAGAGTGCTTATTATTTTACCATTTTTGGATAATTTTTTTTTTTTTCAGATTCAGATTTTTAGTAATGATGTTTAAATGGAAGGGAAAAAACAAACAAAAAAAAACCACCGAGTTTTATTGATAATAATTAACTACTAACTCGTTATATTTAGTATAATTTTGAACAGTGATAACTCAAGTTTTATGGGGTCCAGAAAAGAAATTATGTTTGGAAATTGTTCGCAATATCAATATTAATGTTATGAATCTCCATCTAGTTTCTGGAATACATAGTTTTTTCAATATAATTTTTTTAACATTGTAAGTAGAAAAAATCGTAATTTTTCTAAAAATTTTTGCATTTAAAAATCTAGCAAAATTCACTTTCTCAAATCATTTTTCAAAAAGATTTTTATCAAATTTCAGTTTTCATTGTATAAATGGTTTCATGTGCCAAAAACACGATTTCTTAGAAAATGAGTTTAAAATATTCAAACTTACTTCAGAACAAAATAGCACTTCACATTAATAAAATAACTCTAGCCTTCAGATGATACCATTATCTTGCAAAAATTCCGTCTAGAGATTATTTTAATATCACCAATTTCATCATTATCGCCAAAAAACCGTCGAACTAGTAATTTTTTTTAATTAATGAAAACAACAAAAATGGTAAATTACACCATTTCATGGCAAATTTAAAATGTAATGATTAGTATTAAGTGTAATTGAAAGCTGTACGAAGTTTCCATTTGCCTAGTTTTTATTGTGGATTTATAGTGGAGACATTTAGCGGTTTAGAATTCGCAATGGACAATTCCCGCATTTTTTAAAAACGAGTGAAATTAGTACATATTTATGAAAAATTTCTTTCTGATTCCAAATATTTAAACAAAAGTTCTTTAAATAAATTATTTATTTAAATATTAAGAAAAGAAAATGCCCCAAAACCGAGCCAAAACCAGTTCGATCAAAACAGTCAACAAAATTCGTGACGTAAAGAGATCCCTGCGTTTCTATGGTAAGCGTGAGGTTTCTGCCAAATAGCTATCGTTAAAAAGGTTGGCGTTGGTAGACCATTGCCACATTCCGTACAGGTTGGCGTGATTTTTGAGAAACTTGCAAATCTGGTTTCCGCTGCTGCATTTCAAGCCAAGATGTTTGAGATCTCTTTACGTCACGTTCAACGCCAATGAAATAAGTCGTTTTCTCGCCAACCTCTAACAAGGTAATTTTAAACGCAAATTAAAAAAAAGAAAAAGCGCATTGAGCAGAAATTTTTATGTTTATGGCCTTTTCGGAACATTTAGAATTAAAAAAAAAAAAAAAAAAAAAAAAAAAAAAAAAAAAAATCGGGAATTGTCCATTCTCCATCTACGAAATCTAGTAGTTTATCGACCAGGCCATCGCGAATTTTATAAAATGCGTTTCGTCATTTCAAACCAAATAAATAAAAGCTATAGTTCAACCCGTTTCTAAACGGAGGGTGTAGTTGATAACAGCCCCACCATTAGAAATACTTTTCGCTCAAATGCCTAAATTGTCATTAGGGATGGAGTTTTTGATGAAGTGGAAATATAATGGATATCACGTGGTCGTGACGTACCATTATTCTTATTGGATTGATCCCGGAGAAAATTGAACGCTAACATTAAAGGGACGGGGTAACAAAGACATATTGTCATGGGAGGTCGTGAAGCCATGGCCGCTTTTAGTAGGATCTTTAAGGAAATTGCCAACTGTTAAACTAGGAATGCACGTGAAGGATAAATTTATTTGAGTCGTTTATTGATTAAAGGACTCTTATTTTTATTTATTAATTTTTTTTGTGTGTCGAAAATCACTTTCTATAGTTTTTAGATCTGTATTATTAATTGCACATACTATTGAAAAACGTTCTTCTTAATTTTACCATATGACTAGTTACAGTGTTAGAAGTGAGGAGGAAAAAAGTGGGGGGATGTCCAAAAGTTGGTGACAAGTGCAAGCCCCCCCCCCCCCCCAATCATAAATGTTATAATTTCCTGTCTTATATTAAAAATATTAGCTAGGAAGGAAATAATTTGTACTTTCTAACGCTAACATTGAACAAGGGTTGGAAAATTTACTCTTATTTTAATAAATATTCTGCGACTTAGTTTTTTTTTACTTGGAAGTAAGAGATAAAGTGAAGTAATAACTCAAAATTACATGCATAACTGCTTATTTAGATTTAAATTATGCTTCTAAATGTGCATACGTTCATATTAAATTAATAGAGATCTTTAAAATGTTTTTGCTTTTTAAATAGCTTGTCTCTATATAAAAGAAGAATAGAAATTTAACTTAAAGTTTCTCCAAAGCTAAAAGTTGAAGAGGCATAACAGCATTCGTCAATAAAAATACTTATATCTTTATACAAAGTAGTAAATACATTTTTATAGTAGTATGATATATATCTTACATAGATTTAAATTTTAATTTGAAAACTTTAAATCACTTTTTCTCAGTGTCACTACATTTAAAGGTTAATGTTATTATTCTTTGGTAGTTTTTAGACAGATTGAGTGTTTTTAAAAGTGTGGGGGGGGGGGGGGATGAATTTCAGTGGTTTTGGAAGTGGGGAAACGCATGGGTATTTTCTTGAAAAGTGAGGGGACGCGTCACCCCGCGTCTACCCACATTTCTACCACTGACTAGTTATAAGCGCTTAGTATTATCAAACTTTCGTACTTACATGGAGTGCATACTAACGTACTTTGATACAACAATACCATAATATTACCATACTCCTTACTCCATTGTCAAAAAAATTACTTTTTTTTTTACAGAAACCAAGATAATATTTTACTACAGTGTTAAGAATATTCTTATGAATTTTCTGAAGGTAAATGACGACAGAGCTTTCCTAAATTAAAAACGTATAGTTTATTCATCGTCTTAGAGGCTTACAAAACTTCTTTAAACTCCAATCTTTAATCCACTATCAAGCCATAACAAAAGCTTCCGTGTATACAAGTTTAAATACAGCGGTAATTCACACTTCTGCACATTAAGGCATAACTCCTTCCAAGACAGCTCTAAATCTCCAACTGACTAAAATTCCACGCCTCAGTGGTTTTTATATCCTCGCATGTGAACTTTCCCGAAAAATAAAGAACAATCGATTTGGCGATAAGCGTGCTGAAAACAACTAGAAAATTGTCGATTCACTCGGGTGTTCTCAACTTTTTCTAGCCTGTATTATCGCTGTTAACAAATATATTTTTAAAAATATCTCCACTATTTACAATTATTAACAGAAAAATAGCATACCAGAAAATAGCATAAAAATTGCATCATTTGCACAGAATTAGAATTTGCTAATTTCGATTTGTCAAAGTTTTCAGGATAATAAATAAAAGTGATCAAGTTGCAGTTTTTACCAATTGATGGGTCTAGAGCCTTTTCACTCTAAGCTGACAGCTAAAATAAACGAATTACTGTTAAAATAACTTTCAGGGGGTAATTTTAATTTGAAAGAGGTCCAATTTGAAGTTTACATAAAAACAATGTGACAAACATAAGTAAAGCAAACTTAAACTGTGTTTTCGGGTCAGTTTCTCCTTTGGCGTATTCTTTGTCTTCATATGGAAATAGTATTTTTTTTTTAACAATATCTCCTATTTATAAATGAACGGATTGAAGACCAGAATAAAATGCTTTTTAACCCAATGGTAGAACTAAAATTTTCATAAAACCATCAAAAGTTTGTTTTGATACTCAATTTTGAATGTCATTGAAACATTCGAGTAAATGTAATTTTGGAAGAAAATGTCAATTGTTTCCATGTGAAGAGTTTAAGAAATATATTTGATCCCTCCCTCCCCCTTTAATGAGTATAAAGAGCTCATTAAATATAGAGCTCATATTATGCTCATTAAAAAAGAGGACTGAGATATTGATTTCATAATTTACATTCCCATATTTTTTAAAAACTAGAAATAGGTAAGAAGTTTTGTTGCTTTTGAAGCATTCGTAAATTATTGTTGATAGATTGTTTCGAACAAATTCTAAGAATGTTCGAAATCAACTTATATTATGTCACTTTTTTTTATGGCTAAAAAATTAAATTGTTGCTTTTTACTATAAAGTATCACAAATTCACAAATATTTATCTTTATATGCATATCATATGTTTTTTTTAAAGTGCTTCTTTTTATTTTTCATAAAATCAAAATTCTGTAGCATTTTTTCCTAAAAGTGATATTTGTACAAATAAGTTGGCGTTTATTTTTTAACTATTAATAAAGAGAAGATTACAAATTTACATTAAAGTAAGATAAACGACTTAAACAAATATAAATAATCCCAGTAAGTATTTTATTAGCATATCTTTGAGATATATTATGAAATCTGTACAAATTCAAGTTTACTATGGCATGGAATATTTCTTAGCCAAATTTATTCCATTATATTTCCCTATAAGAAATATTTGCTGTACGAATAAAAAACAATTTTGTAGCTATAAATTTTCGAGCTAATGAAATAAATGCAGTTATTTTTAGGTTTAAAAATCAATTTATGTTGTTTTTCTTAAATGCTGCAAAGCAAATTGAAAATTACTTCACTAAAGTGGATTTTGCGGAGCTGTAATGATTTATTCCAGATATAATCAAATTTTGTTTTCGCGTTCCTACAGATGTCTTGTCTGAGATATAGTATGCAGTTAAAACATTTAAGATGGCATTTTGTATTCAATTTACACTTGGCAACATAGTTTTAGAAAGGAAAAGTTTTTACAAAATATCTTTTATTTATTTTAATGTATTTTATTTATATCAATTTATTGCCTGCTTTCTGCCTAAAATAAGATGATAAAAAAAGTTCTTGAGTACTGATGATAATTTATTTTTCTTCTGGTGTTTGATAGATGCATTACTTTTTTAAGAATAGCCATTTCACAACTTTTTCTACAGAATTAATTCAACTCCATACCATGTTTTAACTGTGCAATGACTCTACAGTGATATCTAAACCAAAATTTAAACGAGCTATTGTTAAATATTTCATTGTCTTATTAAAAAATGTTTCACAACTTATCTGTAAATTTTCTTACTTGTTTATACGTGGGAATCTATGAACCAGGCATGAGGTATGGTTATAAGAACGGTAAAGTAAAAATTGACCATATGCATAACATTCTTCGTGGAGTGATTGTATTATAAGCCATCATAAATAAATTTGAATTTTCAACAAATCATAAGTCGGATTGGTCGTGGAAACGGTTGAAGAGTTGGGATCTGTGGCGTCTCCATGCATAAGTTTCCTAGAATCGGTGGAACTACCCAGGACATACATTGTGTTTTTTAGGGAATTATATATCTTCTGAACTTAGTGGTTTTCATCCTTAAAATAATTAAGGTAAATTGTAGTTTAAAAACAAACACATATCCAACATTAAAAACAAGCAAGCAAGTAAAGTAGGTAGGTAGGTAGGTAGGTAGGTAGGTTAGGTAAGGTAAGGTAAGATAGGTAAGTCAGTCAGTCAGTCAATCAGTCAATCAATCAATCAATAAATGGACGGACGGACAGATATACAACAATACAAGTAGCTGAGGCTTAAGTTTTCATATTTATTGCGCCTTCTAAAAGTATGTACTCGATCGATAATGTCATATCGGAGAGTAGGGCTTTAAAAAATTTTTTATTTTTATTAAGGGTTTTCCCAGCGATACCTATTTCCAGCATTGAGATTTTGGGCGGAAAATGCGAAGAATTTGAGAAAAATGTCCTGTCCAAAAATATGGAAACCCATCTCATTTATCACCTACCTCATATCATTATAGTCTGACAGACCTTAGCCCGATTTCTGATTTGTGTTGAGAACTAAGTTTTCCTCTCAAGAAAATTAAAAAGTCGCGCATTTACTTTCTTTTGTGGATATTTATGCGACTAAATATGTTTGATGTTTGTTTTTTTGGGTGGGTGCTATTTTTTGTAAAGTTTTTGTGTGGTTCTATTTCAGATTTAAATATTTTTTTTTATTCAATATTACCATTGTAGAGCAACAATGCTCACTAATCTCGCACGATATTGGCCAATTCCAATGTGGACCGTTCTAAAACGGCCGTTGTTACGGATCTTGGCCTATCTTTCACAATGCTAGATAAAATACACTGGTAGTTTCGAAATGTTGATGCATAGTTCTAAAATTGAAATATTTTTTATGAAAATTAATGTATTTTATGCAGCAACTAAACCGATAAAAGAACAGATTAAACAGAATAAAATAATTACTTTCGTTATACTACTTTAAAATTATGAGTATTATCATCACTAGTTATCGATAATTTTTTAATTCCTACACCATCATACAAAAAGTGTATATCTATAGAACAAAAAAGTATTTCGACTTTTGTAAAAAAAAAAAAAAAAAAAAAAAAAAAAATGATTAATATAATGGTATTTTAAAATCCTAACCTTATTTTAGAAGGACCAGGATCTTTATTTTATCAGGAACTATTAATCCTTTATATGGCGGCAGAAAGTCAAGCACTGAAATTCAAAATGCTTTTGAGAAAAAATACTCCTTAACAACATAATGTTTATTTTCACTTTTATTATGAAATAAAAATGAGTGAAATCCTGCTTATTATTTCTAAACATGCTATTACTTTCAATTATCCATATGTACACATAAGGTAATGAAAGTTTAGCAGCATTCGGTTAACAAAAATTTCGATTTTTTTGTTGTTGCATTTCTCCGCGTTTTGGAACATTCCGATTTCAAAAAAGTGATCTAGAAAAAATGTCTGTGTGTATGTCCCGAACAAATTGATCTAGAATGTTCAAATTTGGTGTGCGGGTTAGTGATGACCATGAGATCTACCATTAAGGTTTTTGTCAAAATCGAGCATGCGCATGAGGTAGCTGCCATTGAAAAAATCATGTTTTTCAATGATTGCTAAAAAAAAAAACGCTTTAATGATTTTGATAAAAATCGCTGTGGCATTGCTTCTTAAGGTGTTCTAACATCTCCACCTCTGAAATTCCTGTAAAAATACTTGGATGGCCTAAAAGTTAAAAAACGATTGCCTTTAACACAGAGTTCTATTTCCTTGAGCATACCTTATCAACGATAATTTTTTCTCCTCTCCTCAGTTTCACTTATAAAAAAGGACAATATAAGGATTTTGAAAGTTTATCGCTAAAACCATCTATTTTTCGGAGTTTTTATTTTTTTTATTTTAAAAAAGACCCATACAAGAGTTATGGTAAAATATATCGCCAAACAGGCAATTTTTTCTAAATGAATGATAAAAATATAAAAAACTGTAAATGACACAAATTAACATCAGTACTATAGTGTAATTGAAAGTTGTGCGATGTTCCACTCCCCTAATTCTGTGAAGATCATTTGTTCCATATACCATATACTTTGATCCATACACAAAATCAAAATTGATATATGACACACCAAGTTAAAGGCGAAGACCCCCATATCTGATAAATAGTTTATTTACAATTACACATTGTATTATTTCTTTGAAAATCGAAGTAAAAAACAACCTGTAAGAGTCAAAATCCTGGGTAAGTTGTGATAGTATACAGTAGATTCGCAGCTCTATAGAAAAGGGAAACAGACAATATAAGCACGCTATGGAAACTTTAGGAATATTATACACCTCAGTAATAGAGTAATGTATCTAATTTTGAAGAACTTTTAAAAAAAGTAATTATTCTAAACAATCTTAAATGCAGAGACTGCGCATAACTTCACTATAATTTGTTATACTTCAGGAAGTGCCTTGCATTTTGTTCAATTAAAAGTTCATAGAATTTATACATTGTATGTGATATGTATTATTTTAATTTCCCAATTTTCAAATAACTTATATAATTCAACCACTAATTTCAGAAATGCTTAAAAATTTCGATTGAAAGAAACACGTCTTTCAAATAGTTTCTTGAATCATTTAATGATAAATGTTTCATTTTAATCGTGTAAAAGTTTTGATTACATAAGGAAAAATATGAAAGCTTATAAGTTTTTGTCGTTTGTTATAAATCCATTCTAAAATGGCTAAAAGTATCTGCATAAAACATTTATCATGTATTCAAAACATCCCAAAGATGGACAAACGTTAAAAAGTACATTGCTTTTTTACTGAGGTTGTTTGGAAGTACTTAAACTTTTCCAGTTAGTTTTTAACCACCTCAATTGCTTAAACTCTGAGTTAAAATTAAATTAATTGATAATTTTTTCTTTCACGGAGTTTTAAATGTAGATTGCTTTCTTTCTTAAATATAATGATTATGTACCATGATTTAAATTTTAAAAAGTTTGTTCTATTCACAGTTTAAGTAAAACGGTAATGCTATATTTCATCTCTCTGACTTCACGAAGCAAATAAATGTGGTCTCTTAGTTAGAATACTAATGTAAACTATATTTCTAATTATAAGCTGTTGGTAACTTTTATTTACTTTTGAATATATTAAATATGTGTGTTTGCGATTTCTTGTCTAATTGGTTGGTACAAGTAAAAATAAATCGTTCTTGACCATATTTATCCTTGCTGACCAGTATATCCTTAATCTACTAATATTTCTCTACATTCAATAAAGCAATTAGAATGATGTTCCGTTACAAACATTTGCAGCTACCTCTCTGTCTATATTGTATGCCTTTATTACTTTCAATTACCCATATGTATTATACAAAGGGTAATTAAAGTATAGCATTCGGTCTTAAAAATTGTTTCGATTTTATTGCATTTCTCCACGTTTTGGAACACCCTGATTACAAAAAAGTTATTTAGAAAAAATGTGTGTCTGTGGTCAGCATAACTCCCTAACAAATGGACCTACGATGTTCAAATTTGGTTTGCGGGTTGTTACCATTGATCTACCATTAAAGTTTTCGTCAAAATCGCACATGCGCCTAAGGTAGCTGCTTTGAAAAAATCATGTTTTTCAATGATTGCTAAAAAAAACGGCTGTAACGATTTTGATAAAAATCGCTGTGATAATGCCTCTTAAGGTGTTCTAAACATCCCCACCTCCGAAATACACGTAAAATGTTTTTATGGCGTAAAAAGTTGAAAAACGAATGCCTTCAACACAGAGTTCTCTTTCCTTGAGCATACCTCATCAACGATCGTTTTTTCTTCTCCCCACAGTTTCGCTTATAACAAAGGATAATATAAGGATTATCTAAAAGTATATCTCCAAAACCTCGAATTTGGCGGAATTTTTTTTTTTTACCCTTACAAGAATTATCGCCAAAAATATCGCCAAACTGACCATTTCCTCTAAATGAATGATGAAAATATAAAAACGGTAAATGACACAAATCCACGTCAGTATTATAGTGTAATTGAAAGTTGTGCGATGTTCCACACCCCTAGTTTGTATTTAGGTCGTTTATTTGGAAATTAAGGCTCCAAAAACGTGCTTCACACTGAATTTTGTTTTGCTCAGAATATTACCTGTCTCTCAAATCTATCATTAATGAGGAACAAAAGTTCATTTGACAATGCACGACTTTAATATTTTTATTATAATTTTCACATTTCAAATAATGACTCTCGGGCAGATGGGGGACCAGTTTTTAAAGGGTAAATTTTCGCGTTGTCAGATGAAAAATTCTTTATTTAAATAATGTTATGATCATTTCAAACTTTAAAGGTAATGTTTAAATACCGTAAATAGCTGTTTAAAGAAGGAGTGACAGATTAGCGTTACTTACTTAATATTATTTGAGTATTGAATGATGCTATTAACGAAACACTGATTTTCATCTTACTTAGGTAAATAATTATTTATAGTTGAGAACGAAACTATTATGCCCACTAAATCATGCTTTTGTAGATTTTTATTTTTGGGGTCCAATTCAATTTACAAGACTCACACAAATCTAAAAAATTCCTTACGTAAAATATTTGCCAGCATGATACAGATTTTTTTTTTTAACATGGTGCAATATTTCATAGCATGTTAGAAAATCTGATCAAATGGTAGATTATTTTATAGAATGCTTACTATATTGATGGCTTTGTAAAATATTTGTGACTATGGACATGGACACGAAGACGTGTAAGGTAATGACCAATCTTATCTGATATGAATGATTATATAGTTGTTAGTTTTATTACAAACAATTATGTTTGATTGCATATATTAATGTAACATACTAATGAATGCGAAGCACTTATGTTTATTAAAATAAATTTTACATCTTCTAAATTCGTAAATAAAAACTTAAAATACTGCTTCTTCATGGTGTAAACATTCAATGAAATCAAAAAGTGTGGGTGCGCTCGAAGTATAAAATAGAAAATTTTAAATATCTTTTGTCACATATTTGAATAACTTTAAAACTATAAATTTGGATTAAAAATTTCTTCTGAATATGATCTCTTTTAAAGTATATAAAATTTCATATGATTTATGAGCTATATGAACCTGTTAAAACTTTACAATGAGTGAAATTCAAATATAAAATCCATTACATTCTAATTAAATTTGAAATGTGTATTAAATTTGTTATTTAACAATTGTTTAATTAATATCACTTTTCCCCAAACTTTTCACATTAGTGTTTTCCTAAATAATGTAAACACAAATAAAACTTGTAAATTAACTTTATTTTAGGAAAATTAGATTATGAAAATTCTTTCTACAGTCCCTAACGTAGGGGTATCACTCTGATGATAAAAACATTCTTTTGTCTTTGGTTATTTACCAAAGTGCTCTACTATAACGAAAACAACCTTGTAACTATTTTTTGTTCCTAAATAAATTAAAAAAAAAAAAGAGTATGATCCTAAATTTTTATCGGGTGTCTTTTCACTATTTTTGTAACAAACCTTTCAGAGGAAAGAATTTATGAACAAATAAGTTGGTAATAAAATTTTCTTGTTTTTGTGTATGCCTTTAAAACATAAATTGCTGATGTTTGTTGTGTATGCCTTTAGAGTTAATTTTTAAATAAATGATTTTTTGTATCATTTTCATGATACTGATAAAATTTTTAGATACTTGTTAGGATTTATAAGGGCCCCTGAATATTGTTTGAGATAGAGAGAGATGAAAGAGATAGAGAGATAGGAGTAAGATAGAGAGAGATAGAGAAGAGAGAGAGAGAGAGAGAGAGAGAGAGAGAGAGAGAGAAAGTAAGAGCATGTCTCGGTTCTATAGATCTAATTGTTATGAATCACAGTATCTGCTAAACTATTGCTTTAAAACAAATGAATCTGTGCACCAGGTATAACAACATTAATAAATGATCATTAAAGAAATTTGAAAGAAAATTACGAGTGATGTGTGTTCATTATTAATCTTTTAAAAAGTTTTCATGAGCTAGTTCATAAAAACTTTTTCAAGTGAATTAAAAACACTCTGTTATTTTCATCACAAATTTTGTTAATGATCTTTTATACCTGGACAGATCCATTTGTTTTGAAGCATTGGTTTGGCAGATATTGTGGTCAAAGAAAATGATTAGGTGTATTGATCATCCAATTTATGAACGAATAAGGTGATAATATAAATACGTGTTTTTGGTTGTGTATGCCTTTAGGATATAAATTTCTGATAAAAATATATGTTTGTTGTGTATGCCTTTAGAATTCTTTTTTTATAACGGCTCTCTTAATAAATTATTATAAGTCTGGACTGGAGGCTCCATTCTTATCGGTTTGCAATTTATGATTGCGATCTGTGTGTTTATTGCTGTTTGGTACCATCTCATATAAGGTTTTATAATGGAAAAATCTCTTTTAAAAAGAGTAGAAATAGCAAATAAAGAAATAGAAGTTATTTTTTTAACTTTGATAAAATCACCTGTAAAATTTAGAAAACAATTGAGAAGTATCCTTTTCCTCAATGAAATAAAAGTGTTTTAATTTGTAACTGTAAAAAATCAATTTCCTATTTGATTAATTTCCCTTGGTTAAAATTTTTGTGTAGGTAACTTTAATTATCTTTAGAAAAAATAATTATGAGCCGAAACTGTACAGACTTACGTTGGTGCTGTCGAATTTCTGTTATACTCTTTCTAATGCCTATTTATTATATTAATTATAGATGGTGTTATTGACACGAATATAATTTTTCTGTAAGGGAGAACAAATAACATACAGTTGTAAAATTTTTGCAATGCAGTTTAAAAGCAACAAAGTACAATAACAATGTACAATTTAGCTTATTGTCAGTTCATTAACATCTCAGATTGAAATTTGAATGAGCATAAAACTCAAAATAATTAGTCAGTGGTATGGATCTTCAAATTATCCCTAAGTCAAACTTGTTTCCTATTTTACACATAATCCATTTTAATCAAGTAATATGTTTTTTTTTTATAGTTGCTTTCAATGTTTTTATCTTCTAAACAAATATTGTTTCGAAGCAAATAACAACAGAATCATTAAAAGTTGTTCGTGCCATGTTAGACCTTGCATCCCATTTAGGAAATAAAACACGTAACACAACGCAAACACCTCAAACATGTTAATTTTGTTTGTTTTCCACTTTGCTTAAAGAGAATCGTGAAGGATAATAAAAATTGAAAGTTATTCTACTCTTTCGAGCTGTGTTCTGTGTTTCGTTCGCAAAGTGGCGCGACACAGAACGACTGCAAATTTGTGAACATGAAAGGTGTTACAAGTGAATAATTAAAACAAGCGTTCAAAAATAAATATTTAAGAGCAGGTGGTTTCGGCACAAATGGAGTCAATGCATGTCTTTGCATACCGAGGAATGTCAAATAGTTGATGCAGATAAAAATGAACATATACAAGGTGACATAACTCAACTGACGCTGTTTAAGAAGTCAGGAGCATGCAGAAATTGAA
The DNA here is from genome assembly GCA_963978545.1 of Linyphia triangularis. Taxonomy (NCBI): domain Eukaryota; kingdom Metazoa; phylum Arthropoda; class Arachnida; order Araneae; family Linyphiidae; genus Linyphia; species Linyphia triangularis. The sequence continues at coordinate 34,630,911 of OZ021729.1, read as the reverse complement.
AGATATTTATGAAATTTTATGTAAGTACCCCAGTGACCATAGGGAAATGATCAATAAAAAATAAAAATAAATAAATAAAAAAAATAAAAATGTAATTATATTAAAATATAAAAACAAACTGTTTATTTGTTTTCAAATGATGCTTTAACGGTTATATGATAGATACTCAAAATTTTATTGTATTATTTCTTTTTAGTCTAAACCTTTGTTCACAACTTTTCCCGATAAGGTTCAGGCAGTAAACTTGAATAAAAGCCCTAAAGCGCCATATTTCCATTTGGTGGTCAATACTTGAACTGAAGTTTTTTTTATATTTTTATTCAGATGGTTATTTTCGTATGATATCAGATGTAAGTATAAATTTTTCATAAAGATGTACAGGCTCCAGAGGGATTTATTCAGGTGTTGCTTAAATACGGCAACAAAGTATATTTAGCGAAGGCTGTAAGTGTCATTAAAATATCCGTGTTGGCAGTGACTTGAACATAATATCCAGATTCATATTTCTAATGAAAAATCGTTTATTGGTTTGTTTACTGCCATAAATTAATAAATAACATAACCCATAATTTTTTTTTTTTAATATAAATCATTTATATCCATTGCAAATTTTTATATTCATTTACACACGGCCGATTCTGTAAACAGAGTGTGCTTGGCTTTTGCATCTAATTTCTAATATCAAAAATTTTTTTATCAACAAAATGTTCGGCAATTTACGTTTCAAAATTTATTAATTAAACATGAACGGAACACTCACATCCACATCCAAATATCTTTAGCTGAATACCTGTGCTTTGCCACGAAATTTTACCATTTGTATTATTTTAGCCAGTTGTGAGGCCCTGCGTTGCGGAAATTCGTCATTGGTGTATAGGCCCCAATTTTTGGCGCTTCGCTCGCAGGAAAGTTTATCTCAATGCAAAACCGAACTCTCTTCGCTCGCTGAAAAAGTCATTCATTGACACAAAAGCACAGGCTTACTTAAGTCGTTGAAAGGTTCATTGCTATGCAGACACGATCTCGCTTTGCTCGATGAAAGGTGAATTTCCGCGCAAGCGTAAGGTCACTTCACACTCTAAAAACTAATTGCTACGTAAAGCCTTAATATTAGAAGCCCCTCCCTTGCCGAGAAACAATAAAAAAATTCCCCGTTAATAACTATAATACAACACCCCATTAAGAATATTTTAACAAGTGATGTTTATAAAAAGCAAAATTAGAAGGTCCAAACTACTTATGTTGAAACTTTCAGAGCTCTAGGTCTATTAGAAGTCGCTTCTTGTGAAATTATTAATTAAAAAAAAATTAATATTTTAACATTCTTTTTATAAAAAATCCAATTAGAAGGCCAAAACTACTTGTATTGAAAATTTCAGAACTTAAGCCCAATTAGAAATCGTTTTGTAAAATATTTGTTATAGTTAAAAAAATTAATTAAAAAAATAAAAAAATCTAAAGTTGTGTTTTTCAAAAGTTCAATTAAAAGCGTAAAACTAATTTTGTTGAAAATTTCAGAGCTGTAGCCCTATTAGAAATCGTTTTGTAAAATATATATATTAATTAATTAAAAAAATTAATCAAAAAGGAACTAAATAAAAATTTAAAATTCTGCTTTTCGAAAGTCCAATTAAAAGGCTAAAACTACTTTTGTTGAAATTTTCAGAGCTGTATCTCTATTTTAAGTCACTTTGTAAAAATAAATTGATTAAAAAATTAATTAAAAAAGAACTAATTAAAATGGTAATATTCTGTTTGACATACATAAAATTAGAAAACCAAAACTTCCTATGTTGAAAATTTCAGATCTCTACTCCAATTTTAAGTAGGCTTCTATAGATACACAGAGCCACAGACAGGCAGACAGACAGATACACAGCTTGCTTTATTATTATTATAGATTTATTCCGATTAAAACAATTTTATTATTTATTTATTTAATTAAAAAAATTTGGCAACAGGAACGAGTTTTAACGATGGTCGGTTCAATGCTATTTTAACGCGATTGGATGACGGCAAGTTGGTTTATTAATATTCCGTAAAAGCGAACTTTTAGTGACAGTTACAGCTCCAAAATTTGATAGAATGCATTGTCATCGATATCATACCTATTTGCCAAGTTTCAGCCCGATTGGATGACGGCAAGGGTGTTAATTAGTCCTCCACAGATTCAGCCGCCATCGACAAACCCACAAAATCGAAGTTAATAAAAAGGATTCAAAAAAAGGATTCAAGTTTACAAATAAATAAACATGCCTTTGTAATCAAATATATAACGCTTGTTTTATTTTTTCAATTGTTTTTACATATATTATTGCTATTTTTTTATTACTATGATATTTTTTTTTTATTAGATAATGCAGCCTACAAGAAGATATGTAAATAAATATAAAAAAAGCGACAGTTAAGAAATAAAGCATTAATAGTATGGCTAATCTCTATTCAAATGAATCAGTTTCATGATCGAAATAGAAGAAAACGTTTACTATATAATGTACGCTAACGCTTTTGGTCGTTAAGGTAGAAACTCACGTTTCCTATAAAACCATAAAAGAAACTTACAGCAATTTGTAACAATGAGATGTTTTCCAACGTTTTTCATATCGCTGCTTTCCTTTTTGCAGAGATTTTTCTTGCGATCCTTTTCAAGAATATTTTTCCACACAAAATTCAAACACAAGAAGGTTGAAGTAAAATTCATTCACATAGGGTCTCTTTATTAATTTAGTATGGATAAAAGTGAGAATGAATGATTTATATATTTTTATAAATTTACTCATGCATTATTCAAACTAGAAATCAAATTAAAGGGTTTGTGAAATATCAGAAGGCATTTCATTTCTACAATCTCTATTTATAAAGAGGAATTGCTAAGTCAGGAAAGGGGGTTATAGCTACCATTTCTTGACTATCTTCCACTTTCCATATAGATTCAACTATGAAATTTAAGGGGATGTGGGAATCCAAATTCTAAAATCTTTATTTTTAGAATTATTTTTCTGAAATTTTTTATGCAGTTATCTATTAATGCTTTTCAATTTTTAAATTTAAAAAATATTTTTTTTAAAAATTAAAAAAAATTAAAATTTTACATTTCCTAAATTTGATATATATATCTAAAACACTTTTTTTAAAAAATCATTCCATTTTTGCATAAAATTACTTCTTATAATTCATATAAAAAATTATCTTCATTATTTTTCAATAAAGTAATGGGACAAATTTAAAAAAATACATTTTGTGCAAAACTGGATAAAATCCATTGTATGCTAAGCTCCAAAAACTTTTTAAAAAAAAAAGTTAAATAAAAAACATAATTCATGAAGACAAATTAAAGAAATATATATGAAAAATAACTGTGGAAAGTTTCATAGATTTATAACAAGTAGTTTTTAAGTTATATCTATTTAAACTCAAAAAAGGGACAAAAAGCTATCACCGAGAAAAACAATTTCAAAGTTTCAAGATGGCATATCTGAAATATAGTTGTCATGTGGCAAAAATTTAAATCAACAAAACTTAGTTCAACTAATGATAGAAACAAAATGTTATTGCCATTTTATTTAAAAATATTTGTATTATTTTTTACAATAATAAAACTGTTTTTTTGAGAATTTTAAAAAATTTGTGTCCCAGACACCCATACAAACGCCAAAAAAGACAAACATAGGAAACGTAATCTATTCAAATATCGATTAACAAATTTAATGTGTCAAATATCCTAAAGGTGGAATTTCCTGTCCTAATTATCATAAATTCATAACTGTGAAGATACCGGTATGCTGGTGGCTAAGGTTACGAGCTCATGATCTAGCTTCAACAGAAGTAGATGCTACGTACTTATTATTTTGTAGAAATAAGAATTCTAACTATGTTCAGGTTAAAGTATAGATGTAATGCTTAGTTTGCAAGACGTGGACTGACTATTAGTGTGCTAGCTGTGAAACTGAAAATTATGTTTGCGATTTCTGTGAAAATAATTGATTACTTAAAATTATTATATGATTGTCAAATATGTGGTTCCCTAAATTGTAATTTTCATTGGAACCTCATTATTTTAAAATAAGTATCTGTCTGCATATTACCAGCGTATTTTTGAAAGATGAAAACAATTAAAAATGTAAATTTTATCAAGAGGAAGTCCTATTAAGGATCATTCCCTATACCTGGTATGTTACAATCTTTTAGCCCAGTGCATTTAGAAACTACTTTCTTTTAAACCTTGATATTTGATGAGTAGGTACGAAAATTATCCCTTAGTGAAATGACTTAAATTAAAAACGGGAAAATAGCTTTTAATATATTTTATTTTTTAAAACCTTACGCCAATGCATATGCAGTGGCTTCATCTGTTTTGTCTTTTGCTATTTTAATTTTAATTTATAATAGATAGACATTAAGTGAAAACAATTTGTGTCATTTCATGAAGTGATCTTCTTCGTACCTACTCACCAAATTTTAAGGTTTTATAGAAAGTAGCTTCTAAATGCACTGGGTTAGAAGATTGTAATATAGCGAGTATAGGAATTGATCTCTACTAGGACTTTCTCTTAAGTTATTGCTGTTTAATTTGTTTAATTATAACTATAAGAACGAAATAATGAATGTCTGTGATAATATTTTGAAGGGGAGGGAAAAAAAAAAAAAAAAAGGTTTCCACTTTTGCTCTATAATCATTTTGCCCAATAATAAATTCCCACAAAGTAGCAATTGTAAATTACACAGAAAAATAGTAACTGATCACATAAATACAGAGTTATCTAAAAGTAACCGGACATTTGAAAAATCGATAATTTCCGAAACTTTTGGAGAAGGACAATGCGATATTTACACAAATGTTCTTAAAACTAGGAATTTGGACCATCGCACGACTTTCAATTACACTTAATACCAGTCACTGCATTTAAATTTGAGATGGATTAGTGTAACTTATCGTTTTCCCATATTTTTTTCCTTAATTAAAAAAAAAATATCCAGCTTGGCGATATTTTTGGCGATAATTATTACATTATAGAATGGCGAATTTGGCGATATGTTTTTCGATATTCAAAACATTATTTTTTCTTGTAAGGGAAATAGAAAAGAAATAGTCGTTGATGGGCGATGCTCAAAGAAGGGAAGAGTGCTGTGATAAAGACATTAGTTTTTTTTTATCTTTTACGCCATTATCACATTTCTACATAAATTGCTAAGAGATGTGTACAGTACTTTCAAAAACATTACCACAGCGATTTTGTTCTAAGTTGTTTTATGGCAATTGCTGAAAAACATATATTTTTCACTAGCTACTACCTTAACTGTATACGTGACTTTGACGAAAACCTTAAGGACAAGTCCCATGGCCTCCACACTCGCCCGTCTGCAAAAGTTGAACATCGTAGGTTAATCCGTTTAAAAGTTATGCTGACACACACGCACACACACACACACAAACACACACACACACACACACACACACACACACACACACACACACACACACACACACACACACACACACACACACACACACACACACACACACACACACACACACACACACACACACACACATTTTTTCTAGATTAATATTTTGAACTCAGCACGTTCTAAAACCTGTAGAAATGAAAAAGAAAAAAGAAAAAAAAATGATTTTTTTTTACCGAATGCAACATTTTTATTACCTTATGTTAACGCATGGGTGACTGAAAGTAAAAGCACAATCTGGCTTTTCATCACAAAAGAAGAAAAGTTGTTTGTTTTTCATCAACAGGTAGCTATGAGCAACTTTCTATTGTTATGTAAGTAGGACGGACCTGCTTTCTGTCATAGTTTGATGCAAAATATAATATGCTGATAAAAGAGCGAACTATATGTAACTTTGTATAGAAAGAAACATGTTTTTTTTTTTTTTATTTAAAAAAAAAAAAATGCATTTCCCAACCCTAGAAACGTTCTTCCGATTTTTCTTTTTCAAAATGTCGTGTTACTTTTGAATCACTTTGCTTTAATTCCTTTAAAAACCCTGCTCAGTGCCAACATTAGAAAACCAAACGTCCCCCTAGAACCTTATTTAGCTATCAAGACCAGCACACCGCAGCATTCCCGGCCCAAATCCCCCCGCTGGGACCCCCTGATAGCAATAGCAAATACGCCAACGTCCTTATTCTAACCACCCTATTTGCACAAATACTCCCTTTTATCGGCCGGCCATCAGCATTGTTTATGAACGAGGTAAGATGTCCAGTGGAAACCTTCACATAGAGCGATGAAAGACAAAAGGAAAGAGAAGCATTCTCGGGATATTAGGACTGAGTTTGGAATTCTTATTCCATTTGAATGGGTGTGTTTTCCGAGCGCAAAATTGGTTTTCGTTGTTTGGAACGGAAACCGCCTCGTATCGGACTTCCTAAATTTATTTCTTCTTCCACAGGAAATAGAGAACGGCCCAAAGATTCGAAGAATGTTTGAATGATGTGACGTTCTACCAACGAACTGGATGTGGAGGGCGTGGAAATTGAAGCGCATTGTTAGAATAGACGTTTTCGGTGAATTCGCAGATGTTTTTGAGAGAAGTTCGTTGTATCCAAGAAAGCATAACATCAGTTGCGGTTCTAATAATGTCGCACTGGATTCTAATGTAACCGAAAATAAAATGAAATAATTCAATTTTTCACAAAATATTTTTGACACTAGTAAAAATGACATCAAAGCTCTTTTTAGATAACTACATTGGTTATTTTGTTCCAGCATGATAATGTTATTACATAGTCGTATATATAATATGGATATTTAGTGTATCATAATGCGTTTGTATCTGGAGTGGGAAGTTGAACAATGTCAACGCTATTTTTATAGTTCTATGATATTCAACATCCCGAATTATGTACAAATACCACTACCATAACATTCTCTATCTAGAATAGAGACTGTATCCATGCTATATATTCCTTTGGGAAAAATAGACTTTTAGCATAAACAAACTGTTACATTATGAAACAGTTTGCCTATACGAAAAACATTTCTTCGAAGTTTATTCTTGAATTGAATTGTGGTTTGTAAAAGGTTGAATACACTAGTCCCTCATTTGTTTTAAATTTTGATAGAATTTTTTTTTTAGCAAAACTCTGGTTTGTTTCTCGAACAGTAAAATATTCCCAGAAATCTTGCTTGTTTTAGTAGAATTAATATACTACAATGGATCATTTTTAAACAGTATTTCCAGTTGCCTATAGTATTTTTCTGACGTTTTTTTTAAACAGATCTCAATTTATTTCTTTTCATTTCTTTTCAACTAACTGATTACTTTGGCTTCGACGTTTTACTTTTATACATTTTTCCCATTAAATAAAATAATGTAAAATATAAACAAAATAAAATTTACCTAAAAACGAGAGAAGTCCAATTTTCCGAAGTGCCTGAAAATATTGGGCTTTCGCTTTTTTCCAGGGGAATCAGCCACAGAAGACATTTACCCAAATCGGAGTTCTCGAGATCTTGTAGAAGCTTTTTCGATGAAAATCTAGAGAATTTCTGCTTGCATTAAAACTTTAATAAGTTCAGTCGTACTTTTCACCAAACTCGATTTAGTTTCAATTCAGCACATTAAATGCACATTGTATCGTAAGAATTGCGGTTTAATGTATTTAAAAGTAAAAGAACACGCACGTACAGTTTAACATTTAGCATATGATTTACATTAATATGCTAACTAAAAAATTAATTAACAATCTTGTTATATTCAAATCCCAAACAACCCTATTTAAAATACATTAAATTATTAGCATGAGATGCTTTTGAGATGCATTGAATGCATACTGAAAGTGGCATAGAAATCATTTAAGCTGTTTAGCTTACTATCAAACAACAAATTAATAAATATTAATATGATGAATTCAGTTTCCATGGCGAAATTTGCAACAACATTTTCACAATGTTCCCGATGAATTTATACGTCAGAGGTGGCAAAAGCCTTCAACAATGATTCTGCTTTAATCATTGTTCAATCATTGTTCAGATGCGCAATGGTCAATTCCCGCATTTTTTAAAAACGAGTGAAATTAGTTTATATTTATGAAGAATTTCTTTCCGATTCCAAATATTTAAACAAAAGTTCTTAATAAAAAAATTAGTTATTTAAATATTGAGAAAAGAAAATGCCCCAAAACCGAGCCAAAACCAGTCCGATCAAAACACTGATCAAAATCTGTGACGTCAAAACTTCTTTCCGTTACTATGGTTATCGGGAGGTTTCTGCCAAATATTTGGCGTTGATTTGGTAGACCATTGCCATATCCCGTACAGGTTAGCGCGATTTGCGAGAAACTTGCAAAACTGGTTTCTGCTGCTGCATTTCAAGCCAAGGCGTTTGAGATCTTTTGACGTCAAATTCAATTCGAGCCGAATGAATCGTTTCTAGCCAAAGTCTACCAGAGGAACTTTGATTGCAAAGTTAAAAAATAAATAAATAAATAAATAAATAAATAAATAAATAAATAAATAAATAAATAAATAAATAAATAAATAAATAAATAAATAAATAAATAAATAAATAAATAAATAATAAATAAATAAATAAATAAATAAATAAATAAATAAATAAATAAATAAATGAATGAATGAATGAATGAATGAATGAATGAATGAATGAATGAATGAATGAATGAACGAACGAACGAACGAACGAACGAACGAAGAACGAACAAATAAATAAATAAATAAATAAATAAATAAATAAATAAATAAATAAATAAATAAATAAAAAAAAAAACGCATTGAGCAGACATTTTTGTGTTTATGACCTTTTCGAAACATTTAGAATAGAATAAATTTGAAAAAAAAAAAAAAAAAAAAAAAAAAAATGCGAGAATTGTCTATTAAATTAAAAATTTTGTTTTGAAAATATAGCTTGATACCTTTAGAAGCAAAGCTTTATTTAGTTTTATAATTATATTCGAGTGGAGTATAAGCAGATAAGTGCCCTAAATAACATGGAGTTATTTTGCAATCACCGTCTTTAGTTATTAAGTTGTCGTTTACATTTCATTATATACTATATTAGCTGTAACAAAAAGAACTCGAAGTCTAGACACAAGGGCTACATTAATGTTTGCCACAAGTTGCAGCTGGTTACGTTGATTAAAGGCATACTTGGAGGAAAATGTTATTATTTCCTTAATAACATACGTATTATAAAATTCTATTGCAAGTTTTAATATCTGAGTGGTTTGTTGTTATGTTTCTAATATTTTTTTAATCCGAAATTGATTTTTGAATGTTTAAAGCTTTTTTTTTTTTTAAAAAAGACAATAGCTGTTTCTTTTATACAAATAAGCAACTCAAATTTATTACGGTAGAACTTATTAAAAATCAAATTATTATTTATTAAAATTCTTGAAATACTATTTATCATTCATGCATAAAAATATTTCAAAGAATTATTCCATGTTAAGGATTAATTACAATAGTTATTCACTGCCACACATGAATACAAATAACTTAAATTCAGTAGTTTATAAATAATTAAATTTACCATTCATTAATAGGAATCATTAATGAATAATATTTTCAACTAATAATAATTATAAACATACAATATTTATAACTAATATTAATTATTAATATACAATATTTGTGATTAATGATAGTAGTTGATATACAATATTTATAACTAATAATAATAATTATTATTAATATACAAAATTTATATAACTCTTAATACACAATGTATCTGACTATTAATATACAACGCTTATAACTATTATTATAAAAAATTGATAATTAATAAATGTTTTGGATGAAGGTATATTTTGTAATGAAAGTAGATATAATTAAAAAAAAAAAAAATCAATTACCTCACATAAGTTTCACAACCCATTCTTTAAGAAAATATGCAATACAAAGTAACTTCTTGTGAAATGTATTGTTTCAAGCGTGATGCAATTGTGATATGTATTGTTTTATTCAAGATTGGTGATTTTGTCATAAGTTCCGATTTGTCAACTTAACTTTTAAAATCAAATGTGCTTCTGTCCATCTGCCAAAAAACCCCTGAGCACATCAAATACCAAGAGAGATGAAACAGTTTAAGATAATCAAATAAAAAAAGAAAATGCTACCAAGAGTAACAAATGGCTAAACCACTTTTTCCATTTATCTACTGGTTAGTAAAGTGGAGTAAAATAATTATTTATGCAACTAGTTGCGAAAGTAATACTTTTTCAAACGAGGGGAAATGCCTTCTTGACGAAGGCATTAGTATGAGTTAAATAATTCACTGACTTAGAAAAAGTATTTTCGTACATATATATATATATATATATATATATATATATATATATATATATATATATATATATATATATATATATATATATATATATATATATATATATATATATATATATATATATATATATATATATATATATATATATATATATATATATATATATATATATATATATATATAAATAAATAAGGAGGACCTGTGTACCTAGGGCCACCTTTTTTTTCAATGCACAAAAAATGTGATACTGAGCCGTTTAAAGTTTGAAATTGATATACATACATCGTTATAGTAATAACTTCGAATTGAGATTTGTATAAATACTTAAAATTATAAATTCTGTAAAATAGAAGGTTTTTTAATAAATTTCACAAATGGCCCTAGGTACAACGACGTCGTTGTATCTAGGGCCAGTACATTCTGTACCTAGGGCCATTCTCTTAAAGTTAGGTTTTGTTACATGATAAATGTAAAGCAAACATACACAGATGAATTTTATGAAAGAAACAAAATCAAGTAATTTTCAGCAATTGGTTTATCATATCATAACTATAATAAATTGCAATGTGTCAAATTATTAGTGAATTACAAATATTTTCTTAACTTCAAATACTGATTCCAAAAAATGAGCCGTATGAGCCGTTGTCGCTTTCAAATACCAACAGATTTTGGTTTGGGCAATTTGAACACAACATTTTCTCAATTTCATAAACAGTACATTTATTATAGAGAAACTTATTCGAATGTGCAATTTTTTCAAATATTTAACACTATATTGCTCCTCTTTAACATCTATTATTTCTGTCACATAAAAATTTTCATGTTTTTTTGCCTTATTACCTTGTTAAGCCAAAAGCCCCTATTTCAATTGATCACTTAAATCAGTCATATATATATATTAAAAATAATCTCGTGCTCAAATTTTATTTAGTTTAGGTATAGAAATGAAAAGGGGTAGGAAAGTAAAAAAGGGGTGAGAAAGTTGGGGACAATTGCTTCACCATCTATTTCCTCTATTTTAGCACACGAAGTAATTCGAAACTTTGAGTAATAAATACATACATATCATAATTTAAATACTTAATCTTTGTAATGATGTGTTCCCATTCCATAAAAAATTCTGAAATGTTTTACGTAAGTGCGCAATGGGGGGGGGGGGGACAACTTTGTTTTCAAATTTTGATCTACAACACATTTCTAAGCGACTGTTAAAAATTGCTCTAACATACTTCCAACAAAAGTTTACAAACATAGTTGCACAATATATATGTTTCACTGTGTACTCATAAAAAGTATAAACTTGAAAAATGTAGTTTGAAGTCTTAAATTTTTTTCGAAACTAATAGTTGAAACGTCTGCACATCTCTTCCTTTTATCAATTTACTATTTGAACAAAGTTATTTTATTTGTCAAGGATAAAGGTGTATTATTGCTTAAAAATGGAAAGTTTTTTCCAGAAAGTTATTTGTTGTATTTTAGCTATTGCTGAATTTTTTATCTTCTCTTATAAAATCAATCGTAGCTCTATATAGTTCTACGATTCCCTTAAGACCTCTGATCGGACCAGCAAAAGAGGGAAAACACATCCCTTGGAATCGAACAATATAAAGGGGGTGTTCAAGAAAGAACAAATGACCATTTTACATTATCCCCCTAGAATCGCGAGAAAACGGGTTAGAAATGTAAGATAAAAACCGCGAATTATGACTTTAATCACCGGTTTTTCAAACACAGAAAGTTTCTAATTATTTCGAAATTCAAAACGGGGGACAAATCGCCTTCACCCCCTGTTTTCTATGAGCATTGCAGCAGGTGTTCCGCGCATCGATTCGCGCGTGCGCAGCGGGAAAACGTTTTTGAATAAAATCGTTTGCGCGGATCTGAGAGGTCCCAGAGTCCGAGCGAATCGAAAGGTGCCGATCAGAAAATCGCTCGCTTTTCGAACAAGAAAAAAAAAGTTTTCTTCCGGCTGAAAAAAAAGAAGAGGGAAAAAGTTTTTCCGCTTTGAATTTTTAAAAAGTTATTTTTCGAGTTTTTTTTAAAAAAAAAGAAAAAAAAGATGGAGGAGACCAGGAAACCTCGCAAGTCTAACTCGTGCAACTTCATGAGGCAGTTTCGGGACAAGAACACGCGGGAGTTGAAAAATCTGACAGCTAGCCAATTTATGGAAGTCTGGAGTCATTATGACAGAGATGGTGAGTTTCCTTTTTTATCTAATCCTCAATTTGTTCTCTTTTTGGAATTTTATCAGCTGTTCGTTTTGCATATCAGGTGTTCGCTTTCACATGTGATGTTTACATTGCGACATTTTCGTGTAGCTAAACTGCTGTTGTAAAAGTTTTTAAATAACTTTAAGTTTTGAAGTCATCAGAATTTGCTGTTTCATAGAATTTTTCATAATTTTTTTTTTGCATTCAACGTGCTCTTGCAACGTGTTGTTAACACCGAGACGCTTTGTTGACAAGTGAAGCTTAAAGTTTTGGTAAACAACTTAAATTATGCTGTTTAAGTCATTGCAACGTTGAATTTTTCAAGTACTAGTCAAAATCTATTAAGAATGTAATTTTGCTACGTAAATGTTGTGTACTACAAATTCCTTTTCTTCGGAATCTCTTCTATGATAAACTGATAAAAATAAAATTTAATGCTCTATAAAACCTGTTGATTCGAACGAAATTAACACTGTTTTAATTATGCAGCTATTGAAGTGTTATTTATGCAGCTAGTAATTTACATTTGTGTTTTGAAAGATCATAAATCATAACATTGTAATCAAAACAATTAGTTTGCTAAACTTAAGTACTGAACTGTTAAATGATTGATTTACATTAATTACAATAAAATTTTCTGATAAGAAAGAATCCAAACAATTTTGTATCGCAGTTGTCGAATATTGTAAACACAATGATTTATGTCATATTCAATTAAGTATTTTTTTGCTTGAATGGTTAACTTATAGTATTGATAGCAGAAAGTGAATTAATATATTTATTAATTATTTTAAAATATACATGTGGTAAAAGAAGTGTTGAGATAGGGTGAGTTTAAAGGTATGCACATCAAAGTTTACCTGCCCGTAAAAGTACTAGTTTGAGAATTTAAAGTAAATCACCACAAATATTAGTTGAAATGTTGGTTTTTATTTTTAGCAGCCATACTTTGAGTGTTTCAATAAATGTTCGAAATGACGTCCTCTTTCATAAATACGAAAGTGTGTTTGTTTTACCAGGTTTCATAAGACATGAAAGTATTGATATTAGAAATGGCTGTTGTAACGATGTTCATTTTCAGCTCAGCAATCGCATTTGGACTATCCGGCGAACTCCAAAACTTCGTTTCAATTTCTCTCAGCTTTTCTTTCTTCAGAATGGAGGGCCTACTACATCTTCTCTTGTCAGCTACTGGTCAAGTTGTCCTGAAACGGTGAACTTATCGTGCCACCTTTGAATTATTTGATACCTCTGCATCAAGATATTTTTTGCGAATCTTCATTTAATGGAGTAAGAATGTGAGTTTCTCCAACATGGATATTCGCTGTTCCTGGAAAAACACCACAGAGTGGCCACAGAACCTGGAAAACCTAGAAATCAGGGAAATGTCAGGGAGCTTTCTGATTCTGGAAAAAATCAACGAATTGTCAGGGAACTTTTTCAAATTTCACGAAAATCAGGGAAATTTTCTTTTTTTCTGAGGGTGCGTTTTATCGTTCATCTGTATTTTGGCGCCATTTACTAGGATAATTGTGGTGGTAATAGTTAGAAGTTTAATGTTACGGAGTAATTTAAACTTTTCATTACCGTCAAAAATAATTGGTGTATTATCTCTTTAGAATACATGTTCTATCTGATTACACATCTGGAAAAGTTAAAGAAATTGGGAAAAAATGTGCAGTATAATCCGAATTTTTTAGAAATCTATCAGGAATTGTCAGGGAACATTTTTCCCTGAATTTTGTGGTCACCCTGCGCCATGTCGCCGTATTGAACAATTAACGCTTCACAAATTAAGTCTCTGAGAACAAGATCACTGATTCAGATTGAAATACATTCGAAACCAACTGCACTGCTAATCTAAAAAGAGGAAATTGCAACTCGATGCGTTTTTACTGAACTATGGACCATTAAACTTTGATGTGCGCGACTTTAAACTTTCACTGTATCAATAAGTAATTGCTTTTTAATTAAGTATACGAATATTAACAGGTGTATCAAAATTTGTAGTAATGGTAAATAAATTATTCAGATGACTTATTTTGTATGTTTGATTAAGGATAGTTCCATTCGATTTTATTATAATTGTTATCTTGAGTTGAATGAAAATTACCCTCTACTTTTTTAGAAAACCTAGATATAAACCTATTATTTGTAGAATTATGCAATTATTTTTGTTTAAATGTATAAAAAGGTGTGAGTTGTTTTAGCTACTTAAGATAATCATTAGCTTAATATTTTGAAAACTTTAGTATTTCATGAGTTGGACCACATTCTCAAAACATAAAGGAACATTTTGTATGGCATGTTGTCAATTGTATTTTCTCTGACTAATCTATTATAGCATTGCATCGAAATAGTTTATTTTTCGAAGAAATTGACAATTTATTCTATTTATTTTGTTGGATGAAGTGTTGTACGTTTTTAGAACTATTAACAATGTTATTGAGGTGGATATACTTAGACTTATTAGGTTTGACTATGAAAGAAAAAAATAAACTTTATGATTATAAGAAGTATTCTAGTATTTTTTGATTAATTTCCTAAACTTAATTAGCATAATTTGCGTAAACTTAAATGATAAAAATTCTTAACCTGGAAGGGGAAAATAGTTTGTTAACTATCTTATCTAAGAAGTATGCGTGAAAGGTTATCTTTTTAATCGTTAGCATTCAAATAAAATAACAGAAGTTTGTAATTGTGTTATAAAACCTGGCATAAGAAGATAATGTTAAATTTCCTAATTTATGTTTCATGATTAAGTTTCAAAACATAAATTAAGATATTTAACATTTTCTTTTTTACTACTTTTAGATTATGAAAGTAATAGTATTAATTCAGTTTTATACATAACTTACTTCATTTTCAATTAAAGTGAAACTAAATAAATGCACTTAAGAAAAGTTGTATATTAAATAAATCATTCTGTAATGATCAGATAATTGACATACATTTTTAAATATAACCCTTTTGCTAGATTTGTAATGATTAGTTTCTTTCGGGGATAATTTTGTAAAAAAGATAACTTTTTTAATGCAAAGAGGACAGTTAAAGAAACTTTTATATCAAAGACAATTTTAGAGATGAACCTCTACATAAAGTTAATTTATAGTTTTTTTTATTTATACTGATGTTTTAAGAATTAATTTCATACTCAAATTTATAAATGCAATTTTTCTTCCAATATACGTTTGTAGCAATAACTTTCTATTCTATCATGACAGCAAATGATAACTTGCATCACTAATATAATTTTTGAAGATACATTTCCAATTTTATCGATAATATTATTTATTAAAGATTACTTTCATTAATTTATTTGTAAAGATTAATTTTCTTCCAAAATAAAAGATAAACTTTTCATCCAAATGATGCATCAAACGATAAGTCAGATCAGATTTCATCAGAAATATAATTTTTAAATACAAAACTCAGTGGTAACATTATTTTTGAAAGATAACTTTATTCACAAAGATAACCCTCAATGAAAAATTTATTCACGAAAACCACCTTATCAGAAGAACTTTTCTCTAAAATATTAACACAAAAAGAGTTTTTATCTTCTATGACTATTGCAATGAGTGGTCTCGAAAAAGAGAAAAGTTAGCTATTTCGTCAGTGACTCTGAAGATTACCTTCTCCACTTGAAGATCTTTCCTTTTCTAATGGTGTAATCTTCTTCCGAGGGTGCTTCAGAAAATATGCCACTGTAGCATTTCTCGCCCATATAGAGAGAACGTGACTCTTTCTACTTCTTAGAAATTCATTTGCTTTTACATTTTCATTTCTTGGAACTTGAATCATAAGAATCTATCCTCTTCTCATCAGAACAAAGTTGGAAATAAAACCTTGATTTCTTAGAAGGGTGTGTGCATGAATTGATGTTTAAGACATTGTATTCAACTCTAAAATTTAAACTCCAAAAAGAAAAGGGTTAAGCTGAATAATTTATATCGTCCAATAAATGCTCATTTACTTAAATTATATTAAGACATTTTGTAAACATCTGATAATAACAGGGTTCCCACGGTCATTGAAAGTCGTTAAAAGTGCTTAATATTTTTGAACTTGTTTTCAAGGCCTTGAAAATGCTTAGAGGTGCTTAGAAGTCCTTGAAAATACTTAGAGGTCCTTAAAAGTCCTTAATTTTTGCAGATGTTGTGTGGCCAATTGCAAAATGTATAAAAAATACAACTTGGACTTGTTATCCCCGCGTGACCACCAATTATCTGCACCGTATCGGAATTCGCTGACATATTTGTATTACGCATCTACTAACTTGTAATTTTTTTGGTAGGATAGAATTAAAAATTTATATATAGACATGAGGCCTGAAAGCAAACTTTCAACGGTCCTTAAAAACATGATTAAGGTCCTTAAAAGTCATTGAAAAGTCATTGATTTTCATTCTATTATTTGAGTGGGAACACTGAATAAGGTTAATGTATTTAAATTGTAATGCAATGGTATTTGTTTCATTAAAAAAACATTAGACGCAAAGATAAAAGTATGAAGTGATTGTCTTAATTTAGTAACCAAAATTTTGTCCATTCAAGAGCGGATCCAGCGAGGGGCGAAAGGGGGGATCGCTTTTTCCGTCAGAGTTAAATAGAAGAGAGAAAAAAAAAAAAGAAAAAAAAAAAAAGAAAGAAAAAAAAAAGAAGAAGAAGAAAATAAAGACAACGAGAATATTTTATGTATTGTTTGACATGACTGTAATAAACAAAAATAACACTATCGTTCAAAAGTAATACAGTTTTGTAATTTATTTACATACTAATTGTGTGGCTCCGCGCTGCTAGGGACCCGTTGATGGACATCTATGAGTTCTGTGTTAGACGAGGAATTTCTTCGGATTAATTATTATTTGTGATTAGCTTCCAATGTACTGTAACAGATCCATGTTTTCGTTCATTTTGTAATAGCTCGCTCGGTCATACTCCAGTCGATGCTGTTTTTGCAGCGGTGATGCCCTCTCTCTTGGCGGCAGATGCTCTATACTTAGCATCTATATTCATTCTTCTCTTTGGCGGCATATTAGCAAATGTCGAAATGATTCAAAAGTTTTCATTGAATTTCAATAATCTTATAAGCAATCTAAGCAAAATATATCAGTGAAATTTGGTTTAATTCGTAACGATCATGGAAGTAGGTATAATCTTTTCAAAAGTGCACTACAAGGCAAATATGTTTTGGTATAAGTTTTGGAAGAATACTTCAATAAAAAAAAATACTCAGAATTCTTAGAATTTTTGAAGAAATGCAATTCAGATGTTTATCCTCAAATCTACAAGCTTTTTTGCCTTTTTAAGTTACTTTCCCAGTGTAAGTTTTACTTCAGCAGAACGTACTCTTTCGTAGTTGAAGTACCTTAAATTTAGCTTCAAATGCGTATTACAGAAGGGAGACTTTCAGGACTAACATTAATATGCATCATCGAGATATTCACATTGATTTAAATTATGCGATTGGCAAGTTTTCAAAGAAACCATGACTGCTTGATTTTTTTCTATAAACTTTTAAAAAAAGTTGCTTGTTATAAAAAAAAAACAAGATAGTTATGACGTTTTTGTAGTTTAGATATAAACTTGTTCTATTAAATGCATTGAAAATTATTGTTTTGGTTGTTGTACATGCATCCTTTATTAGATGATCCTTTCTGTATTATTTAACTATAATTTAACCTGAAAAATATAGTTTAATTAAAGACAACTCTAATTTATTTTCTTAAACGTAGTCAATAATCGCGTCACCTTTATGGGATTGAGACTTTTTACCTCTCTGTAACATATTCTGTATAATCAAGTTACCCCATGGTATTTATATATATAATTCTCTTGCGTGCCACCCAATTTCGGCTGTATTTCTGTTAGCAGAATTGCAACGACTTCAAACATCCAATTACAAATCTTCTAAATGTATTTTATGCACGAATATCTAAATTCAACAATTCAGCCAATCACAATATATCTTTCGAAATTTGATTAATACAACTGGAAAACAACTTGGATTCGCTATATTTTGTTTTTCTTAGTACAGTCTACAGAAACAAATTATTGCCTATTTAAAACGTATTGATTTAATAGTTACGATGACGCAAAAAAAAAAAAAAAAAAATAGATCCATGATGTGTAAATTTCTTTTGGATTAGAATTCCGGGAATTCTCTTTCTTATACAATTAAAACAAGCCAGATTTGTTTGAATGCGGCAAATAACCACAACATATTTATAATGAACGTTTTCCGGATGCATGGCTATAATAAATACTTAGTACGGAATTTCCTTTAAGAATATTAAGGTTTCCATGCTCACATTCACACCGATTGAATAAATACTTCAGTATTGCGGATAAACAATTTGACTGTGTTATTTTTTAAGTATAGCTAAAAGAATTATGCAAACATATAATTGCTAATATTGCTTCGTTAAGAAATTTCTATGTGCAACTTCAATTATTTTGGCGCTTCATGCAAAACCAGTCCATACATTTAAATTGCTTCCTGAAAAAAATTATCTTTGGCTTAATCCTAGTATACGTTACACGGTAGATTTGGCGACATCGGTGATGTTTGACATGGATGTATGTTTATGTACTTGCCATTTTCAGGTAACGTTTTTCTATGTTTTTACCTACACCAATTCTTGGCGAAAATCATAAAAACGTTACTTCGGCGTTGGCAACAGTTTGGGCGACAGCCGTCAAAGCATCATTTCGGCGTTGGCGACATTTTTCAAAATCGCGCCAAGACTGTAACGTATACTAGGATTTTACCCTTATCTTTTTTAAATATATACACGTTTTTTTTTTTTTTTTTTTTTTAGTGTTTTCCAAAAACGTTCTGCTACGTTGCCAAACTGTTCCTGCTTAAGACGTCTCGCAGTAAGATAATGACGTCCAAAGTATCATAGAGGTCACCATAAATAATCCAACGTTTTCAATTTCATGGCACAATATCACTTCTCAAGGATTTTATTGATTATGCAGCTGAAATACTTTTTTTCTAGTGCATATTTTAAATACCTCACTTTGAAGTGAGCGGAGCGAGCCAGGTTCGCGTCGCTAACCAAGGGGATTGCATAGCAATCCAGGGTGTTGGTGAGCGTTAGCGAGCAGGGGGTGGAGCCCCCTAGTATTATATAATTTAAAAACAAAAAAATTTGCATAAATTATTCAACAGCCAAAAACTAATTTTTTCCGCCCCCTCCTAAAAGAAACTCTGGATCCGCCCTGTGTCCAATGGAAGAGTTAGCGACATTTTGATGATGAATATTTAGTTTCTGAATGTATATTCTTCTGGTGCGTTGGACAAGTTGATAATTGTTGCACTTTTTATTATTATTCACTCTGTTTCTGTATTATCACATCTTGTGAAACACTTTTAACTAATTTTTGAATGCCTTATTGGCTTCAAATTTAAAATATATACGAAAACGTAAAATTCTATGTTGTACGGCAAAAATTAATAGATTATATTAAAAATAATTATTAATTACTAATAACCTTCGTTAGCGTTACCTGATAGATGTTGGTGATGATTTTCTTTCGAGTGGACATGTTGGATAGAACGCTAGCTTGATGAGGCAAAAGTTCAACTGATCTGAGTCAAACGCAAATCTGAAGCACTAGTGGTTTTGGCTCATGGAATAACAAATTGCATAAGCCATCATTTCGATAATTGGGGTCTTCAATTCCGATTGAATTTTTGGATAGGAATTCGTCTCTATAAGACCTTTAATTTGATATATCACTCGTGTACATTGGTAGCGTAGTCTATAAAAATTGACAGATGATGAGAATTTTAAAGTTTTATTAGTAAAAAATGGAAAAAATTAATCATCTGCGAAATAAATTTAAAATATACTGCTAGAAATGAACCTTGAAATAAAATTAAGGCAAGACTTTTTTTTTAAAGCTGAGTATAATAATATTTTTGTGAATATATGTTTAGGAAATAAATACTTAAAATTCCTTTAATAAAAATTCTCATCAAAAAATTTACAATGAAGTTATAACGTAGCATATTACAACAAAACGAAAATACTAAACCAGCCATTAAACGAAAATACTAAACCAGCCATTAAACGAAAACATCCAAACATTTCATGGGAAAAACACTTTTTGTCTTACTTCTCCCTCAATACACTTAACCAGCAACATGAACCTGGTGGAAAAGTAATATTCTTTACACTTCTTTGCCCAATTCTTACGCTACACTTATGGAAACATAGGGGAGAAAATATTTTTCTACGAGTTTGCAAAAAAAACCTGTCGCCAATTTCCTTTCGTTATGGCTCTCGCCAAAACTGAAATGCCGCTCTTTATATTCATAAGCTGCCAATTTCAGACGTGGCGAAAGTCGTATAAAAGTGCTAGAACGGAAAAATTAAGCGACTCAAAGTCAAGTTTGACAAGTCGTCTGCGATTCTGAAAATTTTACGACGGACTCGAAACATCATTGCTCAATTTTCGTTCGCCGTCATGCGAATATTTGGTATGTTTCTTACTCGTTATTTGCTTTAGTCGTGGTTATGAGTATTGTATACGATTCAAAGAATGGAATTTGTAAATATTCTATGCAATAAAAATGTTTTGTGTGTGTGTGTGTCTTATAGAATGAACATTATGCACGGTGTTAATTTAAGTGGGATTTAATAAGATGGCAACACGTTTTACATGCTTTAACCAATCATAATAAACATTTAAAAAACAAATTCGAATTTTTACGTTTCGTTAAGATCAGTGCTCGCCATTAAGCGCCACACCATAGCTTTTTTTGCGGCCTCGCAAGCTGCACAGACGAATAAAAAAAAATTTCAGGTGTGGAATTTTTTTAATATAGCTTTGATAAATCATTGGTATGTGTTTAATACCTAGAAGTGTTCCAAATTTAGATTACCGGAGTGTATATCGCAATTTATTCACAAATTAAAAAAAAAAAAAAAATATCCATAAAATAAAAAAATTCTAAGAACTACTTTTGAAAATATAGCGTATATATTATAGTAATTAATTATAATAAAATAATTATTATTAATATAGCTACTAAATGCCTATTGGTAGGAATCATTATCGATTTCATTTCTTCTTTTTACATTGCCTGTTATCATAAAGGGTCTTTTAAATCGTGAATTTATTCAGAACTTTTTAAAATTAAATATAGAGTATTGTACTTTTTTATTACATGATTCTATTCTCTTGATGTTTTTTTCTAAATAGGTTTAAAATGGTAAAATTATCCTTCGTTTTTTTTTGTTTATTTCAGAAAGAGTACTCAGAATTTCTATTTAAAGTGAAATATAAATTTATGGAGTAATAGCTGTATACTCTTAGCATAAACTTTCATTTCTAATATATGTGATGGTAATTAGAAGTTTATAATTAGGGAACAGACCAAGTGCATTGTAAGGACATTCAAAATTGCCTTTTTAGTAGCAAGTACTTAAAAATAATGTATTACTTGATTTCCCAATTATAAAAGATTTGACGTCGAAACGCATATGATGTGTAAAAAAAAAAAAAAGTCATTTTCGTACAAACAAACTAATATAGGTTTAGAAGTAACCTGAATAAATAAGTGAATTATTTACTAAAATTAAGTAAAATTAAACAATACCTTTAAATACTTTTGTAGAAATTTCTCCCAATGAAAATATCAATTACTATTATGACAAGTATTCTTAATTTATACATTTACAGACATAGGAAACACGCAAATATAGATGGGTCATTCTACGGAAAATCAGGAATTTTTGTAATTGGTGTTTATTACAAAAATATACTAATCAAAATACCTTTTTAGGTATGAACAACCTTAGTATCAATTGTGTAATTAATTCCTGATTAAAAGTTGCATTATAATATTTTAATTATTACTATAATTTTACTCCCAAACAGTGAAATGTTACATTCATGGAGCGTCATTGCTTGCTATTTTAACTTTCACCAGGGTAATTTTTTAATAAATTAACTCTTTATAGGGCAGAGGGAACTATACTTTTCACCAACTTCATTAATTTTTAAATGTCAATGAGAAGCTATTTTCCTATCTATGATTTGTGCCGCCATCTGCTGATAACCATTGGTGACTTCGATTAGCAAGACAACTCATTTATGGATTTTCAAGTCCTAAACGCAAAAAGTGACCTGTAACTTTCCTGAGCAGTAAGGACACTGTTCCAGATGATGTACGATTGACTAAAGTTGGTGATCATATGCCAACTTTACAAAAAACATATGAACGTTTCCTTTTGAGCTCTACTAAAACTCATGAGAAGAGAACAAGATATTTTTGTACGTATTGCAATATCCCACTATGGGTTGATCATTGTTTTTTGAAATTTCATGGAAAGTTATCGGTATAAATTCTTAAATTTTTGAATACAAAATATATCTAATTTATAATTCCTTTTGTATATTTTAGTTATTGGAATTATATTTCATAAATATCATGCAATGCTATATAAAACGAAATGCAGAACATAAGATGTCCTACCTTTGAATGGCTCCCTTCCCACTCGATCCCCCCTTTGCCCCTTCTAGTTGGCGTCTATGCATACGGCTGCAGCTATATAGTCATAAAAGTGATGTCTAGGTATAATAAAGTGGCCATGCGCTACTAGATGAGATCACCAACAGCGCCACCTGGTTTAACTGCCATATCCATACGGTATGGCAGTTAAAAGGGGTGGGGGGCGGATTTTTAGTCGTCAACTTGTATAGTTACACTCTTATTTATATTACAATCTAAACTTTTTGCCGAAAAAGCATTTAAAAAAATATAAACTTTGGTCTAGGACATCTAGTCACCAATGTAGAAAAAAAATACATAAAGTTCTGCCTAGTGTCACCATTTGTATCTCAAGTATTCATATATTCTAAAAATCCAATAAAAACTCCAAACTTTTCGTTTTGTTTGTTACCTCCCGATTCTTA
Source organism: Linyphia triangularis (assembly GCA_963978545.1). NCBI lineage: Eukaryota > Metazoa > Arthropoda > Arachnida > Araneae > Linyphiidae > Linyphia > Linyphia triangularis. The sequence goes on along the minus strand of OZ021729.1, from coordinate 34,607,500 downwards.
GGGCAGAAATGCCATCGATATATCAAAAGCAAAAAAAGTTTTAGTTCCGAAAGAGATGTTTGTAAGGTATCCTTCTGTTCTCTAAAGTCGATATCAAAATTCCAATTCGATCGATGGAGAAGGAGTAGAAGTTTTTATCATTTCTTATTTGTCTCAGTTTCGCAATGGAAAGGAGCAAAAGATTTCACCAAAATATAAGGAACGAAAGATATTCTGAGGAAAAGTAATAAAAACGTGTCGGCCGTTTCCTCTTAGATTCCATTTCAAGTTTTAAACTTTTATATCCCTAAAACATAGTCGCAGTCACGAACTGAATTGTTTATGGATACAAAACTAGGCGATTTGTTTTATATTTACATATTTTTTTTTATATCGAGTTTTTGCTTTTATCCGAGTGTTTGGAGGAGATCGTGTTTCACAGACGGTTTATCAAGTAATCATAAATAATGTGACACATGTATATTCGTTATGATGGAAATGTTTGATTTAAATATGTATGCTTTAAGAAGTGCGAATATAAACACGTAATCAACTTATTTGTAAGGTACACAACTTCATGGTTTGATTTATTGAAATGGCGCTTTTATAACTGTTTTATAATGACTAAACTGTGCGACATCACATTACCACCAACAGTGATATCAGTACAAATATTTTCCAACAAACAAGTATGAGGAAATGCATCTGTGTTTTATGTATTTAAAATAAGATTTTCCGCTTTTCTTCTTTCAAATACTTTTTGTCAATAATTATTTTTATCAATATATCTTTATAATTTTTTTTATTCATGCAGTATTGATACCGTTGGAAAATATTCTCTATAACTAAGAAAAATATTATTTTAAACAAAAAATAACAATTAATTAACAATTAATTAAAAGGAATGAATTAAATTTTATTAATTAAAAATAACAATTAAATACAAAGAATTTTTTATAATATTGCTTCGAGGACTACAATTTTATGACAGGTAAACAAAACTTTATTGGACTGTTTTCTTTATGGAATGAAATTTGATTAACAATTTTCGCGATTTAAATTGCCAGGCTTCTGAACATAACACTAGTGGGTAGTGGGAAGAAAATAGAGGCTAAATATGTCGAGACATTAATGTCCTCATGTTGCGCTGACATGACGTGGACTTGGAGAGTGGAGGTGCTATCTCAGACGTCGACCTGATCATCTGAACGCGTTTGAAATTACGAGAAGTATTTGACTGCGATAAGAGCAGAATTTATGTCAGATAGAAATAGATGCCCGCAGTCATATCGCGTTACGATATAGAATTTTGTGAATAATTGTGCATAATGTAAATCTTTGGTAAATTATAATTTTACTTCTTCACAATCAATTTTATTAATTCTATTTTTATTAATTATTCAATTTTAGTTCTGCAATCACTTGTAATTATAGTTTTTATTATTGTAAACATTGTAAATTGGAAATACAAGCTTTAAAGTAGTGGCAACGGTTAGGTTTATTTCAATATTCCTAGAATTTTTAGAATGTCACCGGCTTGCATGTGAATTAATCAAAGCCAGTCCCAGTTCAGTTCCGTCTTTTGATGGTTTTGGGATAAAGTCGCTGTGGATGCAGCTCTTGGATCTTTGTAAACGGAAAGAAGTGTGTGTTTTCATTGCTGTTGACGACTAGAAGCTCCAGTGTGAGCTAGAAGGCGATTTGCTGTTGCTGTTCAAGGAATTGTTGCAACAGTGAAGAATAAAATAATTTATTTTTGTTTTCCAATGTCACCATTCCTCTGAGATAAAATTCGCGATAATATAAATATTCATATCTCAGTTATTTACTTTTGAAAATATATTTTCTTGTGCAACTGATTGGTTGTACTGGACTTTTCATTTCTCAGGCTCTTATTAGAGCCCATTATTGCACTAAAATATCAAAATAACGTTTGGGCTATTCATAATTCCTAAATTCTAGCGAAAAACTTCTTTCAGGTTGGTTGGTTGTATTTTAGATTTATAAGGCGCAATGGCAACACAAGGTCCAAACTCTTTTCAGGAGATCTGTTAAAACAAGAAAACCCTGAATTCGTTCCACGATTGAGAAAAACAGGGAAACCTTTCCTTCCACCAGGCAACCTAACAAGCTTTTCCATTTGAACGGCCCAGATAATTACAGGAACAGAATTCAACAACTGGGACATATTGAGAACTATATACATTCGAAGAGACTGCCTAGACGAAAACCCAATAGTCTCAAGAAAGGAATACCCCCTCGATGCGATGGTGGGATCAGGTGGAGAAGGATTTGGGAAAACTAAGTTTGACAGACCGGAAAAGAAAGTTATTCGACTTGGGAGAGTTGCATGTAATCTCCAAGGAGACCCAGGGTGCAACTAGGGAAATTGTGGTAAAAGAATTAGGATCAAGAGAAAAGGTACAAAAGGACCTGTATTAGATGCAAGTATGGAAATTTGCATTTTTTTTTTTTTTTTTTTTTTAAATTTTTTTTAAACTGAAGCTTATATAATAGTTGGTTGTATCGATTTTTTGGAACAAGAATTACACTAGGCTATGCTTCCCAGGAACTTCAGTTAATTAAGGTTCGTGTCATGGCAGAAGTGCTTTCTCGGAGGTTTTTCAAGGGGAAACAGTTTGTTTTGAATGGAAGAAATCCCGAATACTTTAATAAATGAAATAGGTGTTTTTAGGATAAAAAATAAATCCTGACTTTTTTAAATGTACTACGCAGTCACTGAGAGTATTTTGAAATTTTTTAAATATTTGAAAAATTAATTTTTAATTCCTTTTTATTTTTTATTATTTGTTAACGAAGATAATTATTTGAAAGTGATACTTTCAAGAGTGATAAATTCTTTCATAGAAATGCTCTGCAATATGATAAAGTAATATGATGCGCAGAAATCGTAAGAAAACAAAAATTCATGTAAAACAGTGCGTTTTTGAATACTTTGATTTGAAAAATTAAAATTATCCGGACAAAAAACTTTTTTTTACAAGTAAACAAATACTAACACCATTTCAAAGTAAGCATAAGAATTTTAATTCAATAACAGTGTTAACTAATAAAAAAAAAATAGGAGTCAGACAAGGAAGGAAGAGAGATATCGAGAGATTTGTAGGAAAGAGAAGACATTTTTAACTTCAATTTGAAAAAAACGTTTTGTACTTGAAGCAAAAATTCAATTTCTGAAAAATTGATCCGGTTTTTTCCACTTGGGTACTTAAAATGTAATATAAATCCTTTCTATGCATTGTTAAGTTTTATGTATAATTGAGCTTCTGATTTTAATTTCAAATATTCATTGTTTTTCAACACCAAGAAGAAAGCCATCGATTCCGAGTGATAGACTAACTTTTTTTAACCCTCATAACTTGATAGAATGCATTATCATCGATAACGAGTCTATTTGTCACGTTTCAGCTCGATTGGATGATGGTAATTGTGTTATTTAATTCTACGATTCGACTATACAAACAGCGCAAAAGCGTCATTTCTGTAACAGTTCTCATAACTTTATAGAAAGTATTATTATTTACAAAGAGTCTGTTTGCCAAGTTTCAGTTTGATTGGATGATCTCAAGTGGGTGAATTAGTTTTCCGAAGTGGCAATAGAAATGTGTCTAAAAGCGACCTTTTAGAGGAAACTCTCAAAACGTGAAAGAATGTATTGTCGTCGACAACGAGTCTGTGAAGATTCAGCTCGATTGGATGATGGTAAGTGGGTAAAATATCCTTCCGTATATTTGTATGCCAAAAAAAGTCCACACAAAATCGAAGTCAATATAAAGGATTTAATAAAAAGAGACTGTCAACCAGTTGTGTTTTTATAAATATAACTCTTGGAATATTTTTCAGAGGAAAAACACACAAACATGATTTTTAGAACACAGCCCTTTTCATTTAGAGAAATATTTCTGCCTACTCTGTTGAATGAAAAGTAAAAACAACTTAAGAAATAAAGAAAAGGTGTTTTGCAGTTGTGAAATACGAATTCTGAGAAAAAACTCTTTCATAGAAAAACCCTATTTCATCAAGAAAGAGTTTCCCCGTCCTAATGCTTATTTGCGAAAGAGTATTTCATCCGAAAACACTCAGACGATTCTGCAATCAGTAATACGAGAAAATCCTCCTTTGAGCCCCGAACAACATCGGGCAACTGAATGCATAAGGGCCGGAATATGACACTGCTGTGTATTATTAAATTCTCGAATGGCATCCTGTCAGTAGTTGTACCGAAGTTAATATCTTGGAAGAAAATAGGAATAAATTCGTTTTAGTGGAGAAGAGGTCTGATTTTGTAGGTAATAATTATTTGTAGGGTCTTTTGGCGGAATATGAAGTTTGAGTGTCTGCTTTATTTGCTGAGGAATTTTTTCTTATCATAGAAGATGTAATTTAAAAAGCTCATGTATTGAAAGTAAAATACATGGTTGAAAATAGCGATTGTACATTTTTAGTAAGCAACTTAATCGCAATTGCTTAGCAAGCACGTATAAGAAAACTTTGTTCCGTATCACAAAAGAAAGCGGGTTTCATTAACATTTTACAAAAATGGTCCATTTGTTGCTAATAACAATGTTCAATTTGTTGTGAATAATAGCGTACCATTTTTTGTGAAAAAAAAAAAAGTTTTGCATTTATTTTAAAATGCATTGTGATATTAGTTGTAAATAATAATGTATTATTAGTTGTAAATAAAAGCTGTTTCGTTAGCAGTAAAATATTCAATTTTTAATTACAATAACACATTTATATATATATATATATATATATATATATATATATATATATATATATATATATATATATATATATATATATATATATATATATATATATATATATATATATATATATATATATATATATATATATATATATATATATATATATATATATATATATATATACAGAGAGAGAGAGATTTTATTTATTTTTTTGAATTTGCTCTACAACCAATATTTCATTTGTTGATACGACAGCACTACAGTAAAGGAATGTATACATTGCAACGTTACATGAAACAGATTTTAGCACCGTCCAAATGAAAAAATGAAATACTAGTTTGTGATTGGTTGAAAATTCGAATTTATTTTCATAAAGGAGTCGTGATTGGTCACAAGTTTTGTCCGGCGATAAAACCTTATTACAAAGAACGTCGTGAATAAACTTTGTAATGGCTAAGAAGCAAATATTTCCAAAAACCATAACCATTTCTTTCAATTAGCAACATCACAAATTCTTAATTTATCGAATATATCAACCACCTAAACTAAATAAAAGTCACCCATCCATAAACAACTCAACCAAATCTAGAAAGAAGGAGGGGGAAAAAAAAATAAAAAAAAATAAAAAAATTATGGAATATTCCAACGGAACTCGATTATTTTGATGGCTTCCTGAATTAAGCGTTCCCATTTATTGGCGAGCTGCCTAGATGAGATTGGCGAAAAAAGAAATGTATTGCCCCTCACTCATCTTCATTTGTTGCGCCCCAGTAAGGGTGTACGCCTCATTGAACTACTAGAGCGAACTGTTGGAATAGAGAGACCTGGTGTATAACAAATATCTCTCAGTGTTGAAACTGTCGACAAGGGAATTCTAGGAACTCAAAAGCCAGTCGATCTATCAGAGCCACACAACTTCTTTTTGCTGTGCATTCCTGCGTTTTCCATCTCCTGTTCTTCTTTGATGTTCTGTATTTGTAGGTCTGGGGATGGATTGGTGGAAGGAAGGGTATTTATTTGTTCTGAAATTCAAATAAGGCCTGTTAGAATTGCAAAAGAATTTTTTAAAGGAATTTGACTGGGGGAAGTGTATTTACCTCTTTGGATAGATAGTATAGATTTATTGTGGTCGGATTTGGTAGGTTGGTTTTGTGTTTTCACAAGAGAGCTTCTGCGTGATATCCTGTATACATGTAGAACGACACAGTTTGATGTGGATTTTGAACCAGAATAAATATGGCTCCATAAAATACACAAAAGCTTGCCGCAGCAATCTTTTTCAACATTAGACATTTTTGTTAACCATGGGATATATTATAATGCAATCAAAACTCCTCAAAACACGTATTATAAATTTAAAAATATTTGTTATACTATCTTCTATCATGTTATTCATCTATTTCTGTATTTTCTGTTATGTATGCAAATTCTATTTCTATAAACGTGTATATATATATTTTTTACTCGACCAGTCCTGTTGGGCCTTGAGCCTGTTGTTGGTTTAAAATTTGCAATTATATACGGACATGATTTGTCATGTCCTTGGTTTTATCAGTATTTTAATTTAATTTCATATTTCCTAGATGTCTATATTTATTTATTTTTACCTATAAGGTATACTAAGCAATGTTATGTCTGAGTATAAAGCTTTTATGAGTAGTAATTTCATTTCATTTAATGTAATACCTCTTGTCGCAAAATTGACGCTTCATGTCCTTCGATAGCAGTTTTTAGTTGTTTAACAGCCCACCAAGTGACACAACAAATTGACTGTGATATTGAGAAGAAATTTAATGTAACCATTCTGTGGTACCAAAACACATTGTGTATTCTATTTTTGAATACAAGAATCATATTTTATTTTTTACATGTGAAATAAGTGCAACTGTAAAGATCATTCCATCATTTCCGTGATCAAGATAACTAGTTAATCATAATTAATAATTTATAATTAATTACTTATTTGATAGTATTAGTTGTACAGAGATATCAATTTAGTAATCTCATGTAAATAAACATACAGTTCTATTCGGAACTAAATAATAGCAAGTACATTGTCATGCCCATGGACGTCAATTAATGGTACAGCTATGGTACGATCTCTATATAATATCAGACGATTTCTGCTAATGTCATAATTGAATTGTAACAGATAAGTTGAGAATGGGAGAAAAAAAAATTCTATGCATTTAAAATGACTTAAATTTTTTTTCTCTCCAGCTGCTGAAATAGTGCATTCTGTGGAAAATGACCCATATGTAGTGAATAAACGATCGAAGTCTTTTCTTATTTTTTAAATCTTTTCAATTCACAGAATGCAATTTACAAACATTCTATATATAATGACTGAGTTGACTAAAAAAACTTGTATCTATAATAATAAAACAAAGAGTCTGTGTATCTGTGGATCTATAGAAAACTTCTTAAAATAGGCGTAGGGCTCTGAAATTTTCAGCATAACTAGTTTTGGTCTTCTAATTGTACCTTTGACAACCGGAATGTTTAAATTTTAATTAGTTCGTTTTTAATTAATTGTCTTAATTTTTTTTACAAAGTGATTTCAAATAGAGGTATAGATCTGAAACTTTCAGCATAAGTAGTTTTAGTCTTGTAATTGGAATTCTTAAAAACATAATTTTAAAATTAGATTAGTTTTTTATATTAATTTTTTTAATTAATTGACAAATATTTTACAAAACGATTTATAATAGAGCTACAGCTCTGAAATTTTCAACATAAGTAGTTTTGGACTTCTAACTGGACTTTTGACAGGCAGAATGTTAAAATTTTGATTATTTTCTTTCATTAATTAACTAAGAAAATATTTTACAAAGCGACTTCAAATATGTCTAGAGATCTGAAAATGTCAACATAAAGTAGTTTCGTCCTTCTAATTTTGTTTTTCACAAACACATGTTAAAATACTGGGGTGAGGTATGCTGTATTATTGTATTAACAAGGGAAAATGTTTCGTTTCTTGACAGGGGATGAGTGTTCTAATATTAAGAGCTTACGTAGCAATTGATTTTTAGTGTGAGACGAGCTTAGTTACGCAGCAATGAAACTTCGATCGAGTGAAGCGAGCTTGTGCTTGCATAGCAATGAACCTCTTTCAACGAGTGCAGTGATCCTGTGCATATGTGTCAATAAAGTTTTTAGCGAGTGAAACGAGCTGTGTTTGCATAACACTGAAGCGTTTTTGAGAGCAAAGCAAGCTGTGTGTTTGTTACAAAAATATTTTTAGCGAGCGAAGCGAGATTGGTTTTACGTAGCAATGAACCTTTTACAAGCGAAGCGAACCCATTATCGATGCGCTAAAAGTTAGGACCTATGCATTAATGACAGTTCTCCGCAACGCGGGGCCACGCATCTAGTTAATTATATATTGTTGACATTGACTGATACGTTTCACAGAGAATTTACACAACCACTGACATTCTAACTCCTCTCTTAAATGCGTGTTTTTCACGGTGTCATAGCCGAGGTTAGGAATCGACACCTCAACCAAAATGTTGATTTATTCTCAAAGAACTGTAACGTAACCGAATTTTTTTTTTTCTTTCATATTTTCTAAAATGTCAAAATGCATTTATGACGTGAATTTATCCTCTCCTCTACCTCAAAAAAAATACTAATCACCGAGAAAAAATAATGGCTAATTTTTTTATCATAACATACTTGAATATTTTGGGTAGCTGGCTTAACTTTGCTGTTACAAAATGTCAACAAAATTTAAATATTTTTTTTCTAAAATACTCTTCTGTGAAAGTAAAACCTGAGCATATTTATATTAGTCCAGGGAATAGAGACATTTTGCATTGGAAAAGGTTATGTAGTTCTGATTTTTTAATATGTTATAAAGGTTGGTCTCGTGGTTTATAAACCAAGTTTTCGACCTCTTAACCCTTGTGCGTTCTCCGTGGTGCACCAAAAACTGAGCCGTTTTTTAGTTTATACGTCATAACTCTTTTCCAATGCATCTTAGAAACAAACATTATTTTCAAAAGTTGTAGAATATTAAATTATCTACAACTTTTGTATACTAAGTTTTTTTGTAAACCTATTATGTAAATAGTTATTTCGCATCAAAGTCAAAACTTTTTCGTAAAAATACTACTTTTTTAAGATTTGTGTCAAGTTTTTTGATTATATCTTCATAATGGTACATTTTAAAGAAAAAGTTTGTGAATAAAAGTTGTAGAGCAATAAATTTCTTACAAGTTTTCTATATAAACTTATTTTCTATTACTGCCGACCAAACGGTATAGTGGTTAGCGTGCTGGCTTCTAGACCGCGAGGTTGCGGGTTCGAGTCCCGTGTAGGCATGGGTGTTTGTAAATGTATGTTGGTTTGTTAAATGACGAAATGTTTCAGCGCATTATAGCCCTCGTGTTGCTGACGGCGCCAGATAATCTGAATACAACCAATCTAGGACTAATAACAAAGGAGTTGCTCTGCTTTGTGTATTTCCGTGGTGCACTACAAAAAAAAAAAAAAAAAAAAAAAAAAAATACGTTTTTCAGTTTATAGATCATAACTCTTTCGCAATGCATTTTAAAAACAAACATTAAATTTAAAAGTTGTAGAATATTAAATTTTCTACAATTTTTGTGAACAATTTGCTTTTGTAAAGCTATTATGTAAAGAGTTACGTAGCATCAAAGTAAACACTTTTTCGTAAAAATGCTGCTTTTTTAAGTTTTTTGCCGAGTTTTTCAATTATATCTTCATAACAATAAGTTGCAGGGGAAAATATATTATACAAAAGTTGTAGATCTACAAATTTGCTATAAGTTTTATACAAAAAGTTACTATCTAGAACTAATAACTAAGGAGCTACTCTTCTTTGAAGGTTTACGAGATGATAACCTATAATATTTTATGTATAGGTATAGGGGTTTAAAAATAGCTTCTTTCTGCATAGTCTGACCATTTTAATAAAAAAATATACATATAATAATAATTATAATGTAAATTAAAAATTGGAAGTATATTATATAATGTATATATCTATAGATAATAATAGTAATATAAAATTTACCATTTTGCCGTGATGCACCAAAAATTTCTGCATTCGGAAATAAAAATGAGAAATAGACTGCATTCAAGGGGCTGATTCTAAACTGCGTGGGGTACAGATCTTTTGAGATAGAATAGAAAAATCACAAGTCGGGTGGCATTAGTGACATGTAAAGGAATTTTTTTAAGGGCACAGTTTCGGCGAAAACACCATATACTGTTGATTGAGATTTGCCACTGCCGAATTCAGGGTAGAAGATTAGAAGAGCCGAAAAACCATTCTCAACCCTCCCCACCACTAGCCGTCCCGTCAGAATATCAACCACTCAGTGTAGTTACTTAATATTGGAATACATGTTTTGTAATGATGGCTGCTTCATCATATCCAATATTACAGGAATTTGCAAAGATCTTCCTAGATACTAATGCCAGTGTTTCAAGCATTACCGAAGCAGTATCAAGCATTCTTGTTGCTCTCTTTGGTGGTCACAGGGCAACAACTTGAAATACTTTGCGTTATAAGCAATTTTCCAAATCAACAACTGGGAGCAAGTTAAATCTGTCAAAGCTACCTCCGACCCAAGAAGCTGCTACGCACCATGTCTTTCGCACATACCATCAAGTAAAGACATGGATGGGTCAATTGAAAAATCCTCTGGTCTGTGGGTGGCAGAAGGACAGTAAAGGACTTCTTCCTATTACAACCACCAGGGATTCAGCTCCTCAATCAATTCTGATCTACATTTTCTGTCAGCGTAACATAGGATGCACTAAGGCTTGAGGTTGTAGAAAGGCCGGTCTCAAGTGCTCTATAATATGTAAAAACTGTCATGGACAAACCTGTGATAATATAGCGGACATCATAATTGATGACAACGATGAAGACGACCCAACAGAACTCTAAATTCAAGAAGTAGCTGAGGAACTAGCCGAGCCTTCGTGGTTATACGAAACTAAATTTAAGAATTTATAAGTTTTCTAAATTGTAAGTTTTATTGATATTACTATTATTATATATAGATATATACATTTTTATAATAGTTATATTTTTTGATTTATGATACTATTATTTTAATACCTATATGTTTTATTTTTTATCAAACTTGTCAGGCTTTGCAGTAAGAAACTGTTTTTAATATTAGATCTTTTCCAAGTAGCTCTTTTGTTATTAGTCCTATAAAATAACTTTGCATATAAAACGTAGCAAATTTAGTGTTCTACAATTTTTATGATATACTTTTATGGATATCATCTAAAAACTCGACAAGAATCTTAAAATGGTATTTTTACGAAAGAGTTTTTGCTTTGATGCTTTTCATACAATTTGTTTTTCATACAATAGTTCTGCAAAACAAATTTTGCACATACATTAGTGGTAGAAAATATATACTCTACAACCTAAAATATAATTTTTTTCCCTATAAAAGGCAGTGGAAAAAGGATATGATCGGTATACTGAAAAAAAATTCAAAATTTCAGAATTCAGAAGGTTTTTGGTGCACCATGGCGAAAATGGTAAATTGATATTACCGTTATTGTATATAGATATATACATTATTTAATAGATTTCCACTTTTTAATTTACATTATAATTAGTATTATGTATACATTGTTTTATTTTTTTATTAAAATTGTCAGACTATGCAGTAAGAAGCTATTTTAAACCCCTACCTATACATAAAATATTGTAGGTTACCATCTCGTAAACCTTCAAAGAATAGTAGCTCCTTAGTTATTAGCCCTAGATAGTAACTTTTTGTATAAAACTTAAGCAAATTTATAGATCTACAACTTTTGTATGATATATTTTTTCCTGCAACTTATTGTTATGAAGATATAATTGAAAAACTCGGCAAAAAACTTAAAAAAGCAGCATTTTTAAGAAAAAGTGTTTACTTTGATGCTACGTAACTCTTTACATAATAGCTTTACAAAAGCAAATTGTTCACAAAAATTGTAGAAAATTTAATATTCTACAACTTTTAAATTTAATGTTTGTTTTTAAAATGCATTGCGAAAGAGTTATGATCTATAAACTGAAAAACGTATTTTTTTTTTTTTGTAGTGCACCACGGAAATACACAAAGCAGAGTAACTCCTTTGTTATTAGTCTTAGAAAATAAGTTTATTTAGAAAACTTGTAGGAAATTTATTGCTCTACAATTTTTATTCACAAACTTTTTCTGTAAAACGTACCATTATGATGATATAATCAAAAAACTTGACACAAATCTTAAAAAAGTACAATTTTTACGAAAAAGTTTTGACTTTGATACTACATAACTATTTTCATAATAGGTCTACAAAAAAACTTAGTATACAAAAGTTGTAGACAGTTTAATATTCTACAACTTTTGGATATAATATTTATTTCTAAGATGCATTGGCAAAGAGTTATGACGTATAAACTGAAAAACGGCTCAGTTTTTGGTGCACCACGGTGAACGCACAAGGGTTAGGAGGTCGAAAACTTGGTTTATAAACCACGGGACCGACCTTTATAACATATTAAAAAATCAGAACTACATAACCTTTTGCAAGGTAAGACCCCTTTTTCAGTCTCTATTCCCCGGACTATATTACTAAGTGTTATTTATACCTTCCTCTAGTATTTCTAAGATAAAAAATACATTTCTTTGCTCTGAAATAGGACTCCATTTATGAATTATTCTTATGATTCAGTCATTCCGAATTTGAACATTTAACTTCTAAAAACTATTCCTAAAGTAACCCCCCCCCCCCCCTTAAATTAATCTCTAATATTTAATAACTTTAAAGAATGCAAACGTGACTAAATTAAGATGTTCAAAGGTATCTTCATAGAATAAACTTTAACTGAACTTCCCCAAATACTATTATACGTAGATTAGATTTTATCGGTTAATAAGAAGTACTGTATTTAGAATATAGACCAATTCTTCCAACCCAAGAAAATTCTTACGCTCACTTCTTTTCGCAGAACCTTATTACACATCATAGTACTTATTCACAACAGCTGTGGAAACAATCCATTGACTGTTTATTATGTGTTCTCTTTCATCGAAAGCACAGGCATGATGACACACAGAACCACTGAAGAATGGCAGGAAAAACCTTTCTTTTTTCCCAATACATACATAAAACTTAAAACAACGATTTGGGAAGACAACTTGCGTAGGGGAATACTGACAGAAGGGACATAGGAGTATAAACGGGAAGTAAATACGAACGTAAGCAGATGTTTCTGTTCCCGCATGTTTTGCAGGTGAGATATCTTTCTTTAACGAGGGCGTGTGTTTGTTGGTGAGAATTAGGGCGGTGGTATCGTTTGGTTTGGAGTATTAGGAATGCATAACGTAGTAGTTTATGGGAGGTTAAAGTGATAGTTAATGTGCTGGCATACGTTGCTAATAAATATTCAATAATGGTTAGTTCGTTTGGAAAAAGAGTGACGAAATTTGCTATATTTTATTGGTGCACATTTGGGGTGAAGACAGAAATCAGAATGATGCTAATGAGATGTCATGATTTTATTTCCGTCAGACATAAAATTAAGGTGTGATCTTGAAGCTTTTCTTGAACAATTGGGAATTTAGTTCTAAAAGCAGTCTTTTTTTCAACGGTGTCATCATTATTAGATTTTATTTTCAACTACCCATGTGTTTACATAGAGTAATGAAATTATATTATTCGGTCAAAAAAAAAATCGTGTCTATTTGTACGTGGTCAGCATAACTCCCGAAGAAATAGATCTACGATGTTCAAATTTCGTGTGCGGGGTTGGTGGTGGCCATGGGACCTACCATTAAGGTTCTCGTTTAAATCGCGCATGCCCGTAAGGTTGAAATCATGAAAAATCATGTTTTTCAGCAATTGCTACGAAACAGCTCTACCGGTGTTGATTAAAAACTATGTGCTAATGCCTCTTAAGGAATCGTCCCCATCTTCGAAATTCCAATAGAAATGCTGTAAAAGCGTAAAAAGTTGAAAAACGAGTGCCTTTAACACAGAGCTCTCGGCTCTTGAGCACCTCCCTTCAACGATTAATTATTTTTGTTTCACGCGCAAGAAATTCGATAGACAATGTAATGTCTATCGAATAACATCCCCAATTTCACCATCTTGGCGTTTTTTCTTTGCCCATGTAAAATTACTACCAAAAATATCGCCGAACTAGCCATTTTTATTTAAATAAGTGAAAATATGAAAACGGTAAATAATACCATAAATTTTAATGCAATGACCTATATTATAGTGTGATGTAAAGTTGTGCGATGTTCCATATCCCTAGTTTTTATTTAAATTAATGAAAAGACAACAACTTTTCTTGTGTGTTGCCTCTTGCATCAGTTGTAAAAAGTTGACGAAATGTTAAACTCAGCGTACCATTGTTTCAAAAGTGATACAGCTAAAAGTAATCATTAAAACTTTTTTTTGGTATTTAATGCAAGAGGTTTTAATGAAGGATAATAATTTTAACTAGGGGGCTTCGCCCCCTGCTCGCTAACGCTCGCCAACCCCCAAACGCCTCGCTGCGCTCGGATTGAGCGGCTTTGCCGCTCGAATTTGTGGTTAAACATCTTGCTGCGCTCGAATAGGTTTGCCAGCCATAAAAAATGTAACCAAATTTTTATAAATTTAATGTAAGGCCTTATAGATAAAACACCCAAATTGCAAGTTTCATAATAAAAAGTTAAATATACTATCCGCCAACATTCTGACCTAAAACTTCATTAGCTATGCCCTTACATTGAAGTCCCAATATCTTTTATTTATTATGATAAGTCGCCCGTTAGAGAACGACGTCCAACGCGAAGCATTTTCTGGATAGAAATACTTCAAAATAATAATTACTCTAATACAAAAATGCTTCAGAAAAACAGAAAAAATCAACTTTGAAACGAAGAGTTTAAAAAGAGCTTTAAAATTAGCAACGGGTTTGTTGTTTACATATATGCAAGGATAGCTTTAAAATTAGCAACGGTTGGTTGGTTGGTTGAACCCCCGAGCAGCCGGTTTGTTGTTTACATACGTAAGGATGTTGCCAATCATATATTCAAAATCATTGAGGCTTTGTAGTAGCTTAATGATGAAAAATATTGAAATTTAATTAATTAATAAAGTGTTAATAAATTATTTTGGCACGTTTCGGCAAATCTACAGCTTATTTCCTTTAAAATGACACCTTAATCATTGAAATTGGTTGAGCAGTTTAGGTGGACGGACTAACCCCAAAAAACGTATTGCCTATTAAATATATAGATAAAATATTTTTTAAACAATTGATAGTATCTTTTGTAGCCAATGAATTTTTTTTAAATTTAAGTAAAGATTTTTGAAATCGAAATGTCACTTTGGCGAGTGTAGAAGCAGTTTCAGCTAATTAATTGACAAAATTTTAATTTTGTGTCTCAAAATAAATTAAACGAATTCATTTTCATCTGAAGTATAGTATGAGTATCTTTCAAGTTAAAACATGTCTGCATTTACATTTTCACCCAAGATTTTTTGTAACCTTCCTTGAGAGTTCCATAGGAAAATAGAAAAGATAGAAATCTTTTCAATACATTTCCTTTCGACATTCAATTGACAGATTTTAGTCCTTCCAATTTAACAGTATTATTACAATATAGTCACAAAATAACTTAATTTTCTGTGCAGTTTGCAAATTGGTTTTACGAATGAATTTAGTGAAGGGGTAATTGGGTAATCAAATCGAACTCTGCGATAAAATTCTTCCAATCCCTTACGACACACTAAGATTTCAAACTCAATTGAATAAATTAATAATTAGCTGGGGGGGGGGGAAGACAAATGTTGCAACTCATTAGAAGTTTCCCCACGTTAAAGTCGAATATCTTGTATTCTGCTACACAATACTGGAGATGAATAAAAAGTTGGCAATAGCATTATTGATGATGGCTTACAGTCATTTTGGAAACTCTTCAAGACGAAGATAATTATATTTGATATTGGCAATCCCATAACTCACGTTTGACAGTGGAATTTTTTTTTTTTTGTATTCGCTCTTCGATTGTCTGTACAAGACATTTTTATTCTGATGGATTTAATTTTGACAGAGAACGTGGAACAAAGATGAAGTGTAAAATACGTGTTAATCTCACTTAAATGTATAATCATTTGCCGAGATCTTTTGCCTAATTAGGTCTACTGAGATAGATTGGACCTCTTTTTTGCCTAGAAGTATTTGGTTTACATTTCAAAACTGATTATAAATGTCTATATCAAATGGTTTTGAAGAAAAAATTAATTAATGTTTTAGAAACTTAAGATAAATACATTATTTTAAAAAGTTAAGGTTTCACCTTCAGCTCAGTGAAACTAAAGGTTAAAAGTTGATCTCCAAACAAGATGTTCATAACTTTGAACGTTCCAAGCAAGAAAGTCTTCCAAGCTTGGGCAAAGTTTAAAATCCCTTTTCCCTTTTAAACCTTTAAAACAAGTCAGAAACAGCTGTCGATATGGGGTCTCTATTCCACATCTTTCTAGTTACTATAAAATCCAGACTTTCAAAAGTAGTTTTAGGAAGATTTCAAAGCACCATCACCAGCAGATGTTCAAATGATGAAGAGAGCTTTGAAGATTGCGAAGGAGAATAACATGAGACTCTTTTTTTAACAAAGAAATTCTATGATATTTTCTTGTCATTATATCTGATTTGTTAGTAAATTTCATTATGCTATGGTGTCCATTTACTGATACGTAAATTAGTATCAGTCTAGTTTTCAAATCATACTCTAATGCAAAGTTAATACACACATTCTTCCATATAATTAATTTAAAGTTAACCTAAGAATTTTCTAACTCAAGAGGAAATTAAATAGATTTCGGATACCTCATATGTTAATTAATTATATTATTAAAATAATATGTGGAGAGTAGTTTTAAAAGGATAATATTTCGAGTGCGTATCTTAATGTAAGCATTTAAATATAATTTTCTTTTAAGGAGGTCTGGGAATAAAAAATTTTAAATTATCAAAATAAATTTTATTATTGTAAAAAATAATACAAATATTTTTGAAACTTGAATATTTAAGTTTTTATTACATGATAACTGTATCTCAGACATGCTATCTTGAAACTTTGAAACTGTTTTTCTCGGTGATGGCTTTTTGCCCCCTTTTTTTTCAGTTTAAATGGATTTAACTTAAAAACTACTTATAAATTTATGAAACTAACCACAATTATTTTTCATATATATTTCTTTAATTTGTCTTCAGAAATTATGTATTTTTTTGTAACTTTTTTTTAAAAGTTTTTGGAGCTTAGCATAATTATGGATTCTATACAGTTTTTGCACAAAATATTTAGAAAAAAAAAATTCTAATTACTTTATAGAAAAATCATGACCATAATTTTTTGTATGAATTATAAGCAGTAGTTTTAAGCAAACGTGAAGTGATTTTTAAAAAAGTTTTTTAGATATATCAAATTTAGGAAATATCAAGATTTTGAAGTTTTTTAATTGTTAAAAAAACGTTTTTTAAATTGGAAAATTTAAGGTTCAAAGTATAATAGTTTACTACATAAAAAATTTTAGAAAAATAATTCTAAAAATAAAGATTTTAGAATTTTGAGTCCCAGACCCTCTTAACATAACAGATTGTTTTGTGACTGAGTTTCTATCACAGCATCTAAAACAACCAATATAGCTGTTACCCTTTTCTTTCTCAAGCTATTCAGATTTACGTAGTAAGATTCGTTATAATCTTATTAGCAATTACAGCAATTAAGAAAATACCTCTCTTCTTCCGAACAATGCAATACGACCTATTCGAGGTTAAATGAAACCCTCTTGAGAAACAGCTTGGGATTAATTACTGCTCTTAAACGACGCAACAATCCGAACAGGCGAGAACATCTCGCTGTTCCTTGAATATTTTATGAATGTATTCTCTTGCACGCTCTCACCTGAATTGTTTATGAGTGCAAAGAGTCGTGGTGTCTAATCCTTTTTGAAGAAGAGGAAGATATGCGGGGTCGCCATTACTTACCACGTGTGGAATATCACTAGGTTTTATGTGAGATGTTTTGCAGTGTTTTGTACAGATCCAAAAACAAAGAGACTTTTTTAAAAATCAGCAATGCGTGAACATTTGAGAGTAGAAATATGAGGTTTCACAAAAAAACTCATAAAAAATTAGATTTTTTTACAACAAAGAAAAATATGGGGTTTCTTTTTATCAACAGATGGCACTGTAAGTATCAGTGATCCACTGTTCTTTGTTATTTCAGTGAGTTAGAGCTGCTAATCTTTAAGAAATGGTGTAAAGTGCCATTTATTGATAATTATTTTTTTATTTTGCTTAGAACAATAAAATATGATAATTTTTGTTTTAATTTTTCCTGCTACCTATTCATAAATTATAAAGGTACATTTCTTTCTTAAAAGTGACTTTGATGTAATTTGAATAATTTGTAAAGGAACTTGAAATTTAAAGAGTGATTTTCCTAACGGCATATTTCCATAATACAGATATTCCAATAATTAAAAAAAAAGGCAAAACTTGTATCTTAAGCTTTAGACAATTCTTATATAAGATTTCATGGAATTAATCTTCGGACTCGTTGGGCATGTCAAGGATAGGTACATCGGTTTTTAAGATCGCGTGTCTGCCAAACAACTTCTTCGACCCATTTGATATGTCTGAAATGACAACTCTCAACGACGCTTAAGTTCGTTACGCTATCCCTTCTAAAACTGTCAAACTAATAGTGCACGAATGCAGCCAATTTTTAACAACATTGGTTTATCATTCAAACGAAAGATTGCGTTAAAAAGGTTGCAACATTTTATTTTAGATTACCTTTTTAAAGCGAAAAGCATCATTGCTACATTTTATTGTTGATCAATAACGATTTTTTGAAAAATAATCGAGCTTTTTAATGAATTGCGAAAAAAGACCCCCCCCCCCCCCTTTTTTTTTTGTGACAATGTTTAGTTATTTGTGATTAAATGGAAACCACCATTAAACTGATAAACTTAGCATGTTATCTAAAGATGACTTCAACACGGACCATTGATCATCTCTTGGTCATATTACTTCTTTAGCAAGTTATCTTATAAAAGTGCCTAAAGTTACTGTATCACGATATAGGTTATTTTCTACTGTAAATTTTAATATTTTATTTCATTTTTAATAAGCTTAAAGCCAAAATTCCTGAATTCAAAACTCATATTTATTTCGATTTATAAAAACTCTTATTTTTGTTTGCTTAGCATTGAAAAAACTTTATCTTTCACGGAAAACTACACTTTATAGCTCTGGGGAGATTCGTAACCGAATTTTTAAAACGGTTGAGAGGCTTTTGTATCACTTAGTAATAAATTCCATCCTGGTACAACGCAATTTCATCTAAAACTTTTCATTGCCCACTTTCTTTATTGATATGACTTCCTTTGATAACACTCAGCTCTGCAGCTTAATATTTATACCCCGGACTTTGCATCTCTTAGCATTATTATGCCGCCATTTTTTCATGCAAACGATCTTATTTCTGCTCGAGTTCTGTTTAAAATATATGAATTGCAGGAAAGAAAGTTGAGCTTTCTTTTTCGAAAGATATCATGTGATATAAAAGTGAATTTCTTTTTATTTTATGGTGGAAGTATGCTGAATAATTAAATTGCGTTTATATTTTATGTAAATAAATGAAAACTTGATTTCGTTAGAACGTTTTTTGTTTTATTTTGAAGACCTATGATAAACATTGAGAATAAATTAACGTATTGCTATTTGTTGTTTTCGTAGTATCTTTTTAAAATGATCTAGACCACAAGTTAGAGGCATTTTATAAATTGTGATTCAAAGAGTAGTGAAATAAAACAAAGTTGATTTTATGCACAATACAGTCAAACCCGTTAACGCGAAATAGCTTAACGTGAAATCCCGTTTAACGCGAAGTAAAAGCAGTTCTCTGTACTTGCTACTTAAAGTTAATTTATTTCTTTAACTCGAAATTCGGTTAACCCGAAAAATTTCATCGATTTCGCGTTAATGGAGTTTGACTGTGTGACGGGGTTGATCTGCTGGTGCTCCTGAAATTTAAGGTCATCGAACACTGATGTTTTTTTTTAAGATATTAAAAAATTATTTTGCTCACAAAAAGTTATTAAAAAAAATTGTAAATTAAAAAAAAAAAAAAAAAAAAAAAAAAAAAAAAAAAAAAAAAAAAAAAAAAAAAAAAAAACTTTCATTACATAATTTTTCAAGAAAAACTCATTATTACAATCGAGATAAAAAAAAAAAAAAAAAAAAAAAAAATAACACCCTCATTATCTTAACTAAGTGGCCGAGCACTTTTTATAGCTTAATTAAAGAAGTAATTAGTTTTCTCCTTAGGCTTTGCATTAGAATGACGTCACAGAGAGTTTCCAGAAAGTTTTTAACAAAGATCACTGAAACGTCTGATCACGTGGGCAAGCAATATTCTGATTGACTATTTGAATCTGGAATTTTAGAAAATTCGAATTTTTTTAATAAAGGTATCATTGTCATTTGTCATTTTTTGGTAGTGACGTCACACATTTTAAGTTTACAGTGGAATAAAATATACGAGTGTTTTACGAGTACTGGATATAAGTATATTTTAAGAATTTGTCAGCTATTGTAAAATAATCTCAAGATAGTTTAAATGCTTTTAAAAATGCTATCTATTATTGATATTAAATTTTTAAAATGTCTTAAATTAGTGGTTATACTTAATGATTCTATGAAAATTTAGCCTGTTTGGAAATGATTTTATAATTTAATCATTGGTTCTATTTTAAAAATTCAGGCAAATTTTAAAATTATTTAGCAATTTTCATTACTACTTATTAGAGTGCATCTTATATATGCATCAATTAAAGAAATATTTTTAAAATATCAACTTAAGTACTTTTCCAATTTTAGTTCTTTAGTTAAAATTGATACGAGTAACTCGGACTAACATCCATATAAGCTCTACTTGAAGCATAATATATATAATGATTCTAAAACTACTGGCTGAACAATGAAATATTCTAATCAATACATGAACCACATTAATTGCAATGCTTGCGTATTGCTAAATTTGTATGATTTTGCAGAGCTGGTAGCAACCTCTAAATATCATTTAATTTTAATAAAAAAAATTGTGAATTTTTTCTCATCAAAATGGAACACAATGAGAGGGTGTCCCATAAAAAATTAACATCATCGAAAAAAAGACGCACCTTACTACTTATAGGAATAATATATATAGGACTAATGTGTATATAGTTTTCTCATTTAATAAATATTTTTCACTATTAAATAGTGATAAATTGACAAACATTTCTTATTTTGAGTATAATATTACCTTAATTTCGTTCACATATTGACATTGTAGTGTTTTTGTGTATAATTCTGCTTAGTGCATATTGGCATACAAAATTGCTGCGATTATTTGTGACCAGTAAAAAGAAATGAGTTTATATGGAAGTTGTCCAGAGGGAAGAAATAGAATCTATTCAAAAATGCATTTATTTATAAGACAACGTTTTTAAGTTTCTCCCTGTTGAGTTTTGTATTTCTATTGAATATTTCCCCAGAGGATACATACAAATAACTTTTGATTTTATTCCATTTTATTTAACAATATTTCAGAATTTCATAACAGGAACAGTTGCTGTGTTTCGAAATCGTTTCTATTTCCCATTTTATGTATTATATTTATGATGCTAATAAAAGGAAACCATGAAAACCTCCTAGATATATGTTTCTTTTTAAGAAGTTTTTACAGTACATTTTAATTCACTTTTAAAAGGAACTGTCAGGATAAAACTCAGGTACAACAACAAGAATTATCGATGTAAATTTACAACAATGATTCTGTTAGTACATCTAAAAAAAATATTGCTCAAAATATATATCTTTTGAATACAATCTTTGAAATACTCAATAAAAACAGTCACTTATTAATTTTTTGATAAGCCAATTACGTGTGGAAAGAGCATTAAGATTCTTTAAAAAAGTTTATATAAATAAAATACTTGGGCACTCTTCCGTTAGACGGGTTCGTGAGGTTGCCAGACAAAACCGATGTTCATTATTTGGCGAGTTATGAAAAATTTTGTGTCTAGAAATTTGTGTTTTGCACATTTCCGTCTGATTTTTTCCGTATATATATATATATATATATATATATATATATATATATATATATATATATATATATATATATATATATATATATATATATATATATATATATAAATAAATAGAATGATGTTCGCTGACGTAACAAAACTTGACGTCACCTATTTACCAAATTCTATATTTCACATAGATGGATATCTCAGAAGTATCTTCGGTAATAAGATTTAGACTTAGTAAGATAAGGATAAATTAAGACAACATCCCATTTCGTGGAAAATGCTATCGATAATCATATTGAGGCAGGATACATTCTTCTTCTTTACTGCAAACATAATATTGGTCGTAAAAAATATATATATACGCTAGCTGATTTAAAGTACTCTGAATTCTTTTAGAAATCCTATTTATTTGGATAAAAAGATACATAAAGACAAAGTAAAAATATATGTTTAAGCCTAAACTGCAAACGAGATTTTGATGTTCCAATGCAGAAGAAAAACCTGTTAGAGAACTCCTCAACTCACCTTTGCATTTTAGAGAATCATTTTCTTCTTTTCCTAAGTAAAAATTCCTCAAGAGAAATGAAAAATACCAAGCGTATATGCATATCCTTTTCTGCACTGCGATTTCGAGTTTCTAAAATCCCGTGTTGACGGGAAATAGACTATCCATTCTTCAAGAGCTGCATTGGATATTGAATGTAAGCTCGGAATCAGGTTGAACCGTAATGGCGGACTACTGGGAAAAAGAGCTTACTGATAATTCTATTTATTTTGTGACCAGAAATAAAAGGAGTGAAACTTTATTGAAAAAGGAGGTAGGATATCTTATTATCAGAATATTTTCAGAAATCTGTCGGAGATGCACTCGATTTTCAAAAAAAAAAAAAAAATTAACTTTATTTTCTACCCTCATATTGAAAGTTTTGTTTGTTTTGGATGATAAATTCGGGGCTTAGTTTTGTATTTGAATTCAATAAATAATAAAATGAATATTGACATAAGAATTATTCGAGGGCATATATTTACTGTCAAGCATTGACTTCATATTCTAATACATTTTAAAATGTGTATGTATTTTAAAGTACTCAATTATCCACTTCACCACTAATAAAGCTTAAGGTTTTAGAATACCAGTTGAGTTGTTAAGTCAATTAAATTAAATTTTATGAATTATCCATTTGAATTCTTTTATTGTTGACTTTGGAACACATAATAATGATGTTATTAAAATAAATTAATAGCAATGTTTAACACTAGGTTTATAAAAAGAACCCAAACAGAAATCGAACTCAATTAGATTCGCTGTCTCGAGCTGTGGAGGAATTAATGTTCCTAGGTGAATTGCTCCACCAGTGATTTGCATCTTGTATGTTTAAAAAAAAAAAAAAAATGCTAAGACTTAAAAGAAAAAATAAATATAAAAAAATATTGCTACACGTACATTAAAAGAATTAAAATACTTTAATAAACAAAACTTCTAAAACATACTTCGCTCCGAAAAGCGGAATAGAACAACTTAGCGACTGCCAGTAGAATCTTGAGTATATGAGGCGTTGAGGATATGAAGGGCTAACTTAACAAAAGGTGGTTGCCAGAAAAACTCATTTGAAAAGTTTTCCATATGTATTTTTTTTATGCTTGTTGTCATTTTCGGAGTATTTTGAAAGGGAAAGAAGGGCAAACTAAACATGAAAATTATTCCTGTAGAATCTGTGAAAGGTCTAGAATCGAATGGCGGAAATAAAATTATTTTTCCCCCCTGATTTTGAGTTCGCCTTTTGTATCCTGAAGGCCTCATATATAGGAATACAATTAAATACATTTACATTATTCTCTGAAATTGACACAGGGAGCATATACAAAGCTTTAAGAAATCGAAAATTTACATTATGTGTTTAAAAAAGTTCCCCACACTCTTAAAAAAGTTCTCGCCAAATCAGTTCTCCAAACCACTTCGAAATTACATCCTAAGTCGCTACACTATTATGACTGCATGGATGGGATGTCCCAATTAACAAAATGCTTTTACTAGTTGATATTTGACTGTCGGTTTCTTACTATTTAAGCTTTAATTAAGGTCTTCTTGTCTTTCACGTTATAAAAAACATAAACTAAAAAGAAATTGCGAAAATCCGTTATGTGTTTATGTGTATGGTTGGAAAGCTCTTTTGTTCATGTCAGAACAATGAAAGTTAGTTGAATACAAAATTATTTACAATTTTGAAAATTAGTTGCAGATTGTGCTAAAATACTTTACAGTATTTATTTTTAACATGTCGATTTGTTATGTCACTGTCACTGAAAGGTAGCTTCTACAGCTTTTGTAATTACGTTACATCAGGTTCAGATGACAAACATGTATAATTTAGAAACACTTAATGACTGGGACCCCGATGTTAAAATTGATGGCAAGTTTTAGCAAAAAAAGTGCTAATTTGGATATCTTTACAAGCAAAAACGTTGCCAGTTGGCCGATTTTGGCAACAAATTTGGTTGGAAAATTTGTCGCCGAATAGTTTAGTTGTAATTTGATATCTCTCTGTCTTCAAGAAGTATCTAAAACACTCTTTTTGTCGAATTTTAAAGCATTTGCGGACGAATTTTATGTAATTATATAGATATTTATAAACCTCCCGGTCATAACTTCCAGTGAAACTTCGGTATGAGAATTCATCGTGACGAGACCTTTCAATAGCAGGTATGAACTTTGAACAAATGTGAACGCGATGCTTGGAAAGGAAAAATATGTATCGCATTAAAAGTAACTTTCCTAAATAAAGCAGAATAGTAGAGAGCCCAAAATACGTTTCAGAATAATAGCAACCTTTACCTTTGTAGAATAACTGAGATGGTAAATTTTTTTTATTATGGACAAATACTTATTTATGAATTATAATTGTTTGTTACTAAAGTTCAATTTATTTATTTATAAAATTGAATTTTTTACAGGATATTTTCTTTTGTCTTTTTCTGCAAAAAACAGTTTTTTCATTTCCGGTTCTTGGAGAGCAGTAAGTGATTAATTGTAATACTTTTGGTGATAATTATAATACTTTTATATCGATCTGTAAAATTAGAGATGATTGATTGCACCTGATAAGAGTGTTTTTAATACTAATACGACCTATGAAATTACACGATCAATGAAATTCTATGATAACCCTTTCAAAAACAAGTACAGTATATTGTTATGAATTTTTCCGCTGAGGCAATGATGGCACAGTTTTTAAAATAAAAACTAATATTTATTCTCTTCAGAAAACTCACAAAATTTATTCACAGATAACAGTGCAATCACTTTTAATCTTTAATACAAGCTTCAACAAGAACAGCTTCGAATATAGCGATCATACAAGCTCACTCCAGTAGGTCAACAAAGCGATCACGATCAGCTTTCAACGAAGTCCGAAGTTAATCTGAAAACTTTCCCGATCTTCCGGTCTTTAAATACTAGCGCGAGAGAATATTCGCGAAATTTCCAGCCAATTCATCGAAAAAGAAACATCTCGAAACTTCTCGATTGCTTTAGGTGTTGCCACCTTTTTCTAACCTGTATAATCGCTATTAATAAATAAAATAAGATAAAAATAAATTACAATAGAATTTTAAAATAACACGTCACTATTTACAATATATACAGACAATTTGTGCAACATTTCCCCCTTCTTAAAGACTGCACGTCCCGGGCAGTGAAGTCCTTAAGAGGAAAGGTCATTCAATCACTTCTATCATAATATGGGGCTAGCCTATTGTGATGTACAACTCTAGGTTTACAGGAGGGTGTCCGTTGAATCCTTACCACGACGTCGTTGATCTTCTTAACCCTCTGAGCGTCAAGGGAATGGGTGAAATTATACAGTTGTTTTCCCTGCAATAATTTTTAAATTTTATTTCTGATCCAAATATATAAATTTTTTAATTATTTTTTATTTATTTTGTTTTAAGTAGGTTTTAAACTATCATCCTAATAAAAAGATTTAAAAAAGATTTTATTTTACATTTTATTTATAAATTTAAAAAGGTTGTGTATTGCTGGAAAAACTGAAGATCAAATGACGGATATATACGCCCGTAACCCTCAGAAGGTTAAGGACCACATACGGCCCTTCCCAGTTCGTCTGGAGCTTAGGAGAGAGTCCTTTCCGACGTTTAGGATTCCATAACCACACCTTGTCACCTTCCTGGAATGAACGTTCCGTGGCCTTGGCATCGTAGCGGACCTTCATGCGCTCTGTCGTGATGTTGATTCTTTCTCTGGCGAACCGATGTACGGCTTCCAAACGTGCCTGGAGATCATCTAGATACTGGACAGGCGAGAAAGGGGTGTCCGGTGGTCGTCCAAAGAGGAGGTCGCAGAGTAGTCTAAGGTCTCTTCCGAAAATCATTTGAGATGGTGTATATCCGGTAGTCTCGTGAGTAGCACTTCTGTAGGCCAAAAGGAACAGTGGAAGTTTCTGATCCCAATCTTGCTGGTTCTTGGAAACAAACAATCAGAGATGATTCAGAATCGTTCTATTTAATCGTTCAACCATTCCATCGGATTGTGGGTGCAGGGGAGTTGTACGAGTCTTTTCCATGTCGAGCAAGTCACACAGCCCAGTGAAGACGGCAGAGTTGAAGTTCGTCCCCTGATCGGAATGTATCAGCAGGGGTACGCCAAATCGGGAGATCCAATTCCGTACGAGGACTTCTGCTACTGTTGTGGCTTCCTGGTCCGGAATCGCGTATGCTTCTGGCCACTTGCTAAAGTAGTCCATGACAACTAGGATGTATTTGTTGCCATTCGTTGTGTGAGGTAGGGGGCCTAAGACGTCCAAAGCAATTCTTTCGAATGGTGCTCCTACGTTGTAACGTTGCAACTTTCCACGAGTTCGGGTCTTCGGTCCCTTCCGCGAATTGCATGCATCACAGGACTTGCACCACTTCTCCACGTCGGATTTTGCTTTGTCCCAGAAGAATCTCTCCCTGACTTTCTGAAGAGTTTTCGTGACACCAAAATGTCCTCCAGTAGAACTGCTGTGAAGTTCTTCTAGAACGTTGGTAACTAGAACTTGGAAGGATTAATTGCCACAGGAAGCTTTTGCCATCATCGGACTCCCATCGACGGTAGAGTACTCCATTCTTCAAGTGCAAAGAGTCCCACATAGCCCAATATCTCTTCATTGTTGGGCTATAGCGTGCAATTTCCTGCCAACTGGGTTTTCCGGTAGCTGCTTCCATGAATTCAATTAAAGGTTTCAAGTCTTGATCTTCAACCTGATTCTTTCGAACATTCTGGTCACTCCAAGGGTCCACGTCTGAAGTAGTCGACTTGGTGGTTATTTTCCGAACGGCCGATGTATTAACCCCAAACTTAGACTCGGCATTGGAACAAAATCGACAATTCTCCGGACATGGTCTTCTAGAAAGAGCGTCTGCATTTCCATGGAACGTTCCTTTTCTGTGATGGATATCCATGTCGTATTCTTGCAGGCTCTGAATCGACCTTGCTATTTGTCCCTCTGTATTCTTGAAATTTAGCAACCAAGTCAGAGACTCATGATCAGTTCTTAAAAAGAATTTTCGGCCGTACAAGTAATGATGAAAGTGCTCCACGGCCTTTACTATTGCCAGTAACTCCTTTCTTGTGACGCAGTAGTTCCGCTCGGATTTTGACAGGCTCTTACTAAAATAAGCGATGACTTTCTCATGTCCTTCAATTTCCTGGGAAAGAACGGCGCCCACTCCCTCATTGCTGGCATCTGTATCCAGAATAAAGTCCTTGTTAACATCGGGAAAAGCCAAAACAGGCGCGGATGTTAAAACGTTCTTCAGTTGATTGAAGGAGTCGTCACAGTCGGCAGTCCACAGGAACTTCTGCTTGCTCTCTGTTAGTCGATGCAAAGGTCTGGCGATCTTGGAGAATCCCTTCACAAATCTACGGTAATACGTGCACAGGCCTAGGAAGCTTCGCAATTGATGAACATCTTGCGGTCGAGACCAAATTTGCACAACATGGATCTTGGCTGGATCGGTGCTCACTCCCTCGGATGAGATGATGTGTCCAAGATAACTAACTTTCCTCCTAAAGAGCTTACATTTTGATGGGCTAAGTTTCAAGTGGGCTTCCCTAAGCTTCAAGAACACGTTCTTCACGTTTTGCAAGTGTTGATCAAAACTCCGCCCGGTGATAATGATATCGTCCTAATATACCAGACAGGTCTCGTAGGAAAGTCCTCTAAGCACAGTCTCCATTAGTCGCTCGAACGTAGCCGGTGCATTACACAAGCCAAACGGCATAACTTGAAACTGCCATAATCCTTGGCCGGTAGTGAAGGCAGTCTTCTCACGATCGTCGGGATGTATCTCCACTTGCCAGTATCCACTCTTCAAATCCAAAGTCGAAAACCACTGGTTCCCCGATAGAGTGTCCAAAGTGTCATCAATTCTTGGCAGAGGGTAGCTGTCCCTTTTCGTAATTTCGTTCAGCTTCCGGTAATCCACACAAAACCTGGTGGAACCATCCTTCTTTCGAACGAGTACGATTGGAGAGGCCCATGGACTTGAGGAGGGTTCGATAACTCTATTATCTTCCATTTCATGTAACAGTTTCCCGACCTCCTCTTGTTTTGCGAAAGGAAGCCTTCGAGGATGTTGTTTAATAGGTAAATGGGTCCCAGTATCGATTCGATGTTGTGTAAGCTTCGTTCTTCCTACATCTTTCGATGACACGGAGAAAACGTCCTGAAATTCTTTTATAAGGTTTCCGACAATCTTCTCTTGACTTCTTTCTCACCGAGCATCCTCGAGAAGCTGGTTCACTAAATCCGCGGAGGGTGCGGTCGAAAACTCCTTCGATCCCCGTTCGATGCTTGTAACAGGTGTGCATGTGGCAATTTCTTCTCCTTTCTTGATAACTTTGGTAGCATCACCGATGTTAGCCATTCTCACATGCACCACCTCCTGAGAGAGATCCACAAGCGTCGCTCCTACTAGCACTCCTTTCGGGACGCTATTCGATGATGGGAAGTCCGTTACTCCAAATCGGAAGGCCTTCGGGAGCTCTGCTGAACCCTTTACAACCAAATCTGTCATGGAGAGGATGGCGATGTCTTCAAGAGCTACTATTCGATATGCTCACGGCTCTTCCGAGTCCAAACCGAACAATGGAACTTCTTCTTTCCCTGTTTGAAGCTCGCCTTTCTCGAAATTCAAAGTAATTCCATTTTTCTTTAAAAAGTCCAATCCAAGAATACATGGGTCAATAATTTCAGCGACGTAAACGGTGTGAGTGTAAGTGTGAAATCCAAAAGAGATGTTGACATTTAATTTCCCATGCACAGAAATTTTGTCACCAGTCACAGTTTGTAGTGAAACTGAAGGCGCCGTGTAAAGAGGTTGGCTGTCTAGGCGCCGGGCTACATCCGTCCGTAAGATGGTTACATTTGCCCCTGAGTCAACTATTAGATGACAAGGAGTTCCATTGATCTTGCCCTCCACGAATAAACCATGGTTTCCTCCTTGAAGGGATGAGATGTGATAGAGGCTGAGTGGGGCACCACCTGCTCTACACGGCGACCTCCGCCTCGCGAGATAGTTTAACTGCTGAGGCTCGGACGAGAGTCTGTCCCCTCTCCTGTCCAATTCAGGGCAATCACGTCTGAAATGTCCTTCCCGGTTGCAGAGCCAACAAACCACTCTAGTTTTTCGATCCCTCGAGCCAGGAATATTTCTCATAATTCGCTCCATCTTGTTTTCCAGTTCTTGAAACTTCTTCGTGAAAAGTTCAGAGGAATCGTCTGCCAATGTTCCACGTACGAAACGCCGATCTTTTCTAGAAGCTTGTTGTGCTGCCTCTACTCTCATGGCATAGACGAGGGTGGATTTCAGATCTTTGCTGTCGGACATCGTGGTAGCTTGCTGTATGTCGGGATCTTTGATGGCATCCATGAAATACTGAAGAGACAGATTATCTCGTACGTCCGAGGGACAGTCTGGGAATGCAAGGAGCGACAGTCTTTCTATATCTGACGCCAATTCTTGAAGAGTTTCATTGGCCTTCTGCTGTCTCACTTTCAGTTGCAGTCTGTTGTAATCCTTAAGATGCTGCTCACCAAACCTTAGCTCCAACGCACTCGTCAGCGCCACGAATTCTCCCCGCTGTTCTTCAGGTAGTGTCTGTAAAATGTCAGCAGCTTCACCTCGAAGAGATGCTGCGAGATGGAATGCTTTCGAAGTATCGTCCCAACCATTCGCAGAAGCAATCATTTCAAATTGCGTTTGATAAACGCGCCAAGACGACTTCCCATCAAAAAGGGCCACTTTGATGTTAGAGCGCGGCGCCATAAAGGGGATGGAAGCGTTATCCCAATTAGGTGAAGCTATGGCCACAGCTTCACGCGTTTCCATTTTTCGCCGCCTTTCTTCAACAACGTCAATGAATCTGTCTTGCTCTTCCTTTAAGGTGGAAACTTTTTCTTGCAAGGTGGAAACTTTTTCTTGCACAGTGGAAACTTTTCCGTTAAACTCCTCAAACTTTTCATCAACTTCCTTTTTTACTGCATTGAATACTTCTTCTCTCACGGATAGCAGAACATTTGAGGTGGTTTCTATTATGGTTGATTTCACCATTGAGGCTAGCTCCATCTTCATTTCTTCTTTGATTTCATTCACTGCTGCAGATGTTGTTTCACACTTGGCGGCTAAAGCTTTAATGTCACCCGTAATCGCGGCAGCGAATTCAGCATTGGTAGCTTCTTGACGGACTTGACCGGCGGCAATTGCAGCGGCGGTGGACTCTTGGCCGGCTTTTATTTCGGCTGCGGTGGTTTCTTGTTGGGCCTTCATTCCAGCAATCATTTCCATCAACTGCTTCATTTGGTCTTCCATCATTCCTCTAGTAATTGGCATTCGAAATTATGAGACCCCACTTCTGACACCACTGTTATGAATTTTTCCACT
The DNA here is from genome assembly GCA_963978545.1 of Linyphia triangularis. Classification (NCBI taxonomy): domain Eukaryota; kingdom Metazoa; phylum Arthropoda; class Arachnida; order Araneae; family Linyphiidae; genus Linyphia; species Linyphia triangularis. The sequence goes on along the minus strand of OZ021729.1, from coordinate 34,576,721 downwards.
GAGGCAATGATGGCACAGTTTTTAAAATAAAAACTAATATTTATTCTCTTCAGAAAACTCACAAAATTTATTCACAGATAACAGTGCAATCACTTTTAATCTTTAATACAAGCTTCAACAAGAACAGCTTCGAATATAGCGATCATACAAGCTCACTCCAGTAGGTCAACAAAGCGATCACAATCAGCTTTCAACGAAGTCCGAAGTTAATCTGAAAACTTTCCCGATCTTCCGGTCTTTAAATACTAGCGCGAGAGAATATTCGCGAAATTTCCAGCCAATTCATCGAAAAAGAAACATCTCGAAACTTCTCGATTGCTTTAGGTGTTGCCACCTTTTTCTAACCTGTATAATCGCTATTAATAAATAAAATAAGATAAAAATAAATTACAATAGAATTTTAAAATAACACGTCACTATTTACAATATATACAGACAATTTGTGCAACAATATGCAAAATATTGGTACAGTCAAACCCGGTTAACGCTAAGTAAAAGAAGTTCTCAGTACCTAAAACTTAACGCTTATTTATTCTTTTAATACGAAATTCGGTTAAAGCAAACAATTTCAGCGGCCCCTTAGACTTCTCGTTAACTGGGTTTTGATTTTACTAGATAAGGTTCTTGTCAAAGCTCTGATATATTATACCAAAGTTCTTGCATATTATAACAAATAAGGGAATGAATTTCAACTTATCGGTAAATTTTTTTTACTAAAAAAAAATACACCCCTTTTTAATGACGAGATTATAGAAGATAAAAAACTAGTTTATTTGCCTGGTTAGATTTAAGAGGGCTTAATTTGTGCAGATGAAAAAGAAAGAATGAGCCCTCTGTGGCAGTTCATATCTTGCGCAACTCTATTCGAAAGAAAAAAGCTTTAATTTTTTTTATCGAATTTTCATCACTTGATTACACTATTAAATTAGGTTTCTCACGTACAGAAGATTACTAGTTGAATGTAGTTTCTTAACTGTAATTGTAACTGTGATGTTTATTCCGCAAAGTAATTTTTTTTTTTCTGTTTCCTATAAAGAAAATACCTTTTAAGAGGATTTAAAAAAAAAGTGAATTTAATTAAAAAGGAAATTAGTTGCTTGCAGAACCTGATTTTTTTTCCTCTGGTGTAATCTTTCTAGAGATTTGAAAACTATTTCGATTAAGTAAAGTACGATGCGATGTTTTTCTACAAAGATTTTTTTCGTTTTAGTGTCAAAAACATAAAAATTTGTTGAGATAGAAAAGGGATTCAATTTAATAGCTATAAATCTAGTGAACAAGGGATTAATCTAACACAAATAAAGGAATAACAACAGAGCAGTTTTTTTTAATACCTTTATTGGAAAAAATTGCAGAATTCAATTATAAGGTAATTCGGAGTTTTGTTTTTAAGAGTTCTTTTTAGAACTAGTGATTGCTTTAGAAGATCTAAATTAAGTTTATTCTTAAGCAGAATTTTGAAAATAGCTATCGTATTATTCATCCAAATTTTAATACCTCTTTTCTAAAATAAAATTATTCAAAATTGTACTTTCAATTTTTGATAAAAACGGTGCCTTAATCGCGTTTAATTTTTTTAAACATTTTCATTTCCTCATTTGTAGAACAAATCGAATGCATAATCAGCCTTTCCGAAGTTTCAGACAACGTGTTGTTTCATTCTAATTAGTATGAAAGAAAATATATTTTAAGTGTCTAAAATGTATCTCTTGCATTTTATAAACATAAATTTTATTTATCGTGTTTATAATTTATTGATAGATTTAAAGCAGGGAATTAAAAAAAAATGTCCCCTCTCTTTCAACTTAATCAGGTCAAAGGGATGTTGTTAAATAATTTTTGCTGGCTAGTATATAAATTGGCATCCATTGTTATACTAAACTTCAACTTAACTAGACATCACTTAGACGGTAGATCGTGACAGTGCTCATAGGTATTTAATTCATTTTGGCGGAGTGAAGACATAATTCTCGCCAAACCTTATAACCTTTTGTTCTCTACAGGGTTGTAGTTTGGCGAACATTATGCTTTCACGCCGCCAAAATGGAATAAATACCTATGAGCACTGTCACGATCTACCGTTTAAGTGATGTCTAGTTAAGTTGAAGTTTAGTATAGTGAATGCTATACTAGTTGATTAGTTTGATTTCTCCTCAAGTAATTTATCAACAAATTAAACAGTCACTATCACTAAAAGGCATGTGCGAATCGCACAAGATGGAAAGCATGTACGATTTGGTGACATTTAAAGATTGAAAATCTATTTGTTGAGGATGATGTGATATGATATAAAAAAAAACCGATTTGGGTGGGTTTTTTTAATAAAAAATAAAAATGTCATGATGTTGATGAGCTTGTCGTCTAATTTATTACTGATTGTCCAACTATCCAGCAATCCAATAACTCTATTTTGATCTAAGATGTGAAATCCTCTTCTGGTCTGACATATGTCCCGTAGTGTAAAATGCTTTTTGTATCTCAGAGTATGAAAATCCAGTTTTTGCTTCGTATTGGTCAGGAAAACGTTTGCTTGTTAGTATAATAGATGCTTTTCTAAGTGATACAGAGCAAATGTTGAAGAAGCATTGCGAGAACTAGATTACTGACTTTACATAATCGATCTTCAAATAAGGTTCATGCAGATTTTAACTAGGGTAATTGATATTCATTAAGGGAAGAAAAGAAAAAAAAAAGGAGAAAAGAATAAAAACTTAAGTTATCCTCAACTATCATTTCCAAAATAACATACACATCAATCCAATTACTAGTTTTCGTGCAAAGTAAATTGCTTTGAAACGGGGAAGTAAGTTCGTTTTTTAACTTCTTGTGCTTTAATAGAATTTTTACGGAAAATTTGGAAATTGGGATATTTAGAACACCTTAACAGGCATTAATTGCGATTTCGTTCAAAATTGTAAGAGCTGTTTTTAGGAAGCTGAAAAACATAAATTTTTTAAAATTCGCTACCGTATGCGCATATGCTATTTGAACGAAAGCTGGTCCCATGTTCAGTACTAGTTCGTATAGAAAAGTAAATATTCGCTACAAAAATAATTTATAACATTGAAGAAAAACCTATTTAAGGAAGTAGGGAAAAAAAAAGAGCAAGATGAATTTGTGATAGAGAAAATATCTTAAAATAATGTATCTAATTACATTTGCATTGATTATGCCTAATTGCATATCATATGTAGCAGTATTTAAAAAAATATGCATAAAATATAAAGAGTTGAGATTAGATTCACAATTAGCAAGGCATATTCAGTTAAATCCATTACAAAAGTGATAGCTATAAAAGCAAATTTTTATAGTTTGGCGATTTTTCTGCAACCTTCTAAAAATATTCAAATACAAACTGACCATTTCCATTTCTATAAAACTTGTATTTTTGCTACTAAATTAGAATCTTTCCATTGATAAAAAAACCATAACTAAATTTTATTGCAGAATAAAAACAAAATTAGAATTGATTAAGTACTTATGTATAATTATTTACAAAATCTCAATCGTAAATTAATTTTTTTAATCACATCTTCACTAATGTGAGAAAATACATGCAAATAATATTCATTATTAACTCGTTTGTACGCCACCTCCTTATATAACAACAAACAATTAAGGTTATGAACAATCAATGCAAGTCACAGTCAATTTCTTTAACCAGGAATTGATAAAATTCGCATTGTGATTGGTTAATGGAAATTTGAATTAGTTTTCAAAGATATACTATGATTGGGTCCAAAGCACATCACAACTGTTGTCAATCAATGCAACTCCAACTCCTAATTACGCAGGACATAAAGTCAATAGAACTTCTATTGACCATTCCACACAGCATTACTTACCCTGTGTAGGAACCGACGATAGGCAGCCATCGAATTAGCATCGCATCAACTTGATGTGTGCTGTCACGTTCTACCTCGAAACCTATCCAGGATAGGTATTCCATGCATTTCCCGCCAAGAATGCTGGAACGAAAAACGTGTTCGCAGGATAAGGAGGTGGTGTTGGCGTAATGTAGGAAAATGGAAATGATGGTAAAAAACGGAAGGAAAGGGGTTGGATCGGAAATGGAGAAAATGTGCAAAGGGAATCAAACAGGCTCACGGCAAGATAAATGGGATTTTTCTTAGGGTGGTTTAAAGTTTGCCTGTTCTGGAAACTTTTTCCATTTATTGTGAAGTGCATTGAGTACTGCAGTGTACTATGATGTGGCTTTTTTTTTTTTTTTTTTTTGATAAATGTGGTTTAAGTTCATGCTTGTCATCGTAAGTTAAAATTTATCTAACTAATTTTTTTTTTTTTTTGATAAATGTGGTTTAAGTTCATGCTTGTCATCGTAAGTTAAAATTTATCTAACTCTAATTTTTTTTTTTTTTTTTTTTTTTTTTAAATGAGTATTTTAACACTTTCTGATTTGAATTTACCAAATGATATTTTTTCTCTCTTCACAAGGACTCACACCGATCATTATAAAAATCTGATTGAAGATCATTAGAAATAATGTTTAAAAAAGAAGTGTAGAAATATGATTTAAAAACAAGTAGTCCGAAAGGTGAATATGAGTTTAGATACGAAGATCTTCCTGAGCTTTTTATATTAGGTAGGTACAAGCATAAAATTTTTATAGAATGTCAAAAAACGCTAGTATATTTTGAATACACTGTTCTACCAGAGGAAAAATGGATGCAACTGTTTCAAAATCAACTTTGAATAAGTTTTATTGTATTTAATTGCCAAAATAATCATAATTTGCCGAATAACGAGCATTATTTTTTCATTATTATTTTGGAACCCACCGCGCTTTAATTTTCACCCCAGTAGCACAAATCTGCTGGCCAATATCGACTCGTCATTGGCCAATCTCTAAGTGAACTGTTGTAGATTGACTGTTGCCACGGATCTTAGCCAAAATTGATCAATGATGAGTAAAATATACTTTTTTTTTATAAATGTTAAAGCTGAGTTTTAAAATTGAAATTTATTTTTATGAGAAAGAACAGAGGGATAAAAAATATGTTTAGTGATAGTTTTTACATGTTTATTTAAAAAAAAAAAAAAAAAAAAATCCGTGTATTTTGGAATGATGCTCTAGATTTCGCATGGACTGGCCAATCTTTCCAGAACCCCTGTTTCCGACATTGGCCAATACCACTGTGATACCTGGGAAATGAGGTATAGAGGATTTTATTTCTTTAGTGTCAAATACTTGAATCTTTTAAAATTGAGCCAAGTTTGGAATGAACATTGCTTAATAAGTGAAGTAATATTTTTAAAAATTCAGTAATAGACTTGCAGTCTCTTTCCGGTATAATGGGAGTTATGGCATTTTAACTATTGACATCAATGCAATCGAAATGTTTTTCCTTAAATTGTAAGATGCATTTCTACAATACGATCTTCTGTATTTTCATGAATGGAATTTACAAAAAATGCAAATATCGGTATTTATTTAGACAAAGTGAAGTTTCACTAGCTTCTTTTTAAAACTTTTATGACATTCTCGAAAAGTTAAACACCACTGGGCAACATTTCAAATTATGTAAAAATGTATTTAAAAATAATTTATTGAGACCAAGGATTGAATTTCTAATGCACAAAATAAATAAACAGCATATTTTACATACTTCATCACACGAGTACCAGGAAATTCAGATGTATTGCGTGGTTAGATTACCACTGAATTATTCGAATTCAAATATTATTATATTAAATCACAGTTATTATATTTAAGTATTAATCATTATTTCTATACGTATATCAATATTTTCATTTATTGCTATTTGTATAAATGTTAGTTTTAACATAAAGTTGTGTACATGTTTGTTTTGCATTAAATGTTACCAAATATTTATTTCAATATTAAAATATAACTATTTTGAAAGCTGCTCCCAAAGTTTTCTAGAGATGTATTATTTCACGAGTTTTATAGTTTTTATTTTCCAATTGTTAAATGAGTAAAGCAATTTAAAACTCTCGACTAATTGATATTTAAGTCATTAAAGTACATGGAGCAAAAATATACGCATTTAGACAAAATGCTTTTCTTAAAAATTAAAACTTTTGTAAATTAACACTTTCTTTATGACAGTTGTTTAATTACTCAATTTTTTACATTTAACATCGGGGATTAATTTATTTTCTATTAAATGTTGAATTATATACTTGTATTTAATTGTCAGCAAAACTACATTGCAATCAGTCTGAAAAAAAAAAAAAAAAAACTTAATTTTGTTTGGAAAGTTTTCATATATTGTCTTACGAATGTATTCTTTACCAAGTTTTGAAAATTCCAGTTTTTAAAGTTAAACTTGAAAAGCAATTTAAAACTTCCGATTGAATGATAATCACATCATTAAAATATATGCAACAATTTATACTTTTTAAACCTTTTAAGTTAAAAATATTACCTTTTCTTTTTACCTTTAGTATAGATTCACTGTAGTTTATGGAACAAAGTAATTTATACTTTACACGGGGAAAAGAAAGCTATCATTTTCAACAGCTCTTTTAAGTATAATATGGCATAAAAAAATTTATTCGACCGTGAATGTAAATCTTGAATTTATTCAAGCAACGGATCTTCAAAGAACCGAATAAATTTCTGTCTTCTTGGTGAGGTATAAATCATAATAAAAAAATCCCAAAGCACACATTTCGGAGAAATTTATTCCATCGTTAAACTTTTATGGACTTATGCATTATTTCTTGCATATTTGTTCTTCATAAGAAAATAACTTGTTCATTAAAGTCTTCAACTTTTTTCGTTGCCAATTTTTATTTGTCGAATGCACAAATACCGAATATGATAACAATTGCGTAGCTTTCTATTCAAACTTGAAGAAAGAGAAGGAAAGGGGAGAGACGGGGAGGGAGGGAGGCAATGTATATCTTGATCATGCTCACTTAAGTTTCTAATTATTTTAAGATAAATATGAAAGAACCAAATCCTCATAATGCATTAAAATGTCTATCGTTCTACTTCTATGATTTTAAGTAATGTATAGATTTAATTGGATGGGTTATTCTAAAAAGGGTCATGTCTAATATTAAAAATGGATATCGCCCCTTTCAAAATTACCTATACTGTAAGAAGTATTTAATTTGGAAAAGTTAACTTTTCCTTCGAAAACTACATTGAGTCTTGTATTTGGAAAGGAATCAATACATAAAATTTTTATAGACTATGTTAAACATACAAAAGAAAATTTAATTTGGTTGATGTATAATGGAATTTTTTTACTTATGCATATTTTGTTCAAGTTCATTTGAGAGGAATTTGTTTTAAAAATATTTTTTGCATTGGCGTAAGGGATGTGAATAAGATAAATTTCTGTAGTAATATGCAAAATTTAAAATGGTGTCTTCAGAAAAATTTCATTAAAAAATAACCTGTACCAACCGTTTAATTTGAAATACAAATTAAGTTTGCCGTTCGGTTAGGATATCATCTAAGTAGAAAAATGCGTTCTTGTTGCATACTGCCTTGGAAGAACTTAATAGTTCTAAAGCTCCCACAATTAATTTTTTTTTCGTGAATTTGTTTTTGTTTATCACAATGGTTTTTTTTCATGATAATTATTTTTTGTTATTATAAAAAACATTATTTTATATATTAGTCAATCAAAATTTCACATCCACTAAGAAATCCCAATTTTTCTATAAGTTAATAATTTTTTATAAGTTTTTCTATAATAAAAAAATACACATTAACCTATGCAGTATTTTTTATTACACAATTTGCAATACTTTTGAACGGAGCATAGAAATAAAAATGGTCGCTTGGAATCAGCAAGAAATACTTTCTGGTAGCCAGAATAGGAAAATGGATGGAAGATTCGTAACTAAACTTCGGTAAAAGTAGCCGCCTACAAGACAGCCTGGATGCTAAGATTGTATTGGATTTTTCTTGTTCTTTTCTTGAAAAAGTCTTTCGCTGTCATGCCAAGCATTGGAAAAGCGTGAAAAATGGTATTAGCTGCTTTTTCTTTTGAAAAGAACGTATTTCTTTTACTTGTATTTGTTCTAGAAGATAGCCGAATAGAACGCTAAACGTACTTTGTATTTTGAATTGAATGGTCGGTATAGTTTATTTTTTAATCAAATTTTGCAGACGACTTTGTGTTCATTTTGTTTCTGAATTTTGTACATTCTAGCAGAATGTTTCTTATTCATTTCTTCTTAGCTTCATCGAAATACTTTTAAAATAATTTGATTTGAAATGAGTTTGAAGAAAATGTGAGTAAATTAAAGAGAATTCCTTTTACATCAACCAAATTAATCGATATTTTGTTTTTTGTGTTCAACATATTCTATTATTTTATGCATTGAATTCTGAATGTATCCTTACAAGTTCGGAATACTTAAAAAAAAAAAAATTAAGAAACAAATGAATTTTATTTTTAAAAGTATTACAACTAAGAATTAGTGATTCAAGCAAAAATTTGTAAATGTATTTTGATAGTTTTATAAAAATAGTAGTTTTATTTGAAATTTTTAATACATTTCTACAAATCTTCAAAAATGCTAGAGGAAAAAACTAATTAACTTATTTAAAAAATAGTACTACCAAATTAAACTGTGTACTTATATGAAGAGGATACATTAATATACAAAATAAAACATCAATAAATAAATATTTTAACTGTCATCGAAGCATTAATTTTTCATTTTCAACATTTTTAATGTCTTATTTTTTAAATAATGCTTTATAATTATACATGAAAAAATTCCTTCAATTGTTAAAATTTCCAATTCATTTTCAATACATTTCCTTCAATTTTTGAATATATCCTCTAGATAACAGTTCACAAAATAAATAAGAAAAAATAAAAGATAACAGCTCACAAAATAAATAAGCAAAAAATAGAAGAAGAATTCATTAATAACTTTTTTAGCTATAATTTTTCAAATTTGGAAATTAGGACGTAAAAATTGGACGTAGACAATAATATTATGCGATCAAAAAGTTTTAAGAAATTTCTTCTAAAATTGACTTTTTAATGCTGTCAGATACCTTAAATACATTTTACATCTCTCTCCATTATTGCTTTTATTAATTTGGACCAAGCATAGTTTCGTTTCAGAAAAAAAAAATTTCTTTAATTTTTCAAACGTAACTCGCAAATTAATGGAAATACTTTTTAACATGGAAATTTTTTAAATATTTGTTTCCTTTTCTTCGGAAACTTAATACCAAATAATTCAAAGGGAAAAGAAACTTCACTTAAAATATTTATTTGAGTTGAGAACTTTGACAATTATAATAGCATCCTTGAAGTTTGAAGATAGTACCTCAAAATTAATTCACTATTCATTAGCGTGTGCTATACATTTTTTCCGTTGTTAGTAAAAGACTTTTCACAATTATATATAAAGCTTTAAACTAGAGAAGTGGATTTTAATAGACTGTAGTCCATAATTAAATAGATAATTGTCTATAATTAGTCATCCAATTGAGAACCGTCTGAAGACTATAATAATCATCAAATCTTCCAAAACATTTTGTATACGTATTACTGCGAAGACAGAGAAATGTTAGTAAAGGCCATTTCACCATTATATATAAAGTCTCAAACTAGAGTAGCCGATTTTAATAGACTATAGTCCATAATTAAATAGATAATAATCTCTAATTAGTTACCTAGTTGAGAACCGTCTGAAGACTGTAATAATCATCAAATCCTCAGAAAATTTTGTATACGTATTACTGCGAAGATAGAGAAATAATATTAAAAAAAAATAATAATAAAAAAAAAAAAAAATAACATGAAATTTTATCAAATAGTTCGCAGTTATGAAAATGGCGCTTCAATTACAGGATACAACAATTACAGGATATATAGTCAAAAATTTCCATCATTCAATCGAGATGAAACTTGAAAAATAAACTGGTTGATGGGGATGATCGATGACAATGATTTATATCAAGTTTTGGAGGCTGTCACTAAAAGGCTGCCTTTACGCGTGTTTTTATTAATGCACCATAGGGATAACATTCATTTACCATCATCCAATGTAGCTGAAACTTGGCTGATAAACTCGTAATCGATGATAAAAATTAGTAATGATACGGAATTGATGGTTTTCTTCGTAGGAGTCAAACGCTATGAAAAATCGATCTGAGCTCAAAATAGCTTAAATATGCTGCAATTAAATATAAAAGTTGGTTAGAAATATTAAAGGATTTATAGTAAAAAATATTTTTATGGGTTAATTTTTTTATATAGCTTCATTTACAATCTTGATACGGTTCAGCTAATACAGTTTATTTTTGTATGTTTTTATAGTACTACAATCGTCTTTGGTGAGGAAAATGTGGCCTGCCATTCTTTTCTTTCATGAATAATTATCTCATGCACTTAGTAGTTTATGAATACCTTTTAATAGCTGTAGCCTAAAAGCGGCTTTAAACAAGGGAACTTAAATTATGGTATTATGTTTTTTTACTCATAAAACTTTAAAACAGAGCTTTTCTGCCATGTATATTGATCATGTTGTTGTAAAGATTTTCTATTATACAATAGGGATCGAAACGAGAATTTATGAAATTAAAATTAAACTAAAAATTATATAAATAGTATTGTTAAAAAAGTAAATGTGAAAGAAAAATATTTTCTTTAGCATAAAATGAAATAATAATAATAATAATAATAATAATAATAATAATAAAAATAAAAAAAAAAATACTTTAAAGGCCAAAAGGAATAACAATCTTTTCCCAAAATTCAATAACCTTAAAATTTTATTCGTCTTTATCAAGGGAACATTTAAGATTTGAAAAAACCCCAATTCTCCCACAAAATAGTTTAATTAATAATAAGTTCTGTAATAAAACTCCCGAGAGTATATGGAATTCTTCCAAAATGAATAGTTTCCTTAAGCACACAACTTCTAAAACTTCGTATACCTACTTTTCTTAATAATAATGTGTCAGCTCGCAGTTAGGATTGGGGGAGTGCAGTGTCTTTAGAAAGTGGTCTTTTGGAGCAATTTGTTTCAATATCGTAATAACAAAAGAACTAAGAAAGGTCTGGCTGATTATTTTATCAAAGAGGATTGATTATAGCTCTGGCGCGTAAGAAATATGCCGTTGAGAGAACAGCTGAACGGGGCATTGAGATTTGTGATTAATCAGAAATATTTTGGTATAATCAAGGCTATTGAAAATAAACGATTTATGGTGAATATAAGTCTGTAATATAATTTAGTTAATATCCAATGGCAGGTGATGGCAGACTTTTCTGCGCTAAGAACCAAATGTTTAATAATGAGATTCTAAAATGAACAGCCGAAAAATAAATATGCGCAGCACTATGAGTTTTAACTACACAATTTCATGGCATTTACAATAATTTACAACGAAAGCATTCAGTCCATTCTTTCTTAAATTTACGATTTTCCTCAGCAATTATTCTTTTCCTTTTAAACAAAATAAAGGCCCTTTTTTTCCCAATAAAGTATAGATCAAAAGTAAAGGAAAAAGGCGTTTTAAGAGCACGTACAACCACAAAAACTTTACAGCAAAAGGTTCTATCTACCTCACTCGAAGCCGAGAGACAACGAACGTTAACAAAAGCTCAATGCAACTGAGACTGTGAAGTATGGAGACATGAGCGCCCCCTGGAGGGTGCAAGGAGGTGCACTTGCACCCCCCGGCTCTTTAAAATTAAAAAAAAAAATGAAGGAAAATATGTAAATTACAAGATAAAAAAGCACATATACTGTTTATACTTTTATTTTACAATAAGCATTTTTTTCCTATTAATTTAGTCTTTTGTTTCTTTCCTATGTCGTTTTTTATTACTACTTGCATGACGATTTTCTGACGCTTGTTGTCTATGATTATTAGAGGCTGATGAGTAGAAGTATTTATTCCTTTTATTGTATAATACTAGATTTTATCAATCCTGTGCAGTTCTCAGAATTTTAGGAAAATGCTTTGTTTTTTAAGTCATCAGATATATTATCTTGAAATCTAGTTTTAGAATTCAATTGAACATATTCCAACACTGCCTTCGTGTTTCATTCTAATTTTTTTTTCCTTTGTATCCGAAACTTGGAAGAAATAAAAAAAATTTACTCTAATGTATTTTTGCATCTTCGAGTTCTTCTATTCTAAACACTGTCTCTTGAATACCGTGAGATCTAGTTGGATGGTAAAAAAATTGTATTGTATAAAATTGTATAATTGTATAAAAAAATATATATTTTAATATTTTTACTATTTTTTTTCTCATGAACAGGGTTGCGTTTTCAAAAATAAATACCATGCATTTTAACTATTTTCAAAGAGTATAATTTGTAACACATAATTATTAATTGACATTTATAAAAAAATAAATGATTTTGATAAAAATCTAGTCTTGCACCCCTTGAAAATATTCCTGGGGCCGCCCATGTATGGGGGACACACTCTTATTGAGCACTCTGATTGTTCCGTATTTCGACTGAAAAGATTCAGAGGGTGGTGCTGTGGAGGCTGATTATAAGTTGCAAAATTTTTTTACCATTTGATATTTGAGAACAGCGTTACCAGTCAACCCAATTCATCTTTCTGAGTTTCGTCGTGTTTTCCATGTTTATCGGGAATGAGATTACCGCAGTAGGTTTATAATGGGTTTACCCAAGCAGAACAAACATTTATTACCATTTATTGCTTTATCAATTTATTCATAGGAACTTAAATATTATTACTTATTAAGTTACCAAGAACTCGAAAGCCGCGGTAACAGTTCAGAGGAGACTTTTCTGAATAATGTAACGGGAAAATATTGATAAATTTAAAGCAATATATTGTTTAAAAGAGATGTAAATTTTGATGATTTTCTGTTTTTGCTTTTTAAACTTTCTGTATATGCTTGTGTGTATGGAGCGAGATAGAATTCAATTGCCAAATTGGTATTCTTTTATTTCGTTCATATATGCAAGCATGCGCCTGAATTCACTAAGTTAACTGGTGGCTAACAACAAACCCATTCATTACCTAAATATTGCATTTAGCGAAAATAAACCATTAGAAAATCAATGAACTCTATACAGTCCATAATACTTTCGAACCAGATCCCTCATAACGCAATCATTGGTTACCAAGGTGAAAATATCATATCAAGTTGCGTTTTCAAAATATATCTAGGGTATTTTAAGACAACTTTAAATGACTATCTAGCTTGGTGGATGGATATGTTAATTAAATGTTTTTTTTTGTGTTATCCAATATGTTCGTCTACTAAGCTCTTCAATTGTGAATTAAGATGTATAGTAATTATTATAAAATATTTTTATGGTGATTAAGTTATAAGTAATAATATAACCCATAAAAATCTAGTTTTTTAAAAATCCTTTTTATGCGTTGTCAATTTATCAACAGCGTAGATATAAAATACATTTCTATCAGCAAAATGTGCGCCAAACTATGTTTCGAAATTTATTTATTAAAAATGAACTTGAACGTCATCCAAATATCATTTATTTATTCTGATTAAAGTAATTTTATTATTAATTTATTAAAAAAAAAAAAAAAAAAAAATTGGCAACAAGAAAGAGTTTCAACAATGGTCGGTTCAATCCCATTTTAATGCTGTTTAATGATGGTAAGTTGGTTTATTAGTATTCCGTAAAGGCGACCTTTTAGTGACAGTAACAGCCTCAAAATTTATAGAATGCTTTGTCATCGACATCGAACCTATCTGCCAAGTTTCAGATTGGTTGGATGACTGCAAGGGGGTTAATTAGGCCTCCGTAGATTCCACTTCCATCGACCAACAAACAAACATACAAAAGCGAAGTTAATATAAAGGTTTTAAATAAAACGTATGATTATTTAAAATAGTATGTAATAAAAAAATAAAAATAAAATAAATGAGGGTTGAAACATGTAATATCCAATGATTCTTCAAGGGATCGTCAGCCGCTCCCTTTGTTTCTATTAGTCTACAACAGTAACAAAATATCATTTATAAAATTTCAAGGAAAAATAACTGAGCGCTTTTTTTGGTAAACATAAAAAAGTTTTTATAAGCTAGTTTATAAAAGTTTTAAAAATATTAATACTACAAATCATTGTATAATTTCTTTTAAAATTTTGTAAATGATATTTTATCAAGAATGTTACACCTGGTATAAAAATTTTAGAGCTATACTTCGGCAGATATTGAGATAATAAAATGAAACTGTAGGTCTATGGGGCAAGGGCAGGCTGAATGATCCTCTTAAATGCCAAACATCAAAGATGTTCTTAAATAAATAAGTTTTTACTTAATTAAAAAAGTCTCTCTCAAGTTGGAAGTTGAAATTCATATTTTAAGTCCAAATGAACTTTAAAAAGTTTTTATCAGCTAGTTTATAAAAGTTAAAAAAAAAAAAAAAAAAAAAAATTTAAAATCTCTTTATAATTTCCTTTAAAATTTTGTAAATGATATTTTTATCAAGTATGTTACACCTTCTGTAAAAATTTTAAAGCTATTTTTCGGCAGATATTGTGATAAAAAATGAAACATTAGGTCTATGGGGCAGGGACAGGCTGGTGGCTCCTCCTAAATGCAAAATATCAAAGATGTTTTTAAATAAATAAGTTTTTACTTAATTAAAAAAGTCACTTCTCAAGTTGAAATTCATATTTTAAGTCCAAATGAATTTTAATAGGAATTGAAAAATTTCTTAATACAAAAGTCAAAAAAAAAAAAAAAAAAAAAAAAAAATTAGGTGTCTAGGGTTTTTCGAAAAAAAAAAGTAAAATCTAAAGAATTTCTAAACCTACCGTCGCACAAATTATAATTTTTTAATTTTTGAGATCATACGTAGAAAAGACAAAAAGTTTTGAGTCATAACGAATGACAAAGCACTGGTGATTTTTTTTCAAGAACTGTAAGATAAAAGTTCACCTTTTTAAGGTGTGTAATTATTTTTGAAAAAAATACACACCACTAAGAGGTACCGTAGATAGTAGAAAGTAAATGGAAAGGGCGAATATTTAATGTCATTTTTTAGAGTCCTTAATGTCTTATATTAAAATTACGAAATAAAAATTGCAAATGAGGCAGCAGTCTAAGAAATATCTCACTTTTAAAGCGATATTCTTTATGCATAAACACGACAAACTAATTAAAAGGGCATAAAATGATTTAATTTCTTTCATTTTGTTTTGGAAACTTCATGGTATGGAAGTAGAAAATTTAATAACCTATTTTGAAGGATATTATTTTGTTTTTTCTTGACGGTGGAATGATGTACCATATGCGTAGATTTTAAAGCTTATTTTGTACTTACATAAACATAATTTTGAAAACTTAATGAAGTTAGGGTGTAATTTATTATTGTTATGTGTCATTCCTCAGTTTCCATTAAGTATGTTATTAAACTTGAATAACTTTTTTTTTATGAATATTTAAGTTCAACGTCATTAAATAAAATAAAAACCCATTTTTAAAGTATATTTTATTGAAAGTATATTAACATTGCTTTCATGCATAGTTTAAAATATATTATTTACTTAGTGGGTGATTTACTTATTTGAGCTATTAATCATTTTTAAATATAATATTCTATTTAAATCTAAACAAATTGTTTTATAAATATTTGCGTTAAAACGGGACTTTCAATAAAAAGAAAGTAATTTTAAAATACTTTAAATGAAGTGCATGGATACATTTCGGTAGCTTTTCGAAAAAAAAAAAAAAAAGAAAAAAAAAATTCATCTGTTTTAAAATATACATTTTGGTATTTAATATATTTAATCCTTGACGAATATTTTTTACTGTTGTACAACAACATTGGGTTATTTCTAAAAAGAAATTAATCTTTTTGGAGGAATACTGAAGCAGTTTTAAAAACAGTGGGTGTGAGTATAAAACTGAGGTAATATGATAGCAAAAATTCTTCCCTATGCTGGACACTTTATTGGAAGGTGATAAAAAAATAAACATATAACTCTATTTAAGATAACTATGAGCTTTAAAGAAAACATTTGTTGAATATTTTGAACACTTTTTACCTGCGTCTCTAGGTTAATTTGTAATACAAGGAATAGGAAGGACAAATCACCAAATCAACAAGTTTGGAATTTACAATGTGGGATTTTAATATGCTATTCCTAAACTATTTAATGTTTTTGAAAGAGCTGTTATTTGAACCATACAGGGTGTTCAGAAACGACTTCATTTCCTCAGTTCGTATTCTTGTAAAAAAATAAAGCATGTTTTCAGTATAGTGAGTTTCTCAAATTAATATTTATCACTATATCCACAATAAAAGTTAACCACTTTGATCAATTGAATAATTCAATCCATTTTTGAAAACTCTTCATTTGTCTGCTTCACTTTGAGGTTTTTACCATAACTTTATTCTTTCCCTGATTAGAACAAAATATTTGGGCGTAGCAGACCAAGTTGCTGAAAAGTAGAGCGAAGTTTGAAGTGCACTTTTTTCTTCTTTTTATCTCCTTTTGCTAACATCTGATTTAAACATACTTACAATTGATAATGTAATATTTGATGTGGAAATATTTATATTTAAAAATACTAACTTTGCATAAGAAAATATTTATATTTGGAAATTGGAGATTTGATAAATAGCAGTAATTCTTATATTAGTATTAATAGGTGATTTCGAATTTTTATAATTATATTAAATTAAAAATCTTCTTTAATATATGTATAAAAAGCTAGTTTTATAGCATTTAATCTGTCATAAAAATGTATATGTTGTCCTATTTTTAGTATTTGTTATATTTCTGACTAATTTAACAGTGTCGAGTGTCGCATCAATCGAGAACTTTTTATTTTAAATTGGGAATTAAGGAACCATAAAATTTTACTTTGGGTTCATATTCATATCTTTGACTGAGTCTTTATGTTTGAAACCATATAATTTAATATAAAATTATATTTGTATGTTATAAGATTTTTTTCTTTCTAAATAGTATACTTGATCAAAAATATTGAATAAAACATTGAAAGTACCTTGTCCCTGTTTCACAAATAATTATTATAAATACCAATATGTCAAGATAACTTTTATACTTTAATAATTTTTAATAATTCAACAGATAGAAAATATATGTTGTCCACAGAACTAGAATATTATCCACAAAATAAAATAAACTCCACTCTTTTCATCAATAATCTAATCTGTTATAATACTCATTGTGTCCAAAAAAAAAAAAAAAAAAAAAAAAAAAAAAAAAAAAAAAAAATACTTCAAAAACTATTTAACAGTTAGAAAAAGTATGTATTATCCACTGTACTAGAATATTGTTCACAGAATAAAAGAAATTCAACTCTTTTCATCAATACACGGTATGTACTTGAAATATGGATATGTCCGAAATGACAACAGCAGCCGGTTCTCATTTGTTATTTTAGTACGAGAGTAAACAAATTATTATTAGAAAAGTTTTTCTTTTCTACGTTATATATCTGACAGGAAATTTGTTACTAAACATTTCTATTTTTATTTGTGTAGAGTCAATGCCCAAATTCATTATTTACTTGCGTCTACCAACTACATCGTAAAATCATAGGGGGAACATGTAAATGAGTTAATACGTTAAATTTTGTTATACTTGATGTTGTATAATGAAATATCAACTCGAATAAATTTATTAAACGATGAATTAAAAATAGCCTATGTGACCACGCAACACCAGTAGCACAAATACCCTGGCCAATAACGCTCGACACAAGCAAATCCCGATGTAGACCGTTGTAGACTGGCCGTTGCTACGAATCATGGCCAGTTCTGTGTAAAATATATGGGAAGTTTTAAAATGTTGATGTAGAGTTTTAAAATTTAAATATACTTTTTTATAAGAAAGGACGGAGAGGTAAAAATATGTTTTGTGATTGATGGCTTTGAGTTTTTTTTTTTTTTTTTTTTTTTTTTTAATTTTGTATTTTGGAACGATGTTCGAGTTTTGGCATGGATTTGTTAATCTTCTCAGAACCCTTGTTTCCGACACAGGCCAATACCGCTGTGCAACCTAGAAAATGCTAACGAATATATGAGAGTGATTAAGTACATTCTTAATACTCTCTCAGTAACTAACAATGCTCCATCTGTAAAGAGTTCTAAAAACATGTACAGTGTACAATTTTAACAAAAAACTTGAGTTTAAGAGCAAAACGAATATCGTCATGCACACTTTTTCGGGTTATAATTTTCGACGATGTTATGCAGAGGGAATATTTTACAAAATCATAGTCGGAGGTTGATTTTCCCTTACCATATCATGTTTATTATGAAACTATGCACCATATGTCAAATGTAAGGCCTCGTAAGGGTTAATTCAACCGAATGGTCTGGAAATAATGCTTGAAAGTTTATTGAAAAAATCTAACTACCTAAATTTTAATTACTATTTGATCAAATTAAAGATCTTTGTAAGATTATTTAAATTCAGAAGATGAACTGGTTTTCACCAAAAAACTCATGACCAAAATAATCTTTTCATGGTACTTCGATGGAAAGTTAATATCTAGGCACCAAATTAAGATATTGAGCTGAAAGTTTGATATTTGGCGACACATGTTGTCGGAAAAATTGCTTCATTGGTTGTTTAAATTTTTCTACCACAAGGACTACACCTGGGTAACGCTGAAACTTTCTAATAAGATTTACAATTAACTACCCTAGTTAGGAACTTGTTCAAGAGGTCATGTGTCGACACCTGAGATACCGCCTCTCTTCTCTTTCTTTCTCCATTCACATAACACTAAATACAGGACATTGAAGCTTCGTTGGATTTAACTTGCAGAGAGCATCAGAGGCAACCACTATACTAACAGTGTTATGTCTTCGAAAAGCAGACCGACACCTTAGCTAACAGAGCCATTGAGATCTCAGTAAAAACTGAACATAATTGTCACGAATAACTATCGAAAAAGAATCTCTTCCATTAACTAATAAGACATCATCACATAATCCTCTAGCAAAGTATAAAAAAATTAAAACCAATTTATTTTAATACCCAAGTTTAAAACGTTTCAACGCAACTTCCGGTCCATTCTCAAGCCAGGAACACCTGATACTCAATCGACAAACCTATAAAAGTCCAAATGATCCCGACCAACCTATAAAATCCGATCGGAATCCTCAAAGTCTTATCCCCCTCTTCGAGGCATTGCAGTTTTCTCGGGTGTTTTTAGTTTCGCTCAACTGCTGAAGTTTTCTGTTTTTAATCATCCGAAACTATTTGAGCGTTAGATGAAATGATTCCGAGATTGAATGTCTTGAGCCGGAAATAAATATCTGCATATCATTAGAGTTCAAATAATGTGAAGTTAAAGCGGGTGCATTAGAAATTGTTTTTATCGACTTGGTGGGTCGATCCATTTGAATGAGATCGAATCATCGAAATGATAGTTCTTTTAAAGCCCTGGAAAATGCACTTTTTTAAAAAAAAATTTGTTATTGAATTTAGGATTGTTTTAAACTGTGAGCGAAATTAAATGTATTTTTGGAAAAGTGTTTTCTATTGATTAAAGTGAACAAAATGCTATCTATAATATCGATTTTCGATCGATTGTAAATTGTTTAGTTTTCGTATGCGAATATTTATTAGAGTTGTTTGGTAATAATTATAATTTATAAAATGATGTTATCATGATTTTTTAGTGATAGCAACTTCTTGTTAATATATATATATATATATATATATATATATATATATATATATATATATTGCATGCAATGACATTTTAAATATTAAATGATTTTGTTTTAGGGTCGTTTTTTCAAACTTTCTCTGATTTTCGCGATATTTAAATAAAAATGTAATTGTAATTAAATTGTGACTTTATTAAAAACTAAGAGGATATTTTTATTTAAAAATTAATGATGGAGCAAAAAGCAAGACATTTAAAGAAGAAACACATATTATGTCCATAAGCTCATAAAAAATATTAGGAAGGATGTATGTACTAAATTACCCCCCCCCCCCCTTTTTACAACTACACCACTTATCACCAACTATAAATTCTGGTTAGTGTATGCTTGATTATAGACTTGATTCCTAAGAAGGCTTAACAATCACCATAGATATTACACTGAGAGGCAACTGTAAGTTTAGGTACCCCATCGAAAATCCTTCTGAATTTTTTATAGAAAGTGGAGAAAATTGAGTAGATTACGAATCCACTGGTATGCCGTGGCAAAAATGTCCGAAACTAGTCAGAAATCGACTTTTAATAAATTGAACTAAATCCGATTGCCAAATATGCCATAACTTGCCAAATAATGAGCATTCTCTTTTTTTATTTGGTAACCCTCGCTCTTTAATTTTCAATTAAGAAGGTTGCAGACGATTCGGATGTCTGGCGATGGCTTACTTGCATTTTTCACAAATTAGCCAAGTTGGTAATAAATATTACGTCACTGATGACGTAACTTATGTCGCCAATTTGGCTTACTTTTAAAAGATACAAGTTTTCCGAGCCAGAGATCAGAAATTGTTTGAGCTTTTTCTCATTGAAATTCAAAGACGAAAAAATTTGTTCACTTTTTGGCTAGTTATGACATATTTGGCAATCGGATATTTGTTTAGCTCATTCAAAGTCGATTTTTTACTAGTTTCGGTCATTTTTGCCACGGCAGACCAGTGGATTGGTAATCAACTCCCTTTTCTCCACCTTCTATAAAAAACAAATTCAGAAGGATGTTCGATGGGGTACCGAAACTTATAGTCGCCTTTCGGACTGTATCTATATTAGCAACTTCCCCTAAACTAGATAGAATCTGTTTGTAACCAAAAGCAACCTATTAGATAGCATTATAGGAGGGAGAGAGTATTCATTTGGCTTTATCTGCTTGCTTAGCAGAAACCACTTATAAGTTACTCAAAAGTAATAGTTAGAAGTCAGTGTTTGAAACCGTAACTGATTTATTTAATTAATATTATTACAAAATAAATGCTAAAATATTTTAAATGCAAATATACACTAAAAGTCTAATACTATCACTTCAATTTGTTATTTGTAATTTTTTTTTATTTCTTTAATTTATTGTTTCAACTGTAAATGTTCGAATAAAGAAAACTATAGTATTTTAAACTAATACTAATTATCAAGACTCATAGAAAAAAGCTGTATAGCTAAGATCTTGCATTTGCCCAGTGTGTTTTTTTTTTCGACCAATAAAAGGCAATGTTTTTGAATTTTTACTAACGGCTGATTCAAATGTTACCAGTTGGCGCACCAGTTCAAATCGCCAGTCATTAGATGCCAGATTCAAAGGGGAAAATAACCTTTATTTCAAATATATATTTGAATCGAATACTCTAACGCAATAAAAGTAGCAACTTTAAAGTCGGTAGGCAGTACCTTAACAAAGGTTATGAAACTTCTTTGTTCATTAACGTATGCTATATATTTTTTTGTTTTGTTAATATCTAAACCCTTAAACAGAAGTAGCCAATTTTTATAGTCATTAATTTATAATTAAATAGACAATAGTGTATAATTAAAGTCATCCTGACTAGAACTGTTTAAAGCCTGTAATGCTCATCAGATCTTCAGAAAATTTTGTGTTCGTACTACAGGGATGTTATGGAAATTATCTATAAAAATCAAACATAAAATTCAATTAAATAGTTATTAGTTACAAAAATGTCCCTTCAGTTGCAACAATTACAGCACATGTAATTAACATAACATTCGATAGTTTTCTCTTTTTTTTTCATTTAAAATTTCGTTTAAGTTTGTTTTACACGTTATTAGATGAGATCGAAAGTCATTAGACTCCAGCGTTAGCACAGTGTAAACGCTTCAGTCCAGTACCAGGGGAAGCCAATTTGTCAAGTGATTGCCACTGACTGGTGGCTTCAATAGATCAAACAATTTCTATTTAGTGGCGTCAGAACAACCATAATCCAATCACCTGCACTCTGTCGTTACCAACGACACTGGGCGTAATGCCTCGTGTCAATAGCTGGATTGTTCCAATTCTGGCACTGTGTAAACGCCAAGTTGGCATTCCAATCAATTTAACGGCTGGAGTAAGAGATGTATAAATCAGCCTTAACTATTGTAATTCTCACTTGCAACCGGTTTGGTGAGACAAATCTGTCGCCATTTCTCCAATGAAAATTCTTCAAACCGAAAAGGGTACTCTTCAGTTAGATGGGTACAGTTGTTGCCAAGCCTAAATGTTTACTGTTTGTTATAGTGTTGCTATATTAAGCCTATAATAATTTGTTATCAGGATTATATATGATTTGACAGTTATTAGTTTGGATGAGTTATCGCTGCAATTTGATGGTTTTTATCTGGTACCCGTCAAACGAAACCGTACCCCGAAAAGCATACTCGCAGGAAGCTTTTCCCTTTGCCATTTTAAATCACTTCTCACGATGCAGCATTGTACATACACATACAGGGTGTATAATAAATCCCAAGTTGAACTTAAATTATAAATATAAGGTTTTTAGATTTAAAAAAGATAAATAATCGACATAGCACCGATGTATAGTTTTTCCTGGGTCTTAAGTACAAACCCATTGCATTTTTTATTTGAATTTTATAATTCTCGATACATTAATACAATTGAACAATATGAACATACATCTCTTTTTATGCAAGCAGGCGCATGGCCACACAATGCCCATTCTGCCCTTGCTCATCTGTATTTTTCAAAACTTACTGTTTTTCTAGTACCAATGCAGTAAACGGTACATTCCCATGTCCAATCGTATTTCTATTATTCATGTTTAAAAATTTAAAGTGGGCCAGTCATTTGTTGGCCACCTTTTACTTGGAACATAGTAACTGTTACCGGTCAAAACTATAGCTTTCCGAGATTCTTAAGTTATTCCTCTAATTATTTTAACCAGTCTGTTATATCTTTCAAAACAGAAACTCCAAGCCAAAAAGTAGAAAACTGGCATTTACAGAAATATATCTTCTAAAAAATTCTAACCTGAAGCGGTATTTTTTCAAATAAAAGTTAACTTTTATAGAAATTGTTACAATGGTTTAATTTATTCTATTTCATGAAAACTTTTAGAAGATTCAGAGTCTTTACCATTAGGAATCAACAAGAAAAATTTAACCAAACTTTCGCATCGATAACTCTTAATTAAGAAATTTAATTTCGCCTCTTATGTTTTCTATCTAAATACAATATAAGAAGATGAAATTAAGAATGTGATACATAAATAGTACCAGAATAAAGAAACATGTTTTCCAGGGAGCACTTCTCATGCTCGAGTTAATTCCTCAATAAATTCGGTCAAAGAGATGACACGATCATTTAATTTCAAACGTTTAGAGTGATTTGCATTTGGAAAATAGCCAGGATTCGATTATGTGGATGGATCCGAAATTCGGATGATTTCAAACCAATGGAAGATGAAGAGTTTAATTTCCTGCCATTTATATTAAATATTCAATTAATGGCAGAGACAGAATGTTCAAGTATATGGATTCATTCGTAAATATTAAATTGACGTAAGTTTTAATATGGTTCAATTAAATTTAACTTTGGTAAATTTCAAAACTGAGTAATTAAAAGTACATTATTAATTAATATGCATTCTCAATGGGATACGGTAAGTTCATTATATTCGTATTGTACTAAACTAACACTAATTTATTATCCGAAATACATTTGTAATTGAAAAAATTAACATTTTCAAAATATTTTATTAAATAAAATTATAGTTATACTTGATATGCTAAAATAATTCATGGTGTTGCTTTAGCGAATGTTTTAAGACTTATGGCGACTGTTTTACTATAACCTTATTTCTTTTCTTTTTTAGAATTATAGAATTACTGTTAGACTTAATGCGGGATTCAAAGCATTTTGCCAGTTTGTTGTAACAGTATAGTACATTACAATGACTTAACTTTTAAAAAAAATTCTTTGATTCTCTTTTTTTTTCTTTCTTTCTTTTTTTTTTTTTAATTTTAATATTGGTTTATTTTGACCGAGTTAATTCCTTCTATTACTATGAGGTAAAAAAAAAAGGACTTAACGTTGAAGGGAAAAAAATGTGGGAACATTCTCGTTTAATCCTTTTAAAAGTTACACAGTGCTTGTTTAGTAAACATGCAATACATAGCATGTTTAAACCCGTTGTTTATTTTGTAATTCCTAGTTTAGAATCCCGTCTTCTTGCACAATCAGCAAATATTTTTTTTTTTTCAACTAGCAACTAATTTTAAATATTACAATATTTTCAATAGAAAAATTAATAGGTGAACTAAGTTTCAAAGCTTATTTCGAATTACTCTTAGAAATTATCATTAATTTAATAATATTCTTAATTATATACTGTACGAATGAGAGTTTTTCATAGAATTTTGTCGGTTCTCTACTAAAACATATACAGTTTAAAAGTTTAATTGACAGCTTTGCTACTTCTCTACATTTTTCAAAAGGTGAAACTTTTATGTAAGTTTTTAAAACGACACGCAACTAATCTTTCTTTATTTTTCATTAAATAGTTTATTCACAATTTAATTTGGCAACAGTAAGAAGTTTCGACAATGCATCGGATTTTAATTATTACATATATTGAGTTAATTAAATTTTAATTAAATCATAACTAGAGAACGATACAACATATTATATTCGCAATAAGGGAGCTGAACTAATAGTTTCAATCACACAGAATATGCAAACAGAACTTCGTTTGATTGGCTGTCTGGACAATCATCTGTCGAGACTTCAACCTTTATTTTTATGGTGCATGCTGGATTATTGACTTGAAGCCGAAAAAGACTTAAAAATCACCATAGAGATCTACATTAGCAACTATCTTCTTAACTAGTTAGTATCTGTGGGTAACCAAGTGATAAACTATTACCCAGCATCATATGATAGTAAAGTGACAATTCAATTGCTTTCATCTACTTGCAGAACAGAAGTTTGTAAGTTGTCCAGAACTTGTAGTTTGAGGTTAGTGATGATGCTTTATGCGGTTATCAGTGGGTGTTTGTCTTCAATAAATATATGAAAAACTGAACTATCATTCGGACCTTTGGATGACATTCTGGTTTTGAAATTGAGAGCTAAACGCATACCGCATTACTATTTCAACTGAAGCATTATCTTTCTAACATAAGTGGGGCTGACAGTTTTTATTCTCATAAATATTCAATACCTTATTCCCCGGAACGAGAATGTAGCAAACCACATTTAGAGCAAACAAAAAAGTCCACTCATAAAAAAGTTCCATTTTACAGTGTGGCCATTTCTGTCACTTGCCGTGAAACATTGCTTCTCTCTCATGACACATCCTGAACGGAAAAGCAATTTCTTTTTCTCACTTTTCCGGAACAAAACGAAAACGATCGCGCCGCAAACATTTTATTTGTCGTTCCCTTATCTGGGTAGAGGCCAATTTCACTGCACTTTCGCTTTTTCTCAATTTCCAGGATGTTTATGCCTCTCGACTGCAGACTATCATAAACACTTATTGATGGAGACTTTTAAAAGGGTAAGAAACACACGAATACACACATGTGGGTAGTTCAGACCGACCATAAAGAACTTGTCCATTTAGCTCCCACGTGAATTGGGGAGCAAAAAGAAAAATCTACAATCCTAAGGATGGAAGAAGAAAAAAAACCTCTCTAGTTTTACAAGAATTCGTTGCGCTTTTATTTTTTTGTGGCGTTTGGGGTATTTTTTTGGTAGTAGTTGGTGTATTTGGGAATCGTTATTGTCGTAAAAGCTAAGTTGTGTTTTATTTTTAGATTCGATTGTTTGGAGTGGTTGTCTTTTTTTTGGGGGGGGGGGGGATTAAGAGAAAGGTTGTTGTGAAAAAAATTAGAGGCACTTGAAAGATGTGTGGGAAAGGGATATAAGTAAAGCCTTTCGGTTTATGAATTGGGGTGGTTTGAAGTTTAACAGGAGTGTATATTAACGTGTTGTAAACATATTTATAAATACATGAGTCGATGAAACGCGTATAAAAGACTTTTAGAGTTGAACATCTGTCTTGCAGTCGATCTATTAATTCTTTAGGGCATAGTGTAGCATATATGCTACACAACTCGGAAGTAAAATTTGAGTAACAATTAATATATTTTATTGCAATTTAAAATTGTAATTAATTACATCAGTCATATTAAGAGTGTTTATATCTAAAAGAATATTTTTTATTAGTATAATTTTTGCAATAAACACCAGTTACATGAACGCTAGTTGCATCATAAAGAAAAAAAATCATGCTCTAGAGGGTTAAGATGAAAAAATAGCAAATCAAACTTTGTACAATATTTGAATTTTTTTTTACAATATTTTAAACTTAGATTATCAGAGAAATGAGGAGCTCATGATCAGAAGATCGTGAGTTCGGTTCTTGGTGGCCACTAAATATCGGCATGCACCTAATGGGGGCTTATGCATATTAAATCTGTCGTGGCCTTAATGTCTTCTCGTTGGTGTGGCGTCGTCGGAGAGAGAGGTTTACACTAAAAGATTTCGTTCTCATATTCTTCTAGATGCTCAAAAGTAGTAGACGTATGGCTGTGTTAAGCACTTTATAAGTGATAGAAATAAACAATCGAAACTTTCAAACCAAACCAAAAAACCAATTTTCAGAGCCTATTTTAAGTTAAATGCGTATAAAAACTTATTTGCCATACTACTTCAATATTTTCGAAAAACCCTTTTCGGTTATGATTAATGTTTTTATGATAGTTAGGATATGGCTAAACTATTTGAGTTGATCTTGGATTTTCAATTCAAGTTGAAAATTCGCAGTTATATAAAAAAAAGAAAAAAAATAGAAAAAAATAACTCACTAAGGAAAATAGATTATTGAGCTTGAATTTAATAATCTGATAATATTTTCGAGACGATTATGTATTCGATATGAAGCTCTACTGTGAGCTTGATATCAAATTTCTGCTATTGTATAAAGAATTGTAGAATTCAGTTTGAAAAGTAATTTTTTTTTTTTTTTTTTTTTTTTTAATCGTAACTGCACCGTAGCACCGTCTCTTGCCATACAACTGACCTTTTTTAAATTCTTTATATGATCTCCGATTTTGTTTATGCGTATTTTCAAATCTTTCAATGGCTAATTGATCTGTTTGCGGTCATCCAATCGATCTGAAACTGGACAGATAGACTCGCTGCCGATGACGTTATATTACCAAGTTTTGGGGACAAGAAAGAATTAGTCTATGGCATATAATCTATTGTTTTCTTCGTAATAGTCAAATTCTATGAAAAGTCTATCTCGGCTCAAAATCAAATAAATTGCCATTGCACATAAAACTTGTCAATGCATAAGAAAAGATTTATATTAAAAACTTTATTATAGTTTTGGAAGAGAATTTTCTATCTATCATTGTATTAACAAGGTGCATTGAGGATAACAATCTCATCAATTTCCTAACGAATACCTGAAACTGGGGGCTCCACAAAAACAGTCTTATCTGAAGATTTAAGAATAAAAAATACCCCCCTCCCTCTCCCTGACTCCGCTCTTTCCCACATACAATTGTGTTTTCTACAACCAACGATACATAAAGTCCGAACAGATAACCCGTAAAACAGCAATATGGCCTACATTCCTAGAAAAATGGAAGACGAAGAACTAAAATTCAGAATCATTTATAAGAATTGTTCAAGGTATATAGGACAGATATCTTTTTTTATCGCTCCAAGAGTCTCATTACTTTTCTGATGTGATTAATCGGGAAATTGAACTGCCAGGAGATGGTAGGGACCTCTGCTAATCATTCGCTTCTTCTTCCTCTTTTTTATGGTGGACAGAGATTGCTCTTCTTTTCTGTAACGGGATTACAGCAATTCTTCTCGTTGAACTTTTTATTGCTTTGTTCAACATTCGTAATTACAGTGTGGGGTATTCGAAATCAAGGCCGTAACTAGATTTTTATTTCGAGGAGAAGGGGGGGGGGGTAATTTTTTTTAACCCAACTATATATAAATGGAAGAAGTTGTGAAAAAACCAAGTAGTAGCAGTTGTCCTGGAAAATGGAACACATCAAAAACATCACAAAACATAATTTTATGCCCACCGTCCTTATAAATAAAGTATTTCAATTTTAAAACTATGTATCAACATTTTAAAACTTTCCGTCAATTTTATACAGCATTGGGCGGTATCGGCCAATATATGTAACAATGGTCGGTTTACAACATTCCACATCACTGCTTGCAACATTGGTCACTCTCGAATGATATTGGCCAGCGTTGGTGTGCTACTAAGTATATAGTTTAATTTATATTATAATTTATAATGTAAAATATTTCGAGAGAGATTTGAACTTTAAATATTTAACCCTTAAAACTTAAACCCTTGGATACGGACCTGTTCTAAATTATATACATTGGTGAATTTGGTGTGAGATGATGACAGTTATGTCTTCATCTCCTACCAAATAAGTGTTGAGATCTCAATTGGTGGCATTTATGAGTGTTGAGACAGTTCTATATTAGACTGGCACACTTTATGTTTGTAACTATTTGATACAGAATATCTATGGCTAATAAATTAGAAGATGGTTTGAGGGTTGAATTAATGGTAATGAATCAATTAAAGTAATAAATCAGAACAGTTTTTAAATATTTTTTGTAAAATCTATAGCTTTTACAACAAATCTCAAATTGTCTTTCAATCTATTACCAATTAAATTAAATGCTTGTTTAAAATGTATGGAGTTTTTTTACAAACTTTAAATCAAAAACATGACTAACAACAGGACGTGTTTGATTTAAAGTTTGTATGAGAATTACTTATTAGGGAGGTATCTAAAGCTCATGATGGGCATTTAATGATGATTGTTATTTCTAGGTGGTAATTTTTGCATAAACTTTTGTTATGAAATTTGTGTAATACTAAATCTAGATTTGACGATTTTGTGGAGTCGAAGCGTTGCTAAAATATTTAAAAGACCAATAAAACTTGGGAATGAAATAAAAAAACAAATTAAAAATGATTAAATAGCTTTTTTGTGATATATTTCGTTAACGCATTAATACTAATTTGATCTTTATCATCTTTGAAACTTTCATTTCTTATATCTAATCGATTAGGAATCCAAAGAATTTCTTCATGGACTACTTTAGTGATGAGGACTATAAAAATATTTTCTACTTGAGAAAAACACAGTTCTTTTGGTGGAAATTTTTTTTAGTTTCTTTTGTGTCTAATTAATATATAT
This sequence comes from Linyphia triangularis, assembly GCA_963978545.1. Lineage (NCBI taxonomy): Eukaryota > Metazoa > Arthropoda > Arachnida > Araneae > Linyphiidae > Linyphia > Linyphia triangularis. The sequence goes on along the minus strand of OZ021729.1, from coordinate 34,547,583 downwards.
GATTTTAATAATTTATTATTTGGTTTCTTTTTGTGCAATTAAATAGAAAGTTGACGAATATCTTTCAATAGAAGAAAAAAATAGTTCGATTTACTGTCGCCCTTTACTCTACATGATTTATTATCGGCTTTTGAATTTTTTTGTTGATCAAAAAACTTCGTAAAAATGTTTTTTTAGACCATGAAAAGAGCTGATAAAAGTCTTCCGCGAATATTTGCACACTACTGCAAACTATCTTTATTGAATTTGGAAAAGATAGAAAAATTCTTCGCATTCGAAAGCAATTTTTCCCCTTCAAATGAAACTGTGACAAGGGACTAAGGAATTCCCTATAAAAGAACTGTTTTGTATTGAATGATATTTTTTGGGCACTTTCAACAATAACCTTAACTTGTTGAGACGTTCTAGTTTACATTTGTGTTCTTTAATATATCAGATTATTTCAAACTGATGGGTAGGAAGATATTCTAAAAGATACCAAATGTTATAAATACAGTACCGTAAAAATACGGTCTTAATAAGTAATTTGTGTAAAATAATTTTGATTCCACCAATTAAAAAGCTTCATATTTAAGTGTATCACGTAATGAATCTTTGAATTATTAGTTTTTGGATTGTTAAATTGTTAAATAAAGCCAGAGTCATTTTGAAAGTATAATTTGGTCTGTAAAAAATTACGCTGGCTCTTAAATATTTCAGAGAAAATACTTGGGAGTATGAAGCATCACACAACTTTCAATTGCACTATTGACTTGGTTTGGTGTATTTTGCAGTTTTTGTTTTTATATTTTCTTTAGTTAATAAAATGGCCAATTTGGCGATGATTTTGTCGATAATTATTGCATTGACATCAAAGCCCCGCCAAAGTGACAAAAATGGTGACATGCTTTTCAATAAGGATCACATTTTAGCTTCGGTTAAGTAAACAGAGGAGCAACAGCCGTTGATGGGCAATGCTTAAGAGAAGATAGTTTGGTGTTAAAGATATTCGTTTTCAACTTTTTACATTTTTATCAAATTTCTATGGCAATTTTGGATATGAGGATAATCAGTATTCACTAAAGAGTATTACTACAACGATTTTCATCAAATTTTGTTTGGCACTTGCTGAAAAACATCCATTTTTCATTGACTGCTTCTTTATACACATCCGCAAATTTAACGAAAACCTTAATGAAAGCTCCCATGCCCCCCACTAACTCATATTCAAAAGTTGAACATCTTCGTTCAATCCGTTCGGGAGCCACTCTACCGGCAGACACACTCACGAACGAACTGAGAAAATAAATTTCTATACCACTTTTTTTAATTCAGGACGTGTAAAAATTCAAATAAATAAATAGATAAATAAATAAATAAATAAATAAATAAATAAATAAATAAATAAATAAATAAATAAATAAATAAATAAATAAATAAATAAATAAATAAATAAATAAATAAATAAATAAATAAATAAATAAATAAATAAATAAATAAATAAATAAATAAATAAATAAATAAATAAATAAATAAATAAATAAATAAATAAATAAATAAATAAATAAATAAATTTTATAAGTGATAAAGCCAATACTACGAGAACTAAATCAAACATTTTCTTAGATTGCTAGCAGAGTTTACTTCCACAGATTATACGAATCTTTTTGCTTAAAACTGATGATGATATAAAATTATGCTTCTAATGTGTTTTTATTGTATTTTTATTGTTTTAAATAAATATAAAAAATACTTTCAGCGTGTAAAGGAAAAACGCTATAAGGAAGAAAATAATATCTATGAAAGAAAAACTATAGTATATATACCCAACTCCGATATCGATTACTTTTTTAAGCTTGAGATTTAAAAAAATTCTTAACATTAGAAAATTTGCTATCTCTTCAATACAGCCTCCTAAGCTGATAGCTTTTAGTATTACAGAAAAAAAAGGTACCGAACAAGTAAAAAAAAGGTAGCTATATCTTATACTTAATCACACTCAACAAAAAACCTGCGTCGTCACGAACTGATACACAACACATTTACTCAACTTTAAAGCTGCTTATAAGAAAAGAATGGAATAGCAAGTCACCAATAACTATTTTGAAGACATACACCCTACTCTCCCATATTGCAAACTATAAACATGCACCTTAACCAACCCAGATTGGCAAAAACACCATTCACCTAATTCTTTTATCCCCAAGTTTATTTTTTTTCTCGCTTTTTCATTGTCATTGAAAGTGAGCAAGAACGTCATATACTTTCATGACCTTGTTTATTACAACAAGGGAACCTACATGCCAGAGACTTTACACTCATCCGAAGAATACCGAAGTACCATTTTCGCGATAACCACAGCAGTTAATCTAGTAGACCAACAACAACAACGAAAAAAGAGAACAAGCCAATGACGAAAATGGCACCCTATTATCTGGCCAAGAAGTTGGTCACAACGGATAATCAATATTCTTTGGCCTCCACGTCTTCCTTTTATCTTAAGTTTTTCTATTTGCTTTGTTTGGAATCGTGTCTCTGATGGCATCAGCAGATAATCAGAATCGTTTGCTGAAGATGCCAGTTGCCATTCCGAGTTCTGGGAATAATAGTGTGTGGTGTACCCTCGGGAAAGAGTGGCCGGGGGGAAGTTATCTGCAGACTATTTGAGTGATGACTACAGGGGTGTGCGCCAGGTAATGGAACCGTTGTCGTGAATTTTGAGCTTTCTGAATAGTTTTCTCGTTTAATTAATTACCAAGGATCGTTTGGAGCTGGTTAATGAAAGTCTGGTATAGGTTTTCAGGGAAGTGATAAATTGACGACTGGTATTAATTTCCTCCAGATATTGGAAAGTTTTGGGACTATCACCATTAACTATATATTTTTTTTTATGGTTTTCCTTTACACATTCGAGTTCATAATGAAATTCTGATAAATACTTTCGTTCGAGATATGTCTAAAGTCAAAACTTATATTATAAAAATAGTATAGAGACGATATTTATTTAACTTAATATAGTATGTTAGATTGTTAAAAAAAATTATCATTTAAATACAATGTAATCGAAAATCATAATTACTAAATCGATATATTTTGAAAATACTTCTTGTGTATGGTATACTTTTCATGCATCCCTTCATATGTATTTCGTTCATTCTCAAATATTAATATTTGATAGTCCTCGATTGGAATTTTAGAAAATTCGAAAAACTTATTTAGATAAGAAATCATTGATAATTGTAATTACAAAATATACTTATATTTAAAACTTTTTAGAAAGGTAGTTATTTTTAAAATTACATCGCATATTTTTTTGTTCATTTCGAACATGGATCTTTGAGTAGTTAGGGATCTGGACTTTTATTATTAGTGGGGTCAGATGCTGGGTAGGCAGTGAAACATAGAAGTTTCTTAGTTACTCACAATTTACAATGATAAGTAATTTTGTCTGTTTATCCGTTAATGGATGCAATATGACTTCAAAGTGAACAAAATATTAACTGCATCAAATATTATATTGAAATAATAACATAAAATCTATTAACAGTAAAGTTATTTCTACAAAAATATTTCCATATCAGAAAAAAAATAATTTGTATTTATAAGATTTTTTCCTTAGTTGTTTGTGATTATTAAATCAAAGTATAAAACTAGAAAGGTGGACAATAATCCCTAACCCTTAATGATGGAAACAACCATTTGACAAAGCAATTTTAACTAATATTTAACAACGCCATTGACAGTTATTATTAGGCAAAAAGTAAGTGCTGAAATAAAGGCTTTATGACTAACAATTTAAATAGGTACTTACCATTGAATTGTTTTGTAGTTAATTAGTTTTCATAACTAAAAAGGTTCGAATTCTTCTAAAAATGCCTTATTAGAAGTGTTTTTAAATAGTTATTACTTTTAAATGAGAGGCAAAAATGTGATTTCTTAATTATTTTTTTTGGGGGGGAGGGGGGTGGGGAGATAATGTGTTGACATAAAACATAGTTATTAATAAAAGGTTTTCAATACCGACTTTTTAAGTTGTGAATTTTATTTTAAAACATACTTTTTTAGATAAGACAGATATTCTCAAATGCACTACAGTCATTTTTAGTCACATGAGTAAATTGTCCGTTGTTAATACAATCTATTGAATAAAAAATTATAGCATTCAGATAAGTAAATAAACTAAACGGCGTCTATGATTATTACTAAAATCTAAGAGCAATATTTCAGTTTTTGTGTTTGGGTATTATATTTTATTACTTTTAAATTCCGTGTAAACCTCGTTGATTGTCGCTTAATCAATGTGTTGTTTTTTCCGATTGCTATATCATTGAAAAAGTTGGCAATCTTTGATAAATATGATAGTTTATTTACGAGTTATGAAGTAAACAATAAAAAGGAAACCTTGAGAGGTAAAATATTAAGGTACCTCAAAAATACGTTTTTTTCTTCAAAATAAGCTAATTTTGTTGGTGCTATATAAAAAAATGAATCATTAGTTTAAAAAATGATTCACAATTTTGATTGCACTGACGTTCACATGAACTGGAAAACCGTACTTTAAATGCGTTTTTCACAAATTGTGCTTTTCTGTATTTTTTTTTCTTATTTGCAAGTTCATAACAAAAAAAGTTATTGATATGCATAAATCAAAATTGATTACCTCTCATGCTTATAATGTTATCTAGTGGATAGACTATACTAAGGAAAATATGCCAAATAAATTTTTAATTATAAATGGTTTTATACTGCAGTACAACTTTTTTTTAAATAACAACTGGATGTATTTAGCCAATATATTCTATATATTAGCTAAATAACCAATATCTTTTCCAATACTCTGAATATATTAAAAGTTGAAGTTTATTTAGGAGAGAATAATTTATAAATTATGTTTCCTTATCAGAAAGTTAAAAATGACAGTATTTTTTAATAATAAGAATTTTATCGACTTAGGAAGAATTCGCTTAAAAGTTTCTAATTTTTCAAATATTGCAGAAAATATATTTTTTTAAAACTCATTTTGCTTTTATCTTCATTCTGAAATAGATTAATAATATTTTTAGGTAATTTTTTTTTCAAAAAATTACTTCAGAAAGTACCTATATACCTTAAATATAACTGGGCTGTTTCGTAATTTTCCTTTTATTCACTCATAATTAAAAAAATTTGACAACTGTTTTAAATTTTATAAAAAAAATTTAAAAAATTGACCAACTACAGCACTATACCAACAAGGTTGGCCACCAGTAATCATTATTCTTTAATTGTATGCTAATGAATATTCAATTTTCTCTTAAAATCACTCACACCAATTCAGTTCACTACATCTAAAGGCAAACAATTCCATTAATCAATCACCCTATTGTGGAAAAATTGGTTCCCCCTTTCTGTATTAAACTGCGATTTATGTGAAGAATTTAAAGTCATGGACCCTCGTTCTACTATCTGCAATAATTTCCAAATCCTCAATCTCATTCTACTTAATAATTTGGAAGTCGGAAAACCCAAACTTGGAGAAATTAAAAAAAAAAAATTAAAAAAATTACCGAAAACAATACTTTTATTACTCTGTGTTAGCATGTTGATGATTGAAAGTAATAAAATGCACATCAATAAGATTTTTATGGGTTTCAAAGTACAGATAAGAAGTGTTATTAAGACACCTCCCACCTTTGGGAGAGATGGTACCATTGAAAAACAAAATGCCCCCCCCCCCCTCCCTACTTAAGAGGAAGACTTAGTAAGGATTATTCCCTATACTCGTTATGTTACAATCTTCTAGTCCAGTGCATTTAGAAACTAATTGGCATAATACCTTGAAATTTGGTGAGTTTGTACGAAAAAGGTCACTTAATGAAATGACATAAATTGTTTTCATTTAATGTCTATCTATTATAAATGAAAATTAAAATAGCAAATAACAAAACCAGGTGCAGCCACTGCATATGCATTAACTTAAGGATTTTAAACATAAAATAAAATATATTAGACGCTATTTTCGAGTTTTTAATTTATTTCATTTCGTTGAGTGATATTTTTGGTATATACTCACCAAATGTCAATTTTTCATTCAAAGAAGTTTCTAAATGCACTGGGCTATAGGATTGTAATATAGCGAGTATAGGGAATGATCCTTGCTATTTCCTTTTAAACTATTGTATGAGCTGAAATATCGGTAAATATATGTGTTTTATTTTCAATAAATCCATCAAATTATAAGATAGATATTATTAAAACCTAAATAACAAAGGCACAAAGTAACACCATTTGACTGGACTCACTACGCATGAGATTCTCATGATTCAGTAATTTCTTATTCTCAGCTAAAATACATTAAAATTCGACTTAATTAAATATTCATTAGATACCAAATAAACGCCCTTTTATTATTTCATTCATATTCATAAGGATAATAAAATAAACATGAACCAAACACAAACCGCTATAGCTTTAAGTTGATGGCGATAAAATGACAGCATTTCCCAAAAAATAAAAAATAATCAATATTTTTCACTTAGCTAAAAATATTTTTTTTTTCTAACAACTTTCATCTTATTAGCACTTACAAAATTGAGACGTGCTGAAATTAATTTCTTTTGGAGCTCATCCAATTTTTTTCTTCTTTTATTATATTGTCAAAATTATGGAAGAGAAAATATCCTCGGAAGTTGAGTTTCGCATTATTTTGACCAGATATTTTATACCTTTCCTGATAATGCTCAAACTTAATTAAATGTCACTTTCATTTTTGCGAATACAAAATATATTTGCATGAGTTTTACTGTATACGTTTTTGAGCAGAAAATTTAATCTCAAATCATATTTTGATTATTGTGTGGCACTGTGTAGCCCACAACCTTACAGCGAAAAAATATCGAATTGTAACAAACGTATCCATTATGGTATATTCAACTAGTAACCAAAAATTGTGTAGTACATAAAGGAGTAATACATACTTTGACACCTAAATTAGATTGTGTTAGGTGGCAACGAAAAAGCATACAAGCATGTCTTCATGTTATGATGTTATGCGGCCTTGAAATTATGTTTAAGGCAGTATAACATAAAGTAAAAGGCTTCTAAAATAGAAATCTAAATGATTAGAATTTTCATTTATTTTCTGTTAAATGGGATACTCAACATATGTACTACTTTCAAATTTAAATGAGACACGTACTATTTTTAAATCCTTTATATTAACTTTGATCTTTTTTTTTTGTCGATGGAGGGCAAATCAGCGGAGGCCTAATTAGTCCCCTTGTCGTCATCCAATCGGGATGAAACTTGGCAGATAAGTTTGATATCGATGACGATGCATTCGATCAAATTTTGGGGCTGTTATTAACACTAAAAGGGGTTTTTACGGAATACTAATAAACCAATTTGCCATCATCCAATCGCGTTAAAATGACATTGAACCGATCATTGTCTATACTCTTTCCTGTTGCCATATTTTTTTTAATAAATAATAAAATTACTTTAATCGGAATAAATAAACGATATTTGGATGTGAGAGTATAAATTCACTTTAATTTTTAATAAATAAATTTTGAAACGTAGTTTGCCGCATATTTTGTTTATAGGCATGATTTTGATAAAGAAGCCGTGCTAATGATTATAAATATTGACAATGCCTATAAAGGATTTTTTTTTTTTTTTTTTAAACTCTGTTTTTATGTGTTATACTATTTCTTTTCAATTTCCCATACGTTAACATAGGGTAATAAAAGTATTGTTTTCAATCAAAAAAAAAAAAAAAAAAAAAAAAAAAAAAAAAAAAAAAACATCGAATTGTTTCATTTCTTCACGTTTTGGAAAATCCTGACTTTAAAAAAGTGGCATAGAAAAATTGTCTGTCTGTGTGTATGTGGTCAACATAACTCCCGAACGAATTGGCCTACGGTGTTTTAATTTGTTATACGGATGGTGCCAATGGGACCTGTTGTTAAGGTTTTCGTCAATATTGTACAAAACATGTCATAACTGTCATGCGCAAAACATGAAAAAATCATGTTTTTCAGCAATTACTAAACAACGGCTCTAATGATTTTTATCAAAATCGCTTTGAAAATGCTTCTTAAGTTTTTCTAAACATCCCCACCACAGAGAGTCCTGTAAAAATGCTACAAAGTGTAAAATGTTGTAAAACGAATTTTTTTAGTAGAGAGTTCTCTTCCCTTGAGCGTCGTTCATCAACGACGGTTTTTCTCCTCTCCTCTGTTTCGTTTACGAGAAAGCATAATGTTAAAATTATCAAAAAGTATATCTCCAAATTCTTGGAGGGTATTTTTTTTTTTTTTTTTTTCATTCAGCTGCTTGTTGTCTGATATACTGAAATACTAGAGATATTTTTTCCGTATCCATGAGTAAAAGTACGATAATTAGAGAGGTAAAACTTTTCTTAAGAAAAGTTCGAGCACAATATTTTAAAACTGAAAGTATGTTATTATGATACCTCTTTTAGTTACAATTTTTGTATTATAAATAGAATAATATGTGATGTTGCGTTTTTAAAAGAGAGGAGTACTTGTATTTTTAGTATATTATTGTTCGTTTTTTATACAAGATGAAACAAGTTAGTGATTTTCTTCCTTTTTGAGTATAACTTTTATCTCAGTGTATGATATCATACTATACTAATTCGATTAAATATTTGAAGAGTTAATAAAATATAAATCAGCACTTACTTCAGTCTTTTAACAAAATGAAAAAAAATTTAAGTTCAATTTTTACTTACTACGTCTATTACAACATAATTACAAATCTATAAACATTTTACTCAATAAAACAAGATTTTAATAGAGTTTGAAATTTTCTCAAAATATGAAGATTTCCGACACTTTTAAAGTCGTTTAGTTAAAACCCTGTTCTTTAAAAAAAAAAAAAAAAAAATTAAAAAAAAAAATAATCAAATGTTGAAATATTTTCACTCTCGCCAGTAAAGATACTGACAATTGATGTTGTTTAACTAAGTGATGTTTATGAAGTTTTAATTATATATTTTAAATATATATTTTTTTAACGCAAATGTCTCTACATCCTCTTTCGCAAATAAGTTAGATACTATGTAGAGAGCTTCCTTAAATTTATGGCATAATTTCCATAAAAGTTTATTGTTGCTGTGAATAGAAAATTTATTTTGGTAATTTAAAGTGAGTAATTGTAGCTTTCTTTAAAAAATACTTTTAGAAATGAAATTGTTTTATATTTCAATAAGCCTGTGCAGCCTTTTCATACGTTTCTAACAAATTTATTTTATTTTAACCTAACAATCAGTAAGAAAAGTTTTGAAAATTATAGGCACTGCCATTAGCTGTATTTTTTCTGATATGCCAATGTTTTTTAATTTGCATACTTTTTTAGAATGAGGTATGCCTTTTTTTCGATTACATGCCTGATAGATCTACGAATTTTTGAACAGTTATTTGACCCTGATGTAACTTATTTAAACAAAGTGGATTTGAGTAATACTTGTAATTATTCTACGTGCAATTATCAGTGACAGAGAGGAGTAAGCACTTTGTAAAAATTAAAGGTTTTACACTAAAGTTAGCCATCATATGAGACGTTGGGTGCCAGAGATGACTAGACCATCGCATAATTTGATTTTTACAGTTTCTACACCGTTTTTTCAAAACCATTCAGGACAAGACGAACCAAATGTGGTTTCTCTAACGGTCATTTCAACTGAACATTAGATAAACCACATTTAGTTCGTTATGACATGAATGGATTTTAAAAAACGGGGTAGAAACAGTAAAAATCATATTGTAGTATGGTCCGTTTTGGAGTTCAACGTCTCATGTCATCTTCACTTCTTTGATGTTCATTACTACATGGTAATAACTACCACTTAGGTATATGTACTGTATACAACCACACGATATGATATATTCTTTCAAAATGCTAGATTAGAACATTTCAATGGAGTTGATGTATGATGACGATGGGAGGTATAAATGTGTTAATTCACAACAATCTGGATTAATCTTAGACAATTGCAATGTTAGTTCTTTCAGTAAGTTTATTACAGTTTATAAAGTGGGTTTTATGGGTGATGTGTGATTATAATGAACTTCTAACTCTAGTCACTACATAGATGATAACTAACTTCTGGAAGCCAACTTCTAGCTCTAGAACGTCTGATTTCCTCGCAGAACACTTTTGTGCACGATAAAAGAAAGAGAGATGTATTCCTACTCCTGTATCTGATCGAGCTTCTATGCACGAGGTGATAATTAGAATAAGCAAACTTACGCAGAAATGTGATAGAAATAGGAAGCCAGAATTGGCTTTAAACCAACAACACCTGCTTTTTAAATGTACCATTAGAAATAACTCAATTCATGAATAAACTCCATCTGCATTTTAAATGTCCTTGGTTCGTTCTGGTTTTGTCATGCACGTTGTAGAACATTCAACACAACACAAACTTTTAATTCCCAGAAGATTTTCATTTCTAACTACATTCTTTGTCTCTTCCCTTATCCGTGTTTAAGAAACCTACATCGTTAGCGAATGCTTCTCCACCATCCCTCAAACACAACGCCCAGTTTGATGCAAACATTTGTCCAACCATCCTTTCCTTTGAAATCATGCAGAAATTCTGAAACAAACAGTTCTCCGAAGCACGGAAAAATTTAACGATTTTCGTGACAAGAAGCACCCAGATGAATCTTCTCCAGATAATCAAGGAATGTAGATTCGCTGTCAATAAACACTCCGTCCCCCGATCGCACAAAACAAACTACGCTCCTGGCAATCGAATGACAATTGCCATCAGTATCCTACGAATGAATCATTCATCCGAGTTCTCATTCCATTGTTAGGGTTGTTACATGGTGATATTAGCCCACCCTCTAATAAAACTTTTATGAGCACCGGAAAGGAACTTTCTTACTTGTGCTGATTAGGAAAATACCAAGTTTGTTCCTCGACATTTCTAACTCCGTTTTCAAAGTCTTCTCGTGAATTCATATCTTCCGAAGAGTTTCTGTGTGTTTAATCAACTGGTATTGATTTTTGTTTTCTCTTTCCTCGGAATGAGAAAACCTAACCATTATTAATAATCTCGGTATTTCATTTGTATGTTAGTGAATGAAAATTGCAAGATTCTAAAAATTGAAAACTTTGATGATGAATATCTGTCAGTTCGTTCTATAAGTATTATATATAAGAATTATGTCAGTGTTATGACATTTTTTTATACATATTTGCTAGAAATAAATACTGCGAATTGTAAAGGTCCCACTTCCCATTTGGTCACAACTCTGAAAATTGGTGCAAATAACAACAAAGACAAATATTGAAAATTAAGCTATTCCGATCTCGATTAACCCACTTTAAGGGGTCGAAAAGGGGTTAAACGTTCCAAAGAATGGATAATCGAATGTCCTACTTCCAAAATAGTCACAACTCTGAAAATTGATGCAAATGTCGACAAATGCAAATATAGAAAAATTAAGCTATTCCGATCTCGATTAACCCACTTTAAGGGGTGGAAAAGAGGTGAAACGTTCCAAACGAGAGATATTCGAATGACCCACTTCCAATGATGTCACAATTTATTTGGTGTAAATTTTAAGAAGGGCAGATATAGAAAAAATCAATTATTAAAAATTAGTTATTAGTTAAAATTACTAAGAAAAGCCAAAGGGGGTTAAACGAGGGATATTCAAGTCTCTCATTTCTAATACATTCTCAATTATAAATTTTGTAAAAAATGCCAACAAAGTAAAGTTCCTATTTTGATAAGTCATTGTCGGGATCGAAATGGAAGCAAACGTCTGAAGTGTAGAATACATGAATGTCTTTGGATTGCTAAAATGCACATGGTAAAATTTCGTAGCTCAGCACGGGTATTCAACTAGTTATATATTAAAAGAAGTCCTAATAAAGATCATTCCTTATTCTCGCTATGTATCAATCTTCTAGCCCAGTGCAATTAAAAACTGCTTTCTATGTAACTTTGAAATTTGATGAGTAGGTACGAAAAAGATCACCTAATGAAATGACATAAATTGTTTTCATTTAATGTCTATCTATTATAAATGAAAATTAAAATAGCAAATAACAAATCCAGGTGGAGCCACTGCATATGCAATGGCGTAAGGATTTCAAATATATAATAAACATATTAGACACTATTTTTAAATTTTTAATTTATGCCATTTCATGAAGTGATCATTTTTGTCTATATTCACCAAATTTTAAAGTTTTGAACAAAGTAGTTTCTAAATGCACTGGGCTAGAAGATTATAACATGGCGAGTGTAGGGAATTATCCTTACTAAGACTTCCTTTTAACTTGTGAGAAAAAACTATGATCTCGAAGATACTAATTAGTTTGTAGAATACATAGCATCAATATATAAATCTCGAAATAGTCTTTAGAATATTTAACAGCTATCCGAATACAAAAATCAATGTTTAAGTTATTAAGAGACACTGGATGCATAAAGACAAGTTTGTGTCACTGTTAGTCGATCCAACGTAGTGGTAAGTTGAGATTTAAATGGTTTGAACTTAACAAATTTTGATTTTACGAATTTAATTCTAAAGAAATAGGTTTAAAGAATATTAAAGAGTCCATACTTAAAATGGTAGTTTATGCACAATAGTTTGTTGCATTTTTTAAGTTATTGTTTCTTAATTTTGTACAAGGACGTTTAGAAGATGTGTAACTCTGCTAACATTTATAATCTGTTTATTGAAAAAAGGTCCTTTAATCAAACAAAATATTTTAGCATATTTTTAAATTCTAGAAATTCCAATCGTAACTATCTTTAACCAGTCTTAACTAATTCTTCTTCTAAACTATCCTTATTGGACATCAATGACCTAAATAACTACTTTATTCAAAATTGGTTTCTTAATCATTTATAACAACAACAACAAAATTATATGATTGGTTACAGCCCGTTAAATGTGTGCCTGAATAAATACGTGAATTACTAATAAAGTCTTTCCAACTAAACTAAAAAATAAATTTCTTCGAGATCTTTCTAAAACTATTACAAATGTATGCATGCATAAATAGGACCATTCTGTGGTTTCTGGACAATGTTGGCTAACAAGTTATGTCGGGACAAAGACGTCTTCTCTTACATGCCATTCCCTTCGTATTCACCTAAAGGTTATTCGCCTAGAGATAAAATACTAATGCGCATAATTTTGTCACGTTAACGCGAACACGAGTTATTTCTGTTACATGTTTAAATCCTTTAGGGACTTAGAATTATCAACAAATGCAAATTATACTGAATATTATCCGGAATATTTGGACGGATTACATTTAGAATTCTGCATATTTCGTATGTGAGGAACTTTATAAACGGTTTTATGCAAATAGGAGGTTACCTACAATATATTCTCAATTAAGTTTTTGGTATAGTTGGATTTAGATCTTCGATATATAAATATCTATGAGTATTTAATTAAAATGTGGAGCAATTTCAATTTAAAATATTTGTGTGGAACTAAGTAAATCGAAATACATTCTCTTGGATTTTATTATATTCAACTAGTATCACTTTATCTGGTACCGCACTTAAGATGTATTCATATTGGATGATAATTTTTTATATAATTAATATAATGACTAGGTACGTGTAAACCATTCAATACTAAATATAAAAAAGATATTTTTACTCAGATTTTTTATTTATTCGACAATACTTACTTGGGGATTCTAAGTAGGTGATATGAATGCGCATATAGATGTACAAATTAATCTACCAATAAAAGTTTCAACATTATTGAAGTGTATATCAAATCAGAAACAATGAAGATGAAATACATATTTTTTACTTTCAATTACCCATATGTATACATAGGTAATGAAAGTATAGCATTCGGTAAAAGAAAATCGATTTTTTTTTTTTTTTTTTGGCATTTCTCCACGTTTTGGAACATCCTGATTTCAAAAAAGTGATCTAGAAAAATGTCTGTCTGTGTGTACGTGGTCAACATAATTCCCTAACAAATTGACCTATGATGTTCAAATTTGGTGTGAGGGTTAGTGTTGGTCCAAGGACCTACCATTAAGGTTTTAGTCAGAATCGCGCATGCGCACAGGGTAGCTGCCATTAAAAATATCGTGTTTTTTAGAAATTGCTAAAAAAACGGCTCTAATGATTTTGTTCAAAATCGCTGAAGTAATGCCTCTTAAGGTGTTCTAAACATCCCCACCTCCGAAATTACCATAAAAGGCTTTAATGACGTAAAAAGTTGAAAAACAAAGGCCTTTAACACAGAATTTTCTTTCCTTGAGCATACCTCATCAAGGATAGTTTTTTCTTCTCTGAACAGTTTCACTTACAAGAAAGGATAATGTAAGAATTATCGATAAGCATATCGCCAAAAACATCATTTTGGCCAATTATTATTTTTTTTTTTTTTTTTTTTTTTTTTTTTTTGTACTTTACTAAAATTATCAGATAAAATTTCACCAAACTATCAATTTTTACTAAATAAATGATGAATATATAAATACATTAGAGGACACAAATTCACGTCAGTATTATTGTGTAATTGAAAGTTATGGGATGTTCCACATTGCTAGTTTACTTTTGCATCTTGATTACTCCATATTTATTCTGCAGAATGAATCATTTGGGAAGGTAATATTTTTCTTTAAAATGTAAACAGTTCATCGTTGAAATCTTATTGCCATCGAAAATGTGCGTACAGAGGATGGATGATGTGTGATCCATATTAACTTGGTTAGACTAAATTGCATTAATTGTTTGATCATTAAATGTATTTGTTTTTAGTGTGGTTTGATAGGTTTGCATTACTGTATTTCTCAATGTTTAAACTGTCCAAAGTGTGTCATAAAAAAAACTTATTCATGCACTTATTTTGATTAAAAAAAAATGTACCCTATGTTATGCTAATATGTTTAGGCGAGGCCGTGAGCGAAAAACAAAGTGTCTTGCTAGATGCTCAGTTTCACGAGCTGAGTGTTATAGTTGTATCAGGCCCGAAACAACCAGATCGTGACGTCACAGCGCAAACCCATCACAAATCACTTTTTAGGTAAGATTGCATACGAAGATGGATGAAGAAGCATCAAAATTGGAATATTTACAATGCCTAACTACATAATCTAATCTAAATTAAAGTATAGGAATAAATTAAAAATTCTTATAATTTTAGGGAATAATTAAAAAAAAAAAATTTGTTCAAAATTAATTTATTCAAAAGCTTGCTGTTTCAAAACTGATTGGTGGTTACACTGAAATAATTTCAGTTTAATTTTTTTTAAAAACTTATATTTCTTAAAAAAATATTTTTATAATTCAAAGACATTTTTACAAAACTGTTTAAGAGTATTACGAAGTAAATTAAATTCATTTCAATTTTTTAGAAATTGGTTGCTTTTCCATGAACAGAGTTCTAGAATGATAAAGAATATCTCATCTAAATTGAAACTATCATGTCCAAATAAAAGACATTTCCAAGAATCTAGGGCGGAGGCCTTCTGGGTGGACTTTTAAAGGGAAGCTGCCTCACATTTATGCCTTGATTAGGAAGAAATCCAGAAAACTCCGACGGCAGTTTGACAATCGACGCAAGTGTCTCGATATGCTGTCGTGTCTGTTTCGGAAATCAAAAATTGCATAGCGATAACAAAAGAAATCAATCTCATCGATACCAAGACTTAATTTTAAAATAGGTCAATTAAAAAAAATGTATATATATAATCATACAGAAAGAGTAGCTAGTTTTCTTTTCATACTTTGAGATTTCACTTTGTCATTATGAATTTTTACATAATTTTTTAAATGTATGTTAATGCTAAACTTGAAATTTTTCAAAATAATTGTATTAGAAGAATCCTTAAAATCTTTTGGCCTGTTAAAATTATTAGCGAAGCAATTTTCGAAAGGGCAGACATTACTTCAATCGAAGAAGAAATCAGTGAGAGAAGGTGGCGATGGACAGGTTTTGCATTAAGAAGGCCAAAAGATAATCTAACACACGTTTCTCTCTCCTGGACTCCTGATGTCAAGAGGAAAAGAGGAAGGCCTAGGACAACTTGGCAAAGTCAAATGCAATCAGCCCTAAAAAAGGATCACTTAAATGGTCTAGAGGAAGCAAGATCCCTGGCCAAAGATCGGAAGGTATGGAGAGGTAGGCTGGAAACCTTAACAGCGTGAAGAGCCTAATTAAGTAAATATGTAATGCTCACTGACAAACGAAATTCTATTCAAATTTTCATCTTCGTTCCACAATCACATTGTCGATCAGGAATTTCAGGAAGAAGATCCATCTTTTTCAATACTAGTTCCTTCAAAAGTTGTTTCTGATTTTTGAATTTCAAAAAATTTTCTTCATGTTTAACTCCGATAACTTTTTGAAATTTCTAGAAAATATGGCCTCGAACTACACAATATTTGAATAAAAATTTCTAATACTTTTAGAATATGCGAATACAAATCATCATGCGTTTGGTTTCTTATAGGAAAATTTGTTATTTAGTATTCGGTACTTATACTATCATTATACATATTACAAATTTATAGTACAGAATCCCACCTTATTCACCAAGCAAACATTTAAGCCACGTTAAAGAAGATAAGTATCCATAGAAAGATCACAAATTAATCCTTGGTATAGATGTAGTATAGGACATTTCTTTGGTGCAATTTATATGGCATTTTTTTTTTTTTTTTTTTTTTTAAATAAATAAATGTTGTTTTGGCGACGATTTTATTTTAAGTTATATTTTAATTCAGTTAATTATTTATATTTTAATCTTCTTTCAGTTACTGTGTTTTTAATTTTGGCGAATTTTCTAAACGCCAAAAGACGGGGAAAAAATTCTAAGTGTCATATACCACATCTGTTTTCAATCCTTACAAAAATACACTTACATTAAGAATGTCATGAACAATAACTAGAAAATTACCCCAAAACTTGGTTAGATTCCTCAGTTCAAATATTGAAAATCATTAATAAATTGCTACCTAATAAAATCTGACAGGAAAACAGCTTAGGCTTAATATATACATATTTAATACAGTATACGTTAAAGATTTCAAAGACCATTTTTTAGAAATGGTTTTTGAAAGAGAATGCAACCGAATGGAATTTGGTTCGCTATACTTTTATAATAACATTTTGAAAAAAATGTACTCACCGAAAATATAAATAATATTTAATATCCATAAGAAAAAAGTAAACCATTATTTACAAGTGCAAACAAAATCAACAGAACAACAACTAAAAATTTCATAGCTTTTTGCTGTGACGTCAAATTCGTTTAAAAGTTCAGGATTATGGCCTTGTAGACTGAGCATCTAGCAAGACACTTGGTTTTTCGCGCACGGCCTCGGTTTAGGCAATTGTTGGAATAATTTAGGAAAAATCACAAAGAAATTATAGAAATAGAGCTTTGATAATTCCCAGATTTCGAATTTGGAGAAAATATTTCAAATGTTGAACTTTAAATCTGCCATCAAATATTCCCACATGAAATGTAGATTTCCTTATAACTAGCTTGCAAAATAAAATCGAGCATAAATATGCATTAACGACATTTCCCCGTCAAATATTTTCAGAAGTTCCTTTTCCCCGAAAATTCCTACGAGATTTTAAGAAAAGGAACCTAATTAAACTCTAAAAGAAATTTTTCTCCGAGGAAACATACTTTACAGCAGAAACTTTGTCACGTTTCTTGTGGGAACGCTTATTAATACAAAATTCGTTTTTCTCCCATTTTCATTCCATTTCTTCTTTCGCGTATATTCCTTTTGATCTTTGCGCCATTTCATTTCCTTTAAAATGGAATAAGATGCAATAAAAATGCTTCTCTAACGGCTACTAAATGCTCTCTCTCTCTAAAAAAGAAAAATTCCATTGGCAAAAACGGAAGTTTTTATTTTTCAACCCCCTTCCATTCCAAAGCATAACTTTGTGATTTTATTTATTTAATGTCTTCTCAGTTTTTTTTTAACTTTCGGATGGTTTTTATATTTATAAGAGGACTTCGAGTAGTAAAAATAAATATATTTTTTGAAGGGGAAAGATGGATGAAAAGAAAGTGAAAAAAAAAAATCTTCGTGACTCGTTGCGCAAAAGGACTTATGGTATTTTTGCTTTTTTTGCAATGGCTTTGAGTAATGGTGCATGGAATTCTTAGAATAGAATGGAAGTATCTTCGATGATTTTAGGTGACCTCAATTTTCTATAACTTGACGACTTCGAGCTTCGAAAAAGACTATAGATATTTTTGGAGGACGTCATTGAAAAATGTGGATTCTTCCAGAAATAACAAAACACGAATTTCTTTGCTATCAACATTTGATAACGTTCACTTTTTACAAAAACGAGATGGAAAAGATTTGATTTTGCCTTTAACCACAATAATACTTTCGGTTGATATTTGTAAGGTACAATTGAGCTTTTACAGATGCGTAGATCTGAAAAGAAACACACACTGGAAATACATATTATAAAGAGTGTAAGTCAATAAATATAAAATTGCTACATAAGTTCTGGTATTTTAAGTCAAGCTACTATATTTTAAAGCACTTTTTGGAAATAAAGTACAAAGGATGGATAATGAGGTTAATACATATGGAAAAGATAAGAAAAAACTAGCCTGTCTATCAAATTTGGCAATACGTTGACAATTTTCACTGACAAAAACATAGCCTTATGAGCTAGGTGGTTCACTCTATAAGCAACATTTAACTATAAATGATCCACGAACATCCTAGAGTGTCGAACCACTGATCTAGTACAATGTCTTCTATCTAGTACTCTTGTAGAGTAAATGGGTATTTTGCACATTTCTTTTGTAACTAATTTATTTACATAATACTTATTTATACTAATACTGTCAAACCCCGTTAACGCGAAGTCGATGTGGCCACTAAAACCGTTCACGTTAAACGAATCTCGTATTAAATGAATAAATTAACGTTAAGTTTTAAATACGGGGAACTGCTTTTATTTCGCGTTAAACGGGATTTCTTACTAAGAGATTTCATTTTAACGGGGTTTGACTGTATATAATAGGAAATTTATTTGAAATGAAAAGATAAATAAATATGTCCTTCACTCTTTAGTTCTTATTTTTTTAAAAAAAAAAAAAAAAAAAAAAAAAACTATTGCAATAAACTTTTGTGAACTGAAAGAGAAATTGCAACATTAGAAATTCCTGTAAAAAATCTGTAACACATTCTAAAGCATTCTGGAACACAATTACAACCCTGAAGAAAATGTATGAAATTTCTCTTTATATTTTGTTATGCTACATCATTTTAGAAACGATGTTAATAAAATTGTTGTACATAAGAACTGAATCAAGAAAGGAAACTCGTGTATAACTTTAGTTTTTAAATTAGTAAGCATCTTTTTAAAACTGATGCATTTATTGTTGACTAGTTTTATACTTACATAATTTTTCTATACAATTAAAAATACTTTATTCTGCACAGTAAACAATGTTGATGAAAAGCAATTTAGGTATGATGAAATAAAAAGTTACCCTTTGTTAAATATTTGCACTCATTTCTATCAAAGACTTTAATTAAAAAAATATCGTTGTGCCCAAGGATAAACTGACATGTTTAATAATATGTATATACTTTTATTACTGTGGTTATTTAGTTAAAATTTAAAACTCCATTTACATTGAAATTCAATGGTGAATAACTTCAACTGCAATGAAATACTTGAAGCATAAATAAAACTACTTGGGCTAACACCATTTCGTTTTAATAAATTTATCTATAATTACATATAAATTTCAGAGTGACGTTTGCCAAGTCGATAAGGTACATCTAGTCCAAATATTTCCAATATTAACTTTGTCTCTCACTGGTAAACTTTGTAAAATATATGATAGATTGTTTTCCCGATAACTTCGGGGGAAATTTAGGAATGCATTTCGAATAGGTTTCCTGTCGCTTGTTTCGGTACTCCGTTGACTGTGATTGATAAGCAAAATTGAAATGGACAAATCCGTATGAAAACGGATTTTATCATTATCAAGCGAGATTTCTGATCGAAATCCATCCGATTCTGAGATTGAATTCATTGAAAATGAAAGAGACTAATGATTCAAAAGTTCTTAATGAAATAAACTGAAAAAAAAATCAAACTAGGTGGATCTTTAAAATATACTATAGCACAATGTTAGCATGAAGTCTTTCTCAGATTGAGGATGTATAGGACTCAAAAATATAAAATCGTCAATTTTAAAGGGATCATTTAAAAAAAATTTGTGTAGATTTATTTTGAATATTGTAATTGGATAAACTATTTTATATTAAAACAATTCTTTTGAATGTTTTTGAAAATTAAGATTTTTGTAAAATTTTGACTATTTTTATTTTTGATGTTAATTCAAAACTTATTTAATTGACAATTTTTTATACTAAATACCCTCTAACCTAAGGATACGTAAAATATTTTTTTTTTAATTATTATCATTGGAATATTCTTTTTAAAAATTAAAAACTCCAAAACTTCAAATAATATTTCACCAAATTTTTTGGTATTTTTGTAAATTCATATATCAATAGTTCAAAAGGACAAATTAAAGATATATATTTAAAAAGTACTTGTTAAAATTTTTACGCATTTATAATATTCTGGAATTATATCTATTCAAAGTTCAAAAGATGGGGGTAATATCATCATCATGAAAACTGAACTTAAATTTTTTTTTAATAGCATGGTTGTGAAGCAACTATTTTGGTGCTAATTATTTAATATTGAGAGTTGTAATTAGAGGTTTAACTTATGATTTCATTCAACTCAGATCAATCAATATTAGTTCTTAAAACAGTAAAAAAAAAACATAAAAAGTTTACAAAGTACTATACTCTTGCCCTCTTAAGAATTGTGTGCGTGAAAATTGTTATACCAATGAATTTGTGGTTTTTTGTGTATACTGTATTTTGTAATCATAAATTACCTCAACCCAATTCAACTTATGCTCCAATTGTAACTCGGAGTATTTCAAGTTGATAATCTCTATATAGCTCGGAGTATTTAAAGTTGATAATTTCTTTGTAGCTAGGACTAGTTAAAGTTGATAATCTCTTTGTAGCTCGAAGTATTTAAGGTTGATGATCCCTTTGTAGCTCGGAGTATTTAAAATTGATGATCCCTTTGTAACTCAGAGTATTTGAAGTTGATGATCCCTTTGTATATCGGAGTATAGAGTCGATAATACGGTTTTAGTTAACGTTCTTCACCATTTGCTCTCCAAAACTTGGTACAGTATCCGTAATGCTAATCCCTTTGTAGCACACACATTCTACGAAGTTCCTGTATTACGGACTGGTGTGACAATAATCTGTCTTTTACATAAATCGAAAGACAGTGTAAGAGACAGTGTAAAACAGTGTAAAGTGTAAGAGTGCAAATTTGAGTACTGTATATACCCATTCTAAAAAGCCTTATACCAATTAGAATAGCCATTTCCAGTAAAATTTACTTTAAGCTTGGGAAAGACTACTGATATCTTACCATAACTTCTGTATAGATTATAAGTGGTTTGATTTCTACAAGAAAATGAAGCTAATTAAATACTCCCTCACCCCTTCCTATGTACAGGGTTCCCACGGTCATTGAAAGTCATTAAAAGTGCTTAATATTTTTGAACTTGTTTTCAAGGCCTTGAATGTGCTTGAAATTTTTTAGAGGTGCTTAAAAGTCCTTGAAAATGCTTAGAGATCCTTAAAAGTCCTTAATTTTTTCAGATATTGTGTAGCCAACAGCAAAATTTATGAAAATACAAATCGGACTGCTTTCCCCGCGTGACTGCCACTTATCTGCACCGTATCGGAATTTTCCGACATATTTGTATTACGCATTTACCAACTTGTAACTTTTTTGGTAGAATATACTTTATTAAAAATTTATATAGACATGATGCTTGAAAGCAAATTTTAAAAGGTCTTTAAAAATATTAATTAGGTGCTTAAAAGTAATTGAAAAGTCATAATTTTCATTTTGCGATTTGAGTGGGAACCCTGTATGTATGCTATGTAATAAGTTTAAAATTGCTAATATAGATCTTTATGGTGTTAGCTAGGCCTTCTTTAGCTTCAAGTGAATAACCAAGCATGTACTATCCAGAATTTGTAGTTACAGATGAGTGGGAAAGATTTCCTGATCAGCCAGCATATTCCTTTGAAATAACACTTTCGTGAGGTCAATTTTTTTTTTATTTGTAATTCAATGAAAGAATTAAATTTTTGTAGTCTGCTGATATTTTGAGAACGCATTATTATTTTTGTATTCATATTAATCAAGAAAAGACACGTTGAATCTTTTCTTGGTGTTACATATTCTAAGTGTTTGTCTTTCTCAATTCTCCTATTGCACTAATGAATGTATCATTCCGAAATGACAAATAAGTTCTGCTTGTTGCCTGCTTAGTAATTGCATTTCTTTTCTTTTTAGGTAATGGTTTCATTGAAGGGCGAGAATTGGATAAATTTCTGCGAGAATTCGTTTCAAGCGTCAATTTCTCGGACGTTGAACCGGAGGTGAGTGAATTAGTCCTGAAATGAAATTATGGAGAAAAAAAGAATTACGTAATAAACAAAAGAAAAAACTTCATTTTTCTTGCACTTGCTTTATTCAGTCTAAATACTTATTTAAGAAAAATATAAAAATATTACACTCAGAGTATCAACAGAACCTGGAAATCAAGAAAATATCAGGGAACTTAGTCTGGGAAAAAATCAGAGAATTTTTAAAAATCTCATGAAAATCAGGGAAATTTTCTACCATTGTTTAGAAGGTACGTTTCCCTTTCATCGGCATTTTAGCGCCATTTACTCAGAGAATTGTGGTAATCGTTAGAAGTTTCACTTTGCGAAATAATTTAAACTTTTCATTACTGCCAAAATTATTTTTAAAAAATTGGCATATTATCTCTTTGACATACATGTTCCATTTTATCATTATGTCTATACATCTAGAAAAGTTTGGAAAATTTGAAAAAAGTTTGCTGTATAATCAGGTAACTTTTTTCCTGAATTTTGGGGTCACCCTGACACTCTTTTCGTGACACTGACTGACTTTTTTCCCAATTGCTATAAATGGGAAAGATAGAGTTAATTAACAATGCTTTGTTCTTATGTATTAACATTGCCTCAGCTATTTAACTGTTGAAAAGTGTATTGTTGGTAAATTGCAGGTCTCTATTTACCACACTGGTGGTGTACACATAAATTTAATTTTGTATTCTTATGTATTCACCAAAATGTCAATGATACGAATGAATAAATTTAACATAAACATGCCATCTAAAATAGCACACTACCAAGAAAATAAGGAGAAAAGACCGTAATGCTGAATATGAGTCAAATATATTTTGCTGGGTTCCATTTGTGATTTTACGAGTTTTTTAGGTGAACAACTTGGCGAGAAGAATTTTTTTAGCATCTTAGTGATTTGTAGATTAGATTTTTGATATTTTTGTGAAAAATGTTTTTTCTATGTTAAACGTCGAATCAAAATGAATCTACAGATTATCTTTCAATATCCCGAAAGGGGTTTTATAGAGAAAATAAGTTCCTGCATTTTAGAGTCCACAATCGTAAACCATTTGAAAAGCTTTTAATCAGAAAAATTTCTTAATAAAGGAAAGTAGTTTTTATATCGACAATTTTTACACTTTCTGGTATGTGATTTTTTTTATGTTAAATTACATACAAAATGATTACAAAAATTATACAGCTTACAAAGTTTCGTAGTGACAACGAATACAAAAAAATAACAACAATATCTCAACATTTGGTGCAAATTGAATGGGATGTAGCTTCGTCAACGTTAAGGAAGAAGAAGAATATTAAAAAACTGAAAGCAAATGGACCTTTCTACAGATTTTGTAGATATAATTTTTGTTTCGTCTTAAATTTGACCAATCTTTTCGACTGTAAAAAAATTAAGACTCCAGCTGTTTCAAGTGCTGAGTTATGAATCCCTCAAAACCAAGTAATGACACGTTACGTATATATTTACTTCGGCAACGCTATATTGACACTTTATGGATGGCTTTGGTCGGTGGCATTCACTTGGTGGAGAGGTACGCTGCCACATTCCTAGATCTTCCTTTCAACGTTTAATATTGCTTGTGAATCCAGGCCTATTTTAACAAAATTGGATTTGATTCCTAAATATTTTTTGGCCTTCATAGATTTCGAAACAAAGTTAATTTATAGCGAGTAAAGAGACTGAAATGTTACTTGTAGTACACCTTGTATAAATTATTCTAAGAAACAAATATTTAGTAAATCATTAAGCTTTATTTAGATTATACAATCTATTAGGGTTAATATTAATGAAAAATATCTTATTTCCTTATAAAACCATGAATAATAATATAAAAAGTCCTCATTTAATATCAAAATATAAAATAAAATCAACTACAGTGCCTAATATACAGAATAATACATGATAATACTTTAAGCCAAAGTATTGACCAAAGTTGAGGAATGCAATACATCCAACCAAGATATGAAATTACGAATCCAGTTAATCTAACTCTAATTTTCTTCACTATATCTTAACTTGCCACCCATTCCTTAATGTAAACTTCCACTCTCCAAAACAAGTTCAATCCAATGTGATCCCAAAATGTCCCCTGAAATTACACAAATCGACAAATAGCTTTTACAGAGTGCTCGACTTAATTCCATAACCCATCAGCCAGTGATACACTCATTTTAAGTGATTGCCATCCTTTCTCGTAAAGATTCGACTAAAGATAGAGAGATATAGGTGATAATGAAACTCGGTGAATGAACGAAGGGTAGAGTCGCGGATGGTCGCATCATCATATCGCTTTGCATAATCTTCGTCCATTTCGATAATGGAGAGTTCGTCTTTAGGTCCGGAGATAGAATTTTGAGTCGCGTCGGCTGTCGTACGACGATTGGGCAGATGTTTAGATGACGTCGGAGATATTGAATAGTAGAAGTGAAAGTGCTTGCTGCCGATGAGATAGTGATGGGGATGGAGAATCGTTTGCTTTTAATTAAAATGGCATTTCGTAAGATTACTTTTAGAGTTATGTTTTGCTTGAGTTTCGTATTTTATATAAATAGATAAAGTACAACTATTGTATTTTATCTTAAAATCTTAAATATTTCTTGCAACAGCTATAACTTAATTTTGATTGTTTTCTGTAGAATTATTTGAAATTTTAGCTCCAAAAAAATACATTTAAAATATTACCTTGGGTGATTTTAGATTGTTTGCAAACATTTTTCAGCTATTATAGTTGTTCCAAATTAAATTGAGTATTCAGGTTCTATCATTGACAATCAGAAAAATAATAACTTATCATCCTTATTTGAACACTTTAATAATAAACAGTTAGTTATCGAATTTTATATTGATCTATTCTAACATTCAGTTCCTGACTTGGGACTTCTTCATCTTTCAGCTTCTTAACTTCCATAAAGTAGTGAAAAGCTTATTCAAAGGCTTTGCGCATTCGTATGTCTATCTGAGTTTTTCAGACAAAACAGCAAATGCTGCAAACACAAGCGATGTATCAAATGAAAGATCTCGTCGAGATGAATTCCTATACCAAAGTTCAACTACAAATTACGACCTAAAATTCTGGAAATAGCGACTTAAATTCAATTTGCAAAAAATTCAGCTTGAACTATAAATATTACAGATATGTATCCTATCTCAGTTTGAAAGTCTAGATAAGATTAGTAGGATCAAGTAAAATTCAACCGGAAGTGTTTTGAAATTCAACCGTCCGTAGTTACTCAGTGAGAAATACATATCTTCACCAATGAGCTATTGGATTAGAATTTGGATATTAGGTTACACGTTTTCATATTTAGTTGATAGCCGACCTCGCTAACTTGGTAATATTTTTTTTGTCAAAAAAAAAAAAAAAAAAAAAAAAAAATCCAAATTGACAGTGTTTCTGTTGTATGTCTTCAATCTTACAGATTTCTGTCTTTAAATGTGACCAAATAACACATGATTCGTATTTGAATTTGATGCTCAGTAATAGAACATGTATCGAAGCGGTATTTTAATGGCATTTACTATTACAATCCAAAGTGTTTTTGTTACAGAATCAAACAATAAATAGCAAAACTGATAAGATTGTGCCATTTTAATTTTCTCACTCCCATGCAAATCATACCTAAATTTACGCAAAAGTAAACTTATTTATACAAAATTACAAGTTAAAACGATACATTTACTGAAACATAATTTTTCATCCCAGCAGATAACAAAACCCTTCCTCTAACGTATCGTCTGACAGAAAGTTAAACCTCACAAATATTCTTTTCAAGACATAATCCATCTCAAATCCCCGTCTGGTTTTGAAACTTAAAGCTATTCAAACAATTCTCTTTTGAAATTCGTCACCCTCCTTAGCCATTTTATCACCTCAACCCCTCTACGCCAACCACAGCACATCAGAACTTTGTGGCATCAAAAATCCCAAGCATTCAGAAGATGGAAGCGGACAAAAACTAAATGAAAAGTCTCTTAATATATTTTACGACAGAGGGCGTTCACAACGTACCCGACGCGCAATTTATGATCTTCATTCATCTTAGTGTAATCTTCGTTTTCCCGATGGGGCCATTCAAGTCATTTCCATGGGCGAGATGCTGTGCGTCGTGTCGCAGAAAGCGAATAAAAACCCATGCAATCTCACCCATATGACTATCAAACTGATTTAATTGGTACTTAGATGGATATGGATGCTAGGCACATGCATGAATGGCTACAGTCAGTTAGACTGAGTTGGTAAAATAAATCAAGAATATGAGAATGATGTACTATTGCTTACTGATAGTGTAAATTATGGAATTGGACCGAGGAGTGGAGGTTTTTTTTTTATAATTAAGTTGATAAAAATTGTTCAATTTTGAATCTTATATATAATTTCTAGATGGTGTTTATGTATGGCGATCTCTTTTTTCTCTTTATTGAAAACAAAAATCAATAAATGATTTACCCAAGAACGCCGACAGGATTAAATGTAGGGGGTTACAAGACCGAGATTTTTGTTCAAATAGTAAATTTTTTATAAATGTTGATTGCATTTCCTAATGAAATTTTAATTAATATTTATGCATTAAATTTCTTTATCCAGTCATCCATCCAATTATCAGTCGTCTTAACCACGTAGATAGAAGCTTTTAAAAAAAAAAAAAAAAAAAAAAGAGTCTTAAAACTAAATAATAACAAATGCACATTATAGCAATAAAAATGATTTCAAAACGGCATGTGTATTTTTTTTTCTTTCTTTGAATTTACACTTTGTATTCTAATTTTCAAAACCTTCAAGATCTAGTGTGCACCCCTTTGCACACTCTTGCCTGCGCCTATGAATTTACCAATTTAAAGTCTAACACCTTTAATTCTAAAGAAAAATTAATTCACAATCGCAAATTATTATACTAATTTTTTAAAAATCACAATTAAAAAAAAAAAAAAAAGCAGCAATTTAAGCACACATTAGAAATTAGGAAGCTTGTTGAATACAACTATTCTTGTTTTTACTCTAAAATATTTGCGAGCTTGGTAGTTTTAAAATGATACCATGTTCTTAATGATATCCAAAGTACATTTTTAAACCACATTAATTTTTTATGAATAGAATGGTCATAGAACCGGGTAAACCTGGAAATCAGGGAAATGTCAGGAAGCTTTCTGATTCTGGAAAAAACCAGGGAAATATCAGGGAACTTTTTAAAATTTCATGAAAATCAGGGACATTTTTTATTATTTAAGGCACGTTTATCCATATTTTGGCGCTATTTAACCGGATATTTGAGAAGTTTAATGTTACAGAATTATTTAAACTTTTCATTACCAGCAAAACTATTTAAAAAAAAAAAATTGCGTATTATCACTATAGCATACATGTTCTATTTGATCAGGGTGTCTGGAAAACCGAAGAAGATTGGGGAAATTTGAAAAATAGTTTGCCCTATAATAAGGGAATTTTTTAAAAATCTGTCAGGGAAATCAGGGAACTTTTTTCCTGAATTTTGTGGCCACCCTGATGAAGGCACGTATTGTTAAAAGACCTTAAACTTTAGACTCGATATATCAGCGTAAGAATTTTTTTTCACCAGAAATAGTTTAACTTTGAATTAAACAATTAAATTTTTTTAATATAATTTAATGAGGAAAATACAGTGCAAGGAACCTACTAGGATCTAATATATCCTGCCATAATAGTTTTTAACTTGATTTTGAATCTTGATATCTTTGCAATAATAATTTTTAAACTTGATGTTTTTATTAAAAAAATTAATAATTTTTTTAAAACTTTCAAGACAAACTTTTATTTAAAAAAAAAAGCTATTTAAGTTTTATTTCAAATTCTAGTTGCGTCCCCTGAAGCAAACTATTGTGTTTCATTTGCAATTAAAACTTGAATTCTAAATAAATTACAAATTGTGGTATGACTTGTGCAATTAGGTCCTAATTAGGTAATTAAATTTTAATTAATAAATTAACCATCCCCAAACGAAGAAACACTTTTTTATAACGTTAACAAGTGTTAAAAAACTAATATATCTGAAAAAAAAGAAAGAAAAAAAAGAAAAAAGGGTTTTTTAATTGTGTTTAAAAAATAGTGAAGTGGGAAAAGAATTGCCAGTATAGTTCAAAAATTAAAGTTTCCAATGTGTACAGGTACTTTAACCCCGTTGATGAAACCTAAAGAATCCTATATCTGTCAGCAATCTAATACAATATCTATCTTTGGTGAACTTCCAAAATAGTACTTCCTCTACGAAATCTTAAATGAACAGTTTGTTCTTTGGCTCACAAGTATAATTATAAATTGATTGGAAACAATAAAAGGAGAACATTTATCATTTTAAACACCGTTTGTTTTCAGTGATGATAATTCGTTTTCTCACTCAATGAAATACCATGCAGATGCTGCAATTGCACTATTCTTAGCTCAAAATGTTCAAAAATCTTAAACAATGTTCGGTAAAATTATTGTCTGAATGAGTTGAATACTGATGTGTATTTAATTATATATGCTTTACAATGAAAGAAGTCTCATTAACATTAACCTTTGTTATGTAAGAAGTACAATTTCACTATTTTTATTCCAGCAACACAAACGTGTAAAATGTTTGGGTAGCATTTTGAAACGAAATAATCTAATTTTGCAAGCATTCTCTTGAATAATTGCAGAATTAGATTATTTTCATAATATATTTAAGAACTTTTAATTTAATCTGTGGATGGAAAGCACCACATGTTTCAAAAATGTAGTATATATCATCCTGGCATTAGTTTTTACGTATGAATAATAATAGAATGTGATAAAACAATTTTGTATAACAAGATTGTTAGAGTAACAGACCACTATGTTTTCTGTTGTACAACCCAAATTCAAAATAATATAATAACAGAACTTTCTAAACGAAACTTGGCAATGCGCCGTGTAAAATGAACGTATTCAAATTAAAAGTGGGCCACGTGTTTTTCAAGAACTGGTAAAACAATTTTCAACAACTATACAGGTATTATTTAAACAATTTAAGGCTCATTAAAGCATTTCAAAAGTACGTTAATTTTTTTTATGTTGGTCAAAAAATTAGAATAATCAATTCATTCAATATGAATTTAAAAAGCAGACAAAGTATTTGCATACTTATTAACCGATAGGTTCCGACAAGTATAAAGCTTGGCACTCTGAATAATCGTACATTAATCTTTTGCTGAAAATGAGTCGTCAATGTGATATTGCTGAAACAAAGAAATCGTGTATTTTGTCATTGTTTAAAGCTGGAAAGAAACAACAATTTATCTCGGATCAAATGAATGTTTCACAATCTACGGTTTCAAAGATTTTAAAGGAATATAGAAGAACCGGCCAACTAAAAAGTAACCGAAGTAAATGTGGTAGATAACTTATAACAACTGCTAGAGACGAATGCAAATTAAAATGAATCATCAAAAATAATCGTTTTAAAACTTTTTTTTTTTTTTTACATCAATAAGTGTTGATAAGAATCTGTAGATGTGCTAAAGTCAACTACACTTAGGTGATTACATAAATCTGAGTTTCATTCGCTGGTCCCCAAAGTAAAACCAAAGATGAACTTGAAGCAGAGACGTGCACGACTCTCCTGGTGCTAATAAAAGCTTATCTGGGGGCAACAAAACTGGGCAAGTGTTTTATTCAGAGGTAAATCTTAATTTCAAATATCTGTGGACAAAGGAAGTGTTCGTGTTTAGCGTTTAAAGCGTGATGTATTTGATAAATTTTGTTTAAAACTCCAGATGAGTCACTCTTTGCACCAGAAGAGTCGAGCACGTCTCTGCTTCAAGTTCATCTTTGGTTTTACTTTAGGGACCCGCGATTGAAATTCAAATTTATACAATCCCCGAAGTGTAGTTGACTTCAGCATGACATCTCCAGATTCTTTCCAACCCTTATTGTTGTAAAAAACAGTTTTAAAGCGATTATTTTGGACGATTCATTTTAATTTGCGTTCATCTATGGTAGTTGTTATAAGCTTTCCACCACATTTACTGCGGTTACTTTTTAGTTGGGCGGTTCTTCTATATTCCTTTAAAATCTTTGAATCTGTAGATTGCGAAACTGTCATTTGATCCGAGATAAATTGTTGTTTCTTTCCAGTTTTAAACAATGATAAAATACACGATTTCGTTGTTTCAGAAATATCACATCGACGACCCATTTTTAGCAAAACACTAGCGTAAGATTTTCCGAGTGCCAAGCTTTATACACGTCGCAACCTATTAGTTAATAGGTATACAAATATTTTGTCTGCTTTTCAAATTCATATTTAATGAATTGATAATTCTAATTTTGTGAGCCATATAAAAAAATCAACTTATTTTTTAAATGTGTTAAAGTCACTTAAATTACTTAAATAATATCTGTATAGTTGTTGAAAATTGTTTTACCAATTAATGAATAACATGTGGCCCTCTTTTAATTCGAAAATGTTCATTTTAGACGACGCATTGCCAAGTTTTGTTTAGAAAGTTAAGTTATTCTATTATTTTGAATTTGGGTTGTATAAGATTCGTAAAAATTTGTTTATTTATAAAGTCTTACACACTTTTTAACTTTCTTCACCTTGGGACATTTTTAAGACTATCTGATTCGGCCTCAGCTCTTTCAAATCAAAAATGCTTTATTCTAATGTGATACAAATATTACACAAAATTTTCATGGTATTTTCATGCCCATGAAACACCCAAAATAACTTATTTTACTTCTACTCATAAATAAATCCATCTTTTTTTCATTTACTTATCAAATACGAGTGAGAAGGATAAATTGCAAATAAGCCTCTTCAAAGGCGAATTTTTTTTTTCCTTATTAAGTTTTCATGCATTGTTATTGAAATTCAAATGTTATTCATGTAATTATAAGAAATACAACATAAATAATTATTTATGTGTATTTCTCATAATTACATGAATAACATTTGTATAAAATGAAAAACATTTAGGATAATAACGCTAATTGTAATTTTCGCTAACATCCTAAATCCTTTATACCTACATAGTGTTACGAACTTTCTCAGAGGAAATGATGACGCAGCTTTTAGAAAGCAAAAACTATAATTTGTTCTTCGTTTCAAAGTCTCACAAAACCTCTCCAAACAACGATAAACTATAAAAAAAGTTTCAGTGCTTGTAATTCAGATACAACGATAATTCAGACTCGACAAAACCAATCGCGATTATCGGTCCTTTCAAATCAGCGATCAAAATCCAGCTGACTACGATTCCAGGCGTTGGTTATATTTATATCATTGAGTGAGAACTGTATAACTCTATTGCAATGATTTGGTGAACAGCAGGCATTGGGAAACATCTTGGAAATTCCTCGATTCACTCAGGAGTCGACAATTTTTACAAGCGTGTGCTATCGCTGTTAATAAATAAATTTAATAAAATAGAACTTTAAAAAGAAATCTATTTATAAATATATACTGACAAATTGTGTAACAATATATATTCGACTATTAAGAGGAAGTCCTAGTAAGAATCGTTCCCTATACTCGCTATGTTACAATCTTCTAGCCTAGTTCATTTAGAAACTACTTTCTATAAAACTTTGACATTTGGTAAGTAGGTATGAAAATGATCACTCCATGAAATGACATAAATTGTTTTCATTTAATGTCTATCTATTAAAAAATAAAATTAAAATTGCAAAAGACAAAACCAGGTGGAGCCACTGCATATGCATTGGCGTAAGGATTTTAAATATAAAATAAAATATATTAGACGCTATTTTCGAGTTCTTAATTTATGTGATTTCATAAATTGATAATTTTTGTACCTACTCACCAAATTTTAAAGTTTTATACAAAGTAGTTTCTAAATGCACCGAGCCAGAAGGTTGTAACACAGCGACAGTAGGGAATGGTCCTTATTAGGACTTCATCTTAAACAAAACCGCCAATGCCATTTCCATACACATTACAGCAAATTTCCGAAAGATGAACTCCATAAGCACATAACACGCCGTATATTTAAAAACACTATTTGAGTAATATACGATTTAATATTTTCGTCGCATCTTCCCCCAAACTCCATAGAGCTTAAAAGCAAATAGAAATAATATTTCTTAAGGTCTTATTCCCCTTTTATTTTATTTCCGTCTCTTACGTTGAGCTTATTTTCTTTCCAAGTATTTCACCCTCATTGACAGCATCTCCCCTGTGAAAACATTACCCACTTCAGGGTTTCATTTCACGTAATATAAGAATCAACAGTCCGTGAAGTCTTTCTTTGTCAACTGGGAAATTCTTTACACGTAAGAAGTGTTTACTCTCTTTTTCACGACGGGCCCAAAATCACGCCCATAATAATTTCTATAAATTACAGTGCAAAAGAGTTTGGGTTTCGAGGGCGTAGTACTGAAATGAACGTGTTTCAATTATAAATAGAATTCGTAATTTATCGATCTTGTGAAGCTATTTTCATAAAAATGTGTGTGATATTTGAATCGCTAAATGTAAAAAGGGGTCATGCTGTATTAGTAATGTTTTTTAATGTTTTGATGTATTTGTGTTATGGAGACGGCCACGTTTTTTTTTAAAAGTTAAAAAAAATAAAGTCCCACCTCTTGAAATTGAGAAAAAACGAATATTTAAAGTTAAGCTAGGGGTGTCAGACTTCGCAGAACTTTCAATTACACTATAACATTGGTCATTGCATTAAAATTTATGGTGTTATTTATAGTTTTCTTTTTTTCCCCCATTTATATAATAAATGGCCAGTTTGACGATATTTTTGGCAATATTTTACGTAGGCTTGAAAAAAAAAAAAAAACTTCTCCATGATGGTGAAATAGGCGATGTTATTCGATAAACATAGCATTGTCCTTTCTTGTGTGTGAAACAGAGAAAAATCAATCGTTGATGATCGGAGCTCGTGGGAAGAGAGCTCTGTGTTAAAGGCTCTCGTTTTTCAACTTTTAAAATCGTTAGAGTCGTTTTTTAGCAAGTGCTGAAAAATATGATTTTTTTTCAGGATTTAAATTTTTTTGCGTAGGCGCGATTTTGACGAAAACTTTAATGGTAGGTCATATGGCCACCACTAACCCGCACACAAAATTTTAACATCGTTGGTCAATTTTTTCGAGAGTTATGCTGATTACGAACACAGATGCACAGACATACAGACAAAAAAAATTCTGGTCCACTTTTTTGTAATCAGTTCCAAAACATGGAGGGGCGCAAAAAATCGATTTTTTGTGTGTGACCAAATGCTATATTTTCATTACCCTATGTAAACATATGGGCAAATAAAAATAAAAAGTATTCTTCCTCCACCACCCTCCTTATACCAAACTCAAGGGTATTGGCTCACAAATCTACCAACTAAGAAAACCTGGTATACCACTGATAATTCCCCAAAGAAAGGCTTATTCATCAACAAAACTTCTAAATAACCAAACAAAAAATTAACGACTTGATTTTCGCTGCATTATTACGACCCAGGAAAGTGAAATTATTTGGATCCTTTTGTACTAAGACGATTATATAATATGCAAAGCTTAATTCAGTGTGTTTCACTGGGCATATTTGATTTTCGGAGTTTTCCTGGTATTTTTATTGGAGAATCTGGGACTTTAAGATGTTTTAATGTAAAGACCTCCATTCCATAGACACGACAATGATTTATTTTTTTTACAAAACTATAATATTGGAGAAGATATTTGTTTTTACTATTTTTTTAAACTTAAAAAAATGTGCAATGACCCCTTTTTTTACATTTAGCTATTAATTTAGAGTATGCCTTATATAGTATTATAATATAAGATTCAAAGGTAATAGGTCAAAGATATAAATGGATGTAATTTAGATAATAAAACAATTATATCCCTATCCATTAAAGAAGACACGTCACTTTCACTACATTTCTAAATTCTAAATATTATTTATTTTTGCTAGATTCTCAGCTAGTTCTCATTTAGTTTCTACACTATATTACTTACTACATGGAGAAGCTTATGCAAATGCCATTTCCGACCATATTGGCATTTACTCTTTTTCGTCATGGCTTCACTTCTTTTCTAAAGACTTCCTATATTTAACTTCATGTACTTGAATGTCTTCTGTAAAATGTATTAAATTCTGCATTAACTAATTTTATTGGCTCAATCAATTTGTTTCTTGACTTTTAAAACCCAACTATAAAGTAACTATTTAATCTGCTTCGAAAATAAATTTATCATGAAAGTGAATTTCAATTAATTCACAAAGTATATTTTTTTTCAATTACTACCAATACCACAATTAATGGATTTAAATTATTTAAAAGAAAAAATGACAGTAAAATACTCTTCTGGCTAGATACTATTTATAACCTTGTTAACAACTATCGGATCAAAAAGAAAGAAGTGTCTGGACAGGAAACCTGACTTCGCAGCTTTTTGACTTAATAATTAATGTACAGCCAAGAAGGTTTATCTCTGAACGCGATAAAACAAAGGCTTGTAACGCGGACGGAAGAACAAAGCCCCCTGGAAAGTTGCCAGCAATGAAAAGGAAACCAGGAACATATTCAACAAGCGTTTATTACAGACTTAGAAACATATGTTAACAGATAATTGGGTAGAGTTGGGATTTCAAAGTCAAGTAAATATAGAATGAGCTTGTTTCGTATTTAGTTATTAAAATAAAGGTTTCAGATTGGATTGCTTTTTGGTATTTAAAATAATATTAGGCTGGTCAGTTTGTTCCATCGTGTGGAATAAAACTAGCAGTCTGATACCTTGTTAAGTTATGTTAAATTTAATATGCATTACAGTATCTCT
Source organism: Linyphia triangularis (assembly GCA_963978545.1). NCBI lineage: Eukaryota > Metazoa > Arthropoda > Arachnida > Araneae > Linyphiidae > Linyphia > Linyphia triangularis. The sequence continues at coordinate 34,512,294 of OZ021729.1, read as the reverse complement.
GTATTGTTACGAATATTCTTAGGAGAAATGACGACACAGTTTTACAAAATGAAACTGATTATTTATTTTACGTTTACAGCATCACTCAACTTCTTTAAACCCCAGTCAACTTGTTATCAAGCTTTAACAAAACTTTGTTGCACATAACTTCAGGAACAGCTATAATTTAAGCACCACAAAAGTAAACAAAAGCTAAGCTCTATTCAAAAACGCTTCCAAAATCTGATTCAAATTTCGTAGAGATATTTATATTCCTGTGCGCGAACTTTCTAAAATATCCAGGGGGGGGGGGGGGAAATGGCGATCAGTAGTCTTTGAGAAACATCTCAAAATGCCTCGATTCACTCATGTGTTGCCACTTTTATAATCCTGTATTATTTCTATGAAAAATAAATTTAATAAAATAAAATTTCAAAAGGCAATATATACAATTTACAATTATACACAGGGAAAACAATACATACAAAATCTACAGCCCTCGCTGACTGACTTACTCAGAGATTCATTTCTAATTCTCCCAATTCTTAGATATCCTTTACTCTGAAATTTAATACAAACATAAATGAGAACAGAGAAAGGGTAAGCTATTCCAATTTCGAATAACCAACATTCAGGCGTCGAAACAAGGTGAATATCCCAAATGTAGAATATCCTGATTTCCTATTAAGTCAGGACGCTGAAAATTGCGCTGGAATTACAAACTATCAGAAAGCTGAACATAGCGAAATAAAGACATCCCCATTGTTAATCATCACCCATTAGAAAAGATGGTAGAAACTTTCCAAATAAGGAATATCTCAATGTCCAATGCCCCATTGAGACATGATTAATTGTTAAGTTTTAGAAAGGGGAAACTTAACAAGTGTGCTTTTGTTAAATCGTTCTTAATGTTACTAAAGAATAAAATGCTCTGAATATACAATTTCTTGAATATGAACGTTTTTTTTATTGTTAAATGCAGCAAAGCATTGCTATTCAACTATATTTTATAATAGTATATTAAGTTTGTTAAAATTGTTCGCGAATTTCATATATTTCAAATTAACAATGAATATTAAGAAATTAGACACAAAGTTCTAAATAGTATTTGTGTTTAATTTCAATTTTACAATCGGTATAAAAACAATTTAATTAAATTTGTGTTAATATTCATTACTAAGACTTAAATAAATTGTAATTAAAAATAAATCATTGAACGCCAATCCAATAAAACAGACGCTGAAAATAATTCCCGAAAACATCGAATAAGTAAAAGAACTAAAATTAGTCATATTGGTAATACAACAGGGTTCCCACGGTCATTGAAAGTCATTAAAAGTGCTTAATATTTTTGAACCTGTTTACAAGGCCTTGAAAGTCCTTGAAAATGCTTAGAGGTCCTTAAAAGTCCTTAATTTTTGTGTATGTTGACTAATTGCAAAATTTACCAAAATGTAACTTAGACTTGCTATTCCCGCGTGTCCGCCACTTATTCTCGCTTTATCGGAATTTTCTGACATATTTGTATTACGCATGCACAAACTTGTAATGTTTTGGTAGAATATACTTTATAAAAAATTTATATATAGAAATGATACCTGAAAACAAATTTTTAAAGGTCCTTAAAAACATTAATTAGGTCATTAAAAGTCATTGAAAAGTCATTGATTTTCATTCTATGATTTGAGTGGGAACCCTGTATAAACAAAAAATTTAAAACTTGTTGGCATAAACTAAATGAATTGAAACACTAATACTGATCACTTAAAAACTAAAATATCAGTGAAACAAAAACGAAATGAAAGTTTATAAAAAAAATAATACAAATTGAAAGTTAGTATAATTAAAAGTAAGTCATTTTTTTAAAAACGCTAATTATTCCTTCAACAACCATTGCAAAGTATGTCACTTAATATACAATAACTTAGAAATAACCTTGTAGTTTACACGTCATTGTCATTAAATCGAATTGTTTCTTCTCCGCATAGTTGCCAGAAGCATAATGATCTTTTGCTCCGAGTACCGAATGAACATTCATTGGTGGGTATTAAAATAGAATTAAAAACCAATCAAACCTTGCGAAGTGATAGTGGGGAATCGATAGGTGACGTCAGAGGTGGCAAACGATATTCGTTATCTTCTGAAGTGATACGATGTGAATTAATTACTGAGATCGTTAAGAAATTTTTATTTTGTTCGAATAATTATTCCTGCGTCAACGAAACCTGCTATTAATTTCAGTTTACAAAAACAAAAATGTTGGATTGTATAGGGTATTGAATTAGTTAATTTAGGCACCTCCGCTTGTTTAAGCAAATTGATGGGTTTTGTAACAAAAATAAAATTGGTGTTTCTTAGAATTAGCATCAAAGAATCATTAATAAAAAATATATATAGTTCTGTTAATGATCTTCTTCAAGGTGTTTTCACTGTCTTTTTTCAAAAGAGTTAACTACTTTTTCAAGAAGGTATACTGCATCCATTTATCAAATTAATGCCACAAAAAACACTTTATTTAAAGGGATGAAAATGTTAATTTTTGTCATTGAATCCAAATCAAAAATCAGTAAATAGTAATAAAAACTGATTTCGTTATAATTGATTTTTTAATAAAAATTATTAGGAAATATTTTTTTTAATAATTCTGTCTTCAATTCGTTACAAAGATTTAGATTTATAAATCGTATAATGACTTATCTTTCGCCTATATATGTGCTTGACACATTAAATATTTAATCCGAAAGCCCAATATTTTTCTAAAAGCCAACCTGATTTTCCATTTTATTGTTTCTCTTCTTAAATAAACTATCGCTTCAAAGTTCACGCCGTTGATTTTTAAAGCTATTATTTTAGCCTTAATCTTATAGAACACGAAAGTAACGGGTGCTGTTTTCAATTATATTCAAACATTGGGCTTGAGTTTTAAAAGTAGAATACACACACACACACACACACACACACATAAGATTAGCTTAATCTATTATTAATTGTGATAGGTTGTCATTTTGTATTTTTCTCCGCTGTTTTTATTGACTTGATGGCTATACTGATGAACTTACATTTAATAAGATTATCTTTGTTTGCTAGTCTAATGTTCTTACTTAACTTAGCGTCAACTAATGTTTCCTTTATACAAAAAAATCTTATTTGTCTCTTGTCAAATATATTTAATTACAAATAGCTTGTTTTCAACAAGTTCGTAAATTTTACCAAACGCACTTGGTTATTCTCAAACATGACAACTTATTTTATCTATCAATTCAGTGTACAATACATGCCTAAAATATAAATTCACTCTTATAAGAAATATAATCATCTCTTGGGTGCGAAAATATTAACAAGATAATAAATAAGAAACCGGGACTATCTTCTTTCTTTAAGAAAACGAAGAAGGCTTAGAAATTACTATTGTTACAGATTCGGGTATTTTCAACAAATCTTTTTACAATGACGGAGAACGTAGCAACTATTCTTTGCTTAAGGCTTATTGGCTTAAGCAACCAGAAATACATAATTCCGTCTTGTTTTAGAAACTAAATATGAACAAAATAAATGTATGTTACTTAGGAATATTTCACATGGATAGAATTTGCAAGTTTCTTTAAAAAATTTTAATTAGTTATTAATTTAGGTGAACATGTTGGAGCGTTGTTTTGTATACTTGTTACGAAATGTTGCTATTAATATCAATTAATGTCAAACTTTTTACTTAAATCGACATTTTTTTCTTCTTCAAAATTTCAAACATCAATAATCCAAAAAATCTTAACTCACAACGAAGTCGCCGAAAAAGTGAAGAACTTAAGAAACATTTTAATATTTTTTAAAAAGATAAAAAAAAAAAAAAAGTCGAGTCAGTCATCATCAGTCGTACTCCAGCAGCCATATAACTATAATACGCCAATATAATTTATTTAACAGTCCTCGACTTAAATATTACTTTTTCCCTTCAAATATACAGCATTTGATACTTGACTGAAATTCCACTGTGAAATTAACCAATAAATTAAATAATTCGCCAGAGATATGTCGCCAAACCCCGCAACTCCAGCACCAGTAAACAACGCGACCAAAATTGGCCCAAGGAGTTTCAAACTAACGAGCCAGCAGCAATCGGACATTAGAACTCCCGAAGTCAAGAAGCACGCCCTGGAGACAAATAATTGCGGGGATCAATTAATAAGAAGAGAAAATACACTTTCCTTTTCGATGAGAATTTCGAAAAGGCATTCCTGATCAATAGCTGGATGGGGTGGAAAGTGGCACGCTGGTAAACAAGGGATGGAAGGTCTTGGCTAATTTATTGGATCGTTAAAATGTTTCTGCCCAAGAAGCAGGCCGAAATATAACTCAGACTGCTAATTAGTGGGTTCCTGGAGGTCGGTGTTGGTATCTTGAGGAGATGTGCCTGAAAGAATGGTATGTGGAGGAGATGTTTGGGGATGCAGTGTTTGTTATTAAAAAAGTCCAGCCTACTGAGAGTCTGAGCTCGAGTGTTTTGTCTATGAGCACTTGTGAGTATCTATTCGCACTTGGCTGGAAAGCAGACTTCGGAGTGATTGGTAATTAATGAAAAAATCGCCAATTGTTGTTTATGGTACATGAAGAGATTTATTGAATTGTTGGAATAATGCATATTAAATATATTTAAATAATGTTCTTTAGCATATAAGTTTAGTGATTGCTCTAATTAATGTTAGTCCTCAAATTAAAGTTCCAATTTTTCTCTAATAGTTCTCTATTTAATATTCTTTATTATAATTGTCTCTAATAAACAAGTCTGAAATACAAGTTGTCTCTAATATACAAGTTGAAATATTTCTAGGAATATATGTTAATTAACTAATATTACACTCTATCGAATTGTTGCTCTCATCAGCAAAGAGTTGTAACTTGGGAAGAGAATGCACTGTATATATTAATTTTTAAATTTTTGGTATTTGACCTATAAACTCAGAAAATTGGGATAGATTATTTGCCATTTAAAATCTCAGTTGTTTCGTTATGTTTTTTAACGAAACAACTAAGATTTTAAATGTACGAAAGGTTCATTCAAAAGTTTGATTAAAGAGAAGCCTCAAATCTATTTATAATACCGTGAAACTTATAGGATTAGAAAGAAATATAAAAAATAGTTGTAATTATTCTGAATTCCTATTAATATTTGAGTTTCCAGTTATTATTTTAAGTTTCTTCTAAGTATTTGTTGTTTTTTGTTATAATTTTAGATTTATAGTAAATAAATGAGATTTCTGGGTTATAATGGAGATTTATTGTAATTATTTGGAATATTTCTAGTAATTATTTTGAATTTATGGTATTTTTTATGGATTGCGTAGGTGTTTTTACTAACGAACCACATACCAAAATTAGTATTACCCAGTTCCCGCTATTTGGCTAGGGGAAAACACTAATAAGCCGGTTTGGCCCAGTTGCTGACAGTAGAAAAAGGTCGGAATCATTGTACCCCCATATCGGCCATCTAGTCAAGAGTCGACCAGTCGGAGTACAACTAACTCCATGACATCACAAACATAACAAATTACTACACACCTAACAAACTATACTTAAACAATTTCATTCACATTTCTTCACCTACACATTCCCATCTCTTCCCAAAATAACAACCCTACTTCTCCTCTTGAAATTCCCTCCTGAACATCCTCAAAGCATCACACATCCACATCCTCCCATCTTCCTCACGAGAAAACTAGTGACAGATATCCATGGATGCTTTCACTCCTTCAATTACAAGGAAAGTAAACCTCAATAACTCACGGGGATCTTTAATACTTTCTAACTCAAAATGGAGCCATAAGTTGTCGTAACGAGTCACCCCCTCCTTAACTGATACCAGACATTGAAACTGAGTGCCTCGGAGGCTAAAGGATCACGTGCCAGAGAAGACAAGTAATTTCGAGGGCAATTAATAAATGGCGGATGAAGACATTTTTCTTATCTTAGGGGAGTTTCCGAGGAGTCTGAGAGAAATGTGTGGTAATGAAGGATGGTGTGAGGGTTTGGAGGGATCCCGGGTAATTTATTATGGAATTTAGCATCCTTGCCCTTATGAAAATCTGAGATTGTTTGGGGTTTGAAATTAGTTTTTTTTTTTTTTTTTTTATCGTTGGGGGAATTCATCAGAGTTATATTGATAATTGTAGTAATTTATGTGTACTGCTTTTATAAAGAAATATTCGTCTCTTTCATTGTAATTGGTGATGATTACTTGTTTAGATTCTTGTACAAAGAAGATCATTTCGATGCTGTTTGGGTTTGTTAGCTTTTGCGATGTTAAAATTGTGTTGATTACACTTATAATTTTCCTTAATAATGCTTTTCTTAGCGTTATTATTTTTTCCTGAATGAAAACTTTTTCTAAATAAGAAAAACCTGTTAATTTCAGTAGTTTGTCAGGATTTTAAATCTTTTCGGCAAGCACAATTTCAAATGAAGTATTCGTCAACTATATCAATGGTAAAGCATTTCTACTAAATGGGTAAACTTAAATAAGCATTAAAAGCCATATTATAATGGATCCGGACAAATTTCATCGCTTTACTCAGCTACCCTGGGAAAAATTTTGAATCAGAAACCAATTATTAAATCATTGCCTTTGAACCCGTTAGTTATTCGAAACTTCAACAATTTGAATACACAAATACCGCTTTTAAAAATGAATACTTAATAACAGATTCTAATAAGCGTAAAACTAAATCCGAAGCAGATTTCGCATAATAATGCTAATTTCGCATAAATAATGTTGATTTTCTTAATTCGAATATTATTGGTTTCTTTCGCATTTGTGTGACTAGTCATAGGTTTTGTGCTAAATTGGATGTTTAATAAAGCAATCTTACAAAGTACAATGCAACACAAAAATTTTAATAAACTAATTTGAAATGCATTTATAAATATCACATGACCATTAAAAAAACAATGAGACTATGATGAAATGATAAATTTAATACAATGAAGAATGAAAGTTATAAAACATAATTAATTTAAATGCACAACAATGCATATTATTTTCCTATAATAAATGTGATAAAGGATATAATTTAAATAAACCAAAGAAAATGATGTAATTTAAATAACAATAAGCATTTGAAATTAAACATAATCAATATAATACAGTGAAAGGTAGATTTAACAAATATAATAAGTTTCTTTATTATACATTCAACAAATAAGAATATTTATTCCAAAACAGAATAATTCTATTTACTATAAACGGTGCTTTCTCTCTAGTTTAAAAATACTTGCTACTTTAGATGATCCAACAGAGAATATGCGTTTTACATTGAAATAAATTCCTAAATAGTCGTCTGACTTGCCCTCTTATTTTAAAACCAGATAAATTCACGAGATTATGGCCATTCATTTTGCACATTTAGAAAGGACTTTTATTGTCCTGATGCAGAAAACTAAACGACCATCAGATCCTTTCTTTCGTTCAATTATTCACAAGAAAACTCGGGACGTTTAGATTAATCGCTAGCTTTAGAGAAGTAATCTTCTGGAAAGATCACATGAAAAAGGCAATCGCATTATTTCACGTTTCTTCCTAAAGCAAGTTTATTAAGTAATGACAATGATGCTAGATCAGAATTGAGTTTAATAATTCCTAATATTTAATATTTAAAAAATAAGGTCATAAAATGTTTTTAGAAATGCATATTGCATATTCAAAGTCTCACCGCCAGAGGTGCTACTAATATGCGTAGGTGCAAACAGACATAAAATATCGTTTTAACTTGAAATCAAAACAAATCAATTAATGATTTGCTGTTATTTTGTTTTCCTTAAGATCGGCAACATTTTAATCAAAAAAAATAAAGCACCAAACATTAATTTTTAAATGAAACAAACAGGGAAACAATCTGCATTTCCCTTCACTCTGAAACCCGATTAATGCATCCCGATCATCCCAATCCATTTATTTCAACCAATCCACAAAATACCTTTTACGGCCATCACGCCGAAAGCTTAACGAGCACTTGATCTTTCATTCCGACATTCACAATCAAATCCCAAGACATTTACGATCACGAGCTCTTCAAGACCGAAAACAAAATTCGCATGCAAAACGCAAAATACAATATTTCACGCGTATATTCTTACGCAAAATCATTAACGCAGCAGGAAACAGCGCCTGGTCACGCACAGGGCGCGGTGGTGGAATGGATGCTTTTCAAATTACATCAAGGATTCTTGAAAACTTATTCCGGATTTGCGTTTTCCAGCCATCAGCAATGGAAATCGGTTGTAAATAAGGTCGCACGCGAACCTCTGAATGATGTGCGTATTGTATTTTTGAGAAGGGGAAAGTTGCATACTGAGTTGAAGGTGGGTGGGTGTTTTTTTTCCCTTAGAGGGAGTGGGACAGATTAATTAGAGTATAGGTGACGTTTATGACAATTATTAGATTACAGGCATTCAAAAGCAAATTAGTCAGAAGAAATCGGGTCATTTTGTGAATGTGGTGTGATTACTGGTTGAATTTATTGCCTTGTGATGGATTATGTAGTTGGAAAACAATTGAATACTCAGTGACCTCGAAGTCTTTCTTCGAAATTATTGTAATCTTTTATATTATTATTATTATAATTATTAGATGGTATATTTTGTGACAATCCCTTTTTCTACCTTTGTATAATATAAGGTGTGCCCAAATGAAAATGAGACCAGAGCTGTTATCAAATCTCAGATAGTTAATGTGTTAGTCGATAGATAACGCGGTGGTATTACCAGTTGCTCATGCGTAGTTAACAGCTCCGTCTCAAGACCCTTATTTTTGGAGAGTTGTTTTCGCAGTTCGTTAAATGGGGGATTGCTCCAGATGAACATAAAGGACAGTTAATTTCTTCGCGAAGAAAGAGATCATGCTTCAGAAATTTATCATAGGATGAAGGAAATGTACAGAGAGCAGTGTCTCGCACTGTACACCATATTCCACTGATACCCTTAAAAAATCTCTGAAAGGTCAGAGGTTCACCTGTGTAGGAAAGTGCAGGACATCGTAGAAAATAGGAACCATCATTGACCCAGGAGTTTCTACACTGAAGCCATCCACTTCCTTCCTACTTGCTAGGAGCAGGGTTTCAATGTCAATGGCGAATATTTATAGTTGTACTGTTCCCATGTGAACTTTCGTTATATTAATGTTATTAAAATTTCTTTACGTATAACTGAAGTCACCTACGTTTCTGACGAATAGTTCATTTACAAATGCGAACTTTTTTTTTTTTATCTATAATTAATTACAGAATAAAATAAAGCTCCATTTAAAAAAATCCTCCTTTTTTACAAAAAGTTGATTATAACATCAGCGTAAAACCACTTGATTCCTTATTTTAAATAACAATTTAAAGTCTGTACACTTTGACGTTCTAAATATTTTAAAAACGAAAAAGAATATTTGTTTGTCGAACTTAATTTCATTCGCACCACAGAATATTATCGAATATGGAATTAACGTCCTTGCACCAGTTTTCCAATACCAGACTAATCAAGGGAGATTTCTTTGGAGGGAAGGACATGGACGTATCGATCATTTTCTTAGGAGTATCAATCAATCTGAATGTAAGCTTATTACAGGGAGAAACAGTAGCAACTTCCTAATACCCGTCTGGAGTAAAAAGTTCCGGAGAAACTGCCTTTTCTTGATCTTCTGCCAGAAGATGAAAGGATTATTTGCTAGACAGAAGATGTATTTTTCCGCTCCCAGGAATCACCTTTATATACGAGTGCACCCGATTGGATGAAAAAAAAATCCCTTTAAAGTTGATGACGAACTTTGAGTAGTTAAAAAAAGTAAAAAGTATATTGGTTTTTATCGCGGTTTGTAAGTTGTAAAACATTTACTTCGGTTTAGAGACTTGGTCATTAGGAGTGTTGCAAACGTTTCACTTTCTGACAGAAAAGTAATTTTAAAAGATTATGTATAAAAAGTTCTTGTTTGAAAAAGTGAAAGAGCAATGTTAGGAGCTTAGGAGCGAACTCATTTATCTATAAAAAAAAATTAAAAAAAAAAAAAAATTTGGTGTGAAAATCTGCAGATTGTTTAACGATTATAAATAAGCGTCTGTGAACTTGAACAGTGACTTACTAAATTAAATAGTTTAATTTCTAATGACCTTAGTTAGATACATGCAATAACTTTATGTTAGATGTAATAACTTTATGTTAGATGTAATAACTTTATGTTAGCTAGATTTGACAACCACATGTTATGTTAGATATATTAGAAAAAGAAACCACTTAATTTTAACTATCACTCATTAATGTTCTGTCTTGTTAAAATAAATATATATTTTTTTTTATTGAAATTATAAGTATTCCCAAAATGCATAACTCTTTCTTCAGTGTTCTATTAGGTATACGTCACATATTGCAGACTTTCCAGTAAGTGAATTGTTTGGCTATAAATACATTGATGCCTATCAATTCTACATAATAAATATCCTATCAATAGTAAAATAGTTACTTCACCAAAAAAACGAACTTAATGATTTCGATTGTTCTAACGATACTTTTAACAGTGCCTAAAAGTGAATATTTTACCTTATTTATCAAAATATTTTCACTGTAATTATAACCACGAGAACTTGATTTATAGAATCATTCTTACACCCGATTGCCAAAAAACGAACCTAACAGTTCCGATTGTTCCAACGGTGCTTTTAACAGTGCCTAAAAGTGAATATTTTACCTTATTTATCCACATATTTTCATTGTAATTATAACCACGAGAACTTGATTTATGGAATCATTCTTACACCCGATTGCCCAATTAGCGACTTCAGTACGATAAGTTCATCGGAGCCGTAGGTTCTAGGCAGGGGCGTCATCGTGGAAGGTCATGAGGGCGCCCTTGAGCCCCTCCTCCCTGATTTATTAAAACTAAAAGAATAGTGGAGGAAAGTGGTAAAATTCAATTGTAGAGGTGAGGGGGGGGGAGGGGGGGGGATGCCCAAAAGCTGTTGATAAGGATCCACAATTTATTTTAATGAACATTCTTCAACTTTGTTTTTTTTACTTGGAAGTAAGAGATGAAGTGAAGTAATAATTCAACGTTATATACATAACTGTTTATTTAGATTTAAATAGTGTTTCTAAATGTGTATATTTTTATGAAGTTAAATTAATGGAGAACTATGAAACGTTTTTTTTTTTTTAAATAGCTTGTCTTTGTATTAAAAAAGAATAAAAATTTAACTTGAAAGAAAATTCTTTCAGTGGGGGGATGGATTTCAGTGGTTTTAGAAGTGGGAAGACTCATAGGTATTTTCTTGAAAAGTGGGGGGACTCGTCACCCAGCGTCCACCCACGCTTCTAGCACAGGTAAAAGTCCTAGAAAAAATAAGTATAATATTAATTATAAATTATTCACTTGAAAAAAAAAACTAATACATAATTATATCACTTAATATTTCAGTAGGAAATCCAACTATCAATTCTAAAATATCAATGTATGTACAAAGAATTTAGCCACTTTACACCCTCTTGCAAATACTTTTTTCGGTACTCAGGCACCCATGGCTCTGAGTTCGAATTATTCTGAATAAGGCAAAGACACCAATGTTTAACCAGTTCCTGAAAACCACACTGTAAGCGGTTCGTGTCGGCGTAAATTTCATGTACCTGAAAAGTAGCGGAGAGAGGTGTATCTTACATAGTTCTTTCAATATCTCTCACTAAATGAGATCTAAATTAATGAATGTTATAGCTCACTTTCGTTTTGAAATACTTTTATCTCGAATTTTACGTATATTGATCGACCATTGCGACCTCTAAGGACATGATATTAGGACTTGATATTAGTAACTATATGATTATATTTTGATTATATATACTGTGTTAATTTGTTGTACAAAATGCTTATTAACCATTTAGTCACCTTAAAAAAAAATACTTCCTTTGTTGAACAAACTAGTACTCTACTTTGTGAAAGCTTTTAGTTTTGTTTCTCAGAGTAAATTCAGAATTAAAAGCGAAAGATAAAATAGAAATTTAGCCCGGAATGCATTGAAAATTCATTTTTAATACTTTTAAGACCAAGGCTATTTATATGCAGGCTCTTTTCTCAGTTATTATTTTAATAAGTATATGTCAACTAACGCTCTAGTGATAACAACTGACTTTTCTCATTATGTAGTTTAAATACGAAGTTTAAAAAATATTTTATTAGATTAATTAACGGAAAGATTAAAAATTGAATAATTCCGTGTAGATTCACTGATCCTTAAAAGGTGGAACTTCTTATCTTTTTATCAATAAGACATCTAGGAGTTGATTGCTGAATTTTAATTATAAAAGCATAAAATGATAAATAGAAAGAAGAAAAAAAGTGTTAGCTCATTATTTTCTTGTAAATCGTGAAGGAGGCGTTAATGATGTTCGTGATGGCAAAAATAATTTCATTTAACACAAAGTAAAAGTAAGTGTCGACTGCAGGTAAATTTTAATTCCCGTTATTCAGTACAACTTATATTTTTATAAAACAACTGATTACAAAAATCTCGATCGGATGCAATTTAATTCTTTTCTCATTAAGCCCTAAGCCGAGATACTTCTTAAAAGATAATAGAAAACGTTACCATCTATGAACTGAAATGAAATACTGCGGTACAAAAAGTTTTATTACAAAGCTACTGGCTCAAATTTTTATGCTGTCAAGAAATTTCATTAGTTTTCTTCCTTGAAACAAATAAAAGGGAGAATTCTTGAATTCAGTTTCCCCCTCAGGTAATTTACTATTGTAGATTCGAGAAGGGAATTGAGGATTTCAGAAAGAAATAAAGCTTGCGCGTAATTTGCGAGCTATGCTAAAGCATAACCAGAATGAAATGCAGAGCTGCTATCATCTTTGACCTGTCTTTGTATAAATTTAAAAATGTAGTGTTTAATTTATATAACTAAAGTATAGTATTTACCAATACTAAAAATATTTTACTAAAATACTGCTTTAAAATTATTTGAAAATTTAAATTAATTCACACTTAGCCCTATCTTCAGTAGTTTTTCCCTTGACAAGATATGTGTATAATTAATAATATAACGCATAAAAACAGAATTTTTAAAAAATTCTTAATATGCATCGTCGATTTATATATTCATTAACATAGAGCCAATATCAAAAACATTTCTATCAGCTAAATGTGCGGCAAACTACGTTTCAAAATTTATTTATTAAAAATAAACCTGAATTTATTCTCTAACAACCAAATATCCTTTATTTATTATGGCTAAAGTAATTTTATTATTTATTTATTATTAAAAAAAAATTGCCAACAGTAAAGAGATTCAAAAATGGTTTGTAAAATGCTAGCAAAGCGCGATTGGATGACGGCCAAGTTGGTTTATCAATATTCCGTAAAAGCGACTTTTTAGTGACAGTAACAGCCCCAGAATTTGACAGAATGCATTGTCATCGGCATCGAACCTATTTGCCAAGTTTTAACCCGATTGGATGACGACAAGGGCTTAATTAGGACTCCGCAGATTCCGCTCTTTTCGACAAACAAACACAAAATCGAAGTTAATGTAAAAGATTTAAAAATGCATGAACTTAAATGTATGTCGGCAACAAATCACAGACGAACGTGAATTTAAAACAAACTTTATAATTTTAACGATATGCAAATCTTTCCCTGTTTTAATGCAAAGTGAAAACAAATTAGTTTGATAACTTAGTAACTGAACAATTTGAACGATATGAATATAAACGCACCATGCTCATTCGTACATGGGTAGAATCCTAAGTTTGCGGATGGATGGTGTAAAAATACGGCTGATATCGACGAATACGGTGTTAAAAATGCTATGTGTTTTACTATCTAATATTTATGTATGCTCTCTTGTTTGATTTTAAAACCAATACAGTTTTCCCAACAGAATTTTTACCAATCATCTATAGATAATTTCACAGCTTTCCGAAGCATCGGCACATGTATCCACAAACGCAAGATATAACAAACTCATCTGTAATGAAACAACTATTTCCCAACTAAGCAAATTATCCATCTACTAAATAGCTTAACTAATATGTGCCCTCCAAGTATTTTTAGCCGACCAAACGGTATAGTGGTTAGCGTGCTAGCTTCTAGACCGCAAGGTAGCGGGTTCGTCGAGTCCCGTGTTTGGCATGGGTGTTTGTAAATGTATGTTGGCTTGTCTAATGACGAATGTTTCGGCGCATTATAGCCCTCGTGTTGCTGAGTGTGCCCGATAATGTGAATACAATCAACCACCCAAGTATATATATATATATTCATTCATTGTCAAATTATCTAATCAACTTTAACTAAATTTACTGTATATGTTACAACGAATATCCGAACTTTCCCAATTTAGAGAGCTTCATCAGTAAACTGTCTAAATATGAACTTTGGCCAAAGTCAATAATACTGCTGATCGAATAATAAGTTGCAATATCGGGAATTAGGTTGGTTTATGAAGGCCAGAGACCAAAATATAATTTTCGGGAGTTATATTTTCATTAAGTTATTGCTTACTTCTAGCTTTGGTCAACATGCTGACAGGGCAATTTACGAAGCGGTTGACCACTTCGCAAGTTTGATGCAAATCAATAAAGGCCTACATGCTGTAGAAAAAGCTGTATTTTGGAACCCTTAAAGACAGTATATTGAACGTTGTCTGTAAGAAATGCCAAGGAACAAAATATTCCAGTGACATTTCTCCTACATTTCATAAATGGAGATATGAATATAAAAATTTTAACTTTACCAAATCTGGTTAAGTTTGGTCACGTAATAAACTTAATATGTGTTTCTAGATACTTGTGTATATCTTTACTTTGGTAGAAGAAATTCCCTTATCTGAAGCATATATCATCGTCTTAGGTTGAAAAAGTGCTTACTCCAGTTTGTTAAAGTTTTCAGAAGAGAAAAAAAAAAATTAAGAAAATACCTTCTAAAATGCTAATTTATCAAGAATTTAGAGCTTTTACTTATTGTTCATTCACTACAAGTTTATTTTAGATATCAAGGTACAGCTTTTACTATTAGATAGGTTGTTCGCTTTCTATTTTCAAATATACCAAAATCGATTTTAGATCAAAAATGGATTAGCACCCCTTCAGTTTAAACCGACGATATGTTCAACCACCATGCACGCCCTACTGAAAACTGGTTTTGAGAAGAAATGTCATCTGTGCCCTTCATACAATTGTGATTTTTCTAACTAAGCGCATTAACATAAAAATGTGTTGCAATAGATATCTCTGTGTAGTCTATAAAATGATTCTAAACATAATACAGCCCATGTATCATAGCAGTATTGGCCAATGTCGGAAACCAGGTTTCTGGGAGATTGACCAATCATGGCCGAAACTCGAGCATCATTCCAAAATACATGATATTTTAAAAAATAAACGTGTCAAAACTATCTCAGAACATATTTTTTATTCCTCCGTCCTCTTTTATAAAAATATATTTCAATTTTAAAAATCGGCATCAATATTTTAAAACTTCCCATATATTTTATCCAGCACTGAGCGAGATTGGCCAAGATCAATTGCAACGGTCACTCTACAACAGGATTCGCCAGTGTTGAGCGATATTGGCAAGCGTATTTGATCTACTGGCGAAATTATTTATGTTACGTGATACTTCCTGGAAAATAAGGATTATAAACTATTGGTCTACTGAAGTCAATTAATTAGATTTCATACAGCTTGTAGACAATAAATGTCTTGAAAAGGAAATTGTTTAAAACTTGTTCTCTGCTAAAACTGTATAAATATTTTTGAAACTTTTAATGAGAGCTTTTCATGGTCTCAGATTTCCAATTAACTTCGCTTTACTGTAGTTTTTGTTTCTCTTGAAGGTAAGTCTGAAATTAATTTCCTCAGGAATATCCTTACCAGCTTAATGTGACTTTAATTGAAAATACTGTCTCGATAGAAATATTTCAGTCTCAAAAGGATGGTTGATTATTTTAATTAAATATTTTAAATTTTTGTTTTAAAAAAATTTAACTTATCCAGCTTTTTTATTATAAATGAATTTAAATGAAAGCTTTACACTTTTCACTCGGCGATGAATAAAATGTACTTATTTTTAGGTACATTGTATAAACGCAGAGAACTTCATTTTGAAAATGCATTCATTTTTTAAACAACATGGAAAAAGCATTCTCAAAACCAAGTAATGGAGCTATGGAACTTCCGTTTTCAAACTTGTAGTCTTACTGATAAAACTTTTGAATACGTTGTGCACTTTTTGAAAATACTTTTATTTTGATTATACATGAAATTCGTAACTAAAATTCACCCTCTCAGAAGCGTCTGTAGAAAATCAAAAAATCCTTAAAATACGAACTACTGAGATCATATGAAAATTAATCTTCAAAAATTTAAAAGTATATTTTAATTTAAAAAAGTATAAACTACCTTATGCATGCGCATAAGGTAGCTGCCATTGAAAAAATCACATTTTTCAGTAATTGCTAAAAAACGGCTCTAACGGTTTTGTTCAAAATCGCTGTGGTAATGCCTCTTAAGGTGTTCTAAACATCCCCACCACCGAAATTCCTGTAAAAATGCTTTAATGGCGTAAAAAGTTGAAAAACGAATCCTTTAACACAGAGTTCTCTTTCCTGGAATATACCTCATCAACGATCTTTTTTTTTTTTTTTTTTTTTTTTTTTCTATTTCTACTCAGTTTCACTTACAAGAAAGGATAATATAAGAATTATTGATAAGTATATCGCCAAAATTCCCTTTTTGGTAAAGTTTTTTTTTTTTTTTTTAAAGATTTTTTATAAGAATTATCGCAAAAATATATAGCCAAACTGGCCATTTTTACTAAATGAATGATGGATATATAAAAACGAAAATGGCACAAATCCACATCAGTAATATAGTGTAATTGAAAGTTGTGCGATGCTCCACACCCCTAGTTTTGGTTCAGCCTGAAAAGTTAATTGCCATATAAGTCTTTAAAGTGCCATATTTCCACCTGTTGGCGAAAGTTTCCATTAGTGTTTTCCCGCCTTCAATTTTTTTTTTTTTTTTATGGGCCTAACAAAATTTCATTCTTACTTAAATTAACTTTCATAATTATTTATTGGTAACTAATGGATCCCAATGACTCTAAACCAGTAATTTTAAACTGAGAGTATCTTACATTTTGAATTTAAACCACAAATCACAAAACAAGCGGTTACATTTCTGGCGACCATTGTTCTGTAGAAAAATAAGATTGTAGATAGAATATTTTCTTTTTTTTTTTAATTGTAAATCTCATAAGAGGCAAATGCAGAGAACTTAACCTAAGAATCCTCTTGTAAGATTTATTTTCTCTTATAACTTAAACATGTTTCAATAGCTTTGGTGAATTAGTCAGTTTCTGAAAATTAAACATGTCAAAACATAATTAAATATGTTTTTAGTCCTCCGTCTTTTCTTATTAAAAACAGTTGCTGTTTTAAAACTGTGCCATAACATTTCATAGCTTCCAGTGTATTTTATCCAGCATTGGGCCAAGGTCGGTAACAATGTCGGTTTACAGCGGTCCACATCGGGTTGGCCAATGCAGAGCGATATTGGCCAGCGTTGTTGTGCTACTTGGGTAGATTCTTGCTAATTAGGATATTCTAAAGCTTGTTTCTCAAAATAATATTATTAATATATATTAAAATATTTTTCAATATTGATATCAGCTCTATCTTATTTCAGAATACAGTATTAGGCTAAATCATACTTTTAAGTTTGAGTTATCCAAAAACTTTAAATTTAACATTCAACTATACAATTTTATTTCTTTATTTCATAACAATTAATGTTAAGCAGCTTAGCTTTGAAGAAAGCATATCTGTTTAAAAAATCAGATTAATTATTAATTTATCGATAAATATCAACTTGAGATCGAAAAGTTGGTTGGTTGTATTCAGATTATCTGGCGCCGTCAGCAACACGAGGGCTATAATGCGCCGAAACATTTCGTCATTAGACAAGCCAACATACATTTACAAACACCCATGCCAACACGGGACTCGAACCCGCAACCTCGCGGTCTAGAAGCTAGCATGCTAACCACTATACCGTTTGGTCGGCTGAGATCGAAAAGAAATTTATTATTAGGGAATCAAATTGTACTCTTCTTTCATCACAGAACACTGGGTTACGCTTAGTGGATACAATCACTAGGCGTTGTTAGTGTCACTTGTGAGGAACAACCTTCGATTATCAAAGTAGAGTGGATGCCTTAAATTATGTAAATGTCGAATTACCCATGACTTTCTTCTGAAAAAAACAAAGTTAATCGTTTTCAAATAATACGAAAATGATAACACAATCCTAAATAGGACAGAAAACTATGGGGGCGGGAAATTATGTTCCCATCTTGACAGTACTTTTCTCTACAACTAAAAATATGACCAAAAATGAAACTATTCTTAGAAAAATTCAGTTGCAGTTTCGCAACCTTTCTTGATCGATAATCGCTATGGCGACGAAGATGCAACGAAAAGACGAGCATCGGTTCGAAGAGAAATCAAAGAAAAGAAACTGGAGACCCCCGAAGGAGGAAGCCGGAATACGGTTTATTGCTTCACCCGACTACTCTTTTGTGTCTTTTTACAAAGACTTTTAACAAGGTCCTCGAAGCAACGCAAGGTGTGCAAAATTAATACGGTGGGGATTACCAATAAGCGAGAGTGGTATGGGGTGAAGAAGTTTGGACATTTCTTTTGAGTGGAAAGACAAATACCTGCTTAACGAACATAAAATACAATAGGTAAATAGTGTTGTATTAAACGAGAGTACTAGAAAGAGGTGTAGAATGACGTTCCTTTTAATAAGAGGGTGTAGCTATATAGAGATAGGAATTTCTGGTTTATTGTTGATATTTGTTTGTAGAGCGTTTCACTACTTTTTAACTGTTATATTAACTTCTATTTTGTTTGACAATCGGGGAGAAATCTTCGATGTCTTAATTAACCCCTTTGCCGTAATCCAATCGGACTGAAACTTGACAGATAGATTCGAAGTCGATGACAATGCATTCCATCAAACTTTAAGGGCTGTAACTGTCACCAAAAGGACGCTTTTACGGCATACTAATAAACCAACTGGTTATCATCCAATCGTAGTAGAATAGCATTTAATCAACCATTGAAGAAACTCTTTCCAGTTGCCAAAAAATTTTAATAAATAATAAAATTGTTTTAATCAGAATAAATAAATAATATTTGGATGTGAGTGTATAAATTCACGTTCATTTTTAATAAATAAATTTTGAAACGTAGTTTGCCTCACATTTGGCTGAAGAAATGTTTTTGATATTCGAATTTAGATGCAAACACCAAGCACACTCTGTTTATGGAATCGGCGCTGTGTTATTGAATATGAAAATTGCCTATGCATATAAAGGATTTATATTAAAAACTTTATTTTTGTGGGTTACATTATTTTATTTAACGCTGAACTAATGGTGATATATGCTGATTGATCATAATTAAACTGCATTTGTGTGAAGTCGTCTGGTGCCTGTTATAAAGATATACATTGAAATTTAGTTTACATATACGTACTGTTCAGAGTATGGGAATCTGAATGAATATATATATATATATATATATATATATATTTCTTTGCCACCAGATTGTAAATATGGCACTTTAAGGGTTTATATGGAAGTAATTTTTACAGACTGATCCTTATCGGCAAGGTAGTAAATGAATTTTTAGATTAAAATGAAAACTATTCAATGAAGTTTTGGATATGTGTTATATACATGGGATGCTTGAAGCCTAATTTATGGACATTTTTACTAGTTTTATTGATTATTATTTTTATGTTTTATTTTAATTGATTTACTTTATTTTTGTTTTAATTAATTTATTTATTTTTTTGTTTTATTTTAATTGATTTATTTTTGTTTTAATTAATTTCTTTTTTGTTTCATTTTAATTTATTTCTTTTTGTGTTATTTTGATTTATTTATTTTTGTTTTTATTTTTATTTATTTGTTGTCCTTTTCTTATTTTTGCATGTTTGTTTATTTTTAAACATATTCTCGTAGCCTCAGTAGAATATTTACTAAGTTTTATGATAACATCTGCTTATATATAGCTCCACTTTAATTATTGTCACTCCCCTATAGGAATTATTAGAGTGCAATACCATGAGGATACGTGTTGATACTATTTATCGATATTTATCTTGATATTTTAATATAAATAAAACCAAAAAGAACAAACTATAAAAGTCTTATATTATGTATGAAAATAGTATGGAAGGCAAAATTTTGTAGTTGTATTCGTCTTTAGAAAAAATTACTCGTGATTCGCAACATACAGAGTGATCACTAAAGTTTGTTCCTCCTTTTAACTACCTAACGGCTACAACTCTAGTCATAAAAGTAGTGTCTATGTATAGTAAAGTATCTATGAGTTACTAAATGAGATCGTTTACAGCGCCACCAGTTCGAAAACGACGGTTAGCGTTTCTATCTCGAAAATGGTACGAGATACAGGAAATAGGTGAACTACGAAGTTGTAAAGCATCATCGATTTATTATGAGAAGACGCCTTGTGGACATGACTCCTAAAACCAGAGCATTGAAAACTCCCATTTGTTTGTTCGCTATTATCGAAACTATGACTTCGCGAAATGATCTTAGGGAAAAAAATATCCAACTAGTTATCACAAGATACTTTAATTTTCAAGGTTCAAACTTCTCTTCGTCATCTGCATTGCACATCTGGACCATTGTTAGAAAACAGCTGTTTGGCAGTTAAAAGCGGGGGAACGAACTCTGGTTGTCAATCTGTATAGTTAAATATGACCAGATTGTATAGAAAAGTTGTAGGACCATGAAAGAATTGTACAAACTCTTATTCAGGTTTGTAAACAATGTTGAGTTTTTACTTTAATGATCATAAAACAAATGTCATGACTTAGAAAAGATAGGTATGGAAAGAAATGTGTAGAAACCTTCAACTATCAGCTTTTGGAGTATTGTGAAACTTGACTATTCACACGTTCGGTAATCAAATAACAGCACCAGAACTCCTCAAATGTTCCCTATTTTGAAATGTTACCCTTTCTCCCCTGTTTATTTTTATTTAAAAAAAAATTGTCAAAAGTTTATATTTATCGATATACTTAATGAAATGAAGAGTGTACATTTACTTTTTTTACTACACATTTTTTTCAAATACTAAACATTTACGTTATCTAATATTATTCCATGTTAGTATTTTACTTGCAAAAGAGATATGTACCCACATTAGGTATAATGCTCGATTTCAAGAAAACGTATTATTTTTTTATAACATAAGATAAAAAAAAACTTCCTACCATTCCAATCTAGCATACTTTTCAATCACATGTACGCCTGCTGGATATCATTATGAATACGTAGGAACCGCTTGTTTATAAATTTAAAAAGATCTTTCGTTTATTTGTAATAGTTATGATAACTAAAAACTATACTCAGTGGCGTAACAGCCCCATGGGCCTTGGCCTGCTGCATCCAATCCGACTCACTTGACCACGGGCCCCGGGGTGCCATAGAGCAATGTTCCGGTCAGATGGGCAGTCTGACGCAGAACTTCCAGTGTTTAGTTACCAAGCATGCTTGGTTCTCATTTAATCGACGCACTTAAAGGATGAAAGACCGAGTCAGCCTTGCCCAGTCCGGGGATCAAACCACGGACGTGTGGCGTGGCAGCGCAATGCTCTACCATTGCGCCACTGAGCTTCAGTTATGATAATTACAGTTTCACATTTCTGAACATCAGTTACATGCACACTTCAATAGCTGTATTTAATCTGCCTTGATCTCAAATCTATTCCACCGTCCCCAAACCGGTCATTACATCGATAATTTAAAAAACTCCTGCAGTGAAAACCGATTCTATCGATTCATAACAACAACCTACTTTACTTCAGCTATTATCAAGTATCCGATAGAAACGTCCACGCCTGAATGGAATATGGGAACAAATTCACAAATCGGACACGATTCTATCGTCTCTGCTACAAGTATGAAAAGATGTCATTAATAAAGTTTACTTTTCCTTTTTATTCCCATCCAGTGAAAGGTTTCAATAATATATCAACAGTCGATTTTCGATAAGATCTCAATTTCATCTTCTATAGATACGTAGTGAAGAGTGCTGCCAAAATAAAGAGAAATTGAAAAGCAGTTCATATTTCTATTATATTTGATAGTATGTGCTTTCGTACCATATTCAAGTGACTGGATTTGTATCCTCTTTTGGTAGAAGTCGTAATGGAAGCTGCATTTTCACTTTGTGCTTTTTAACAACATAATTTGAGAATTGAATGGGATCAAAGCAATTCTTTAAACTTATGAATCTTTTTTCCCTGTTTAGAAGCTTTTAAACATGTTGCAGAATAAATAAAAAAAACAAATGATTTTAAAGATATAAAATGCAATTATATGTGATTGTTGGCTACTCATAAACTAGTAAGTTTTTAATTAATCCTAAACATGAATATGTCATTGATGTATCTATTCATTGTATAATGAGCATCATTAGTGATACAGCACAGCTCATAAAAAAGCGAATCATTCGAAATCGGGTGATTGCAAAAATAATAGGTAACTAGAAAGGACTAATACAATTCAATTATATTAATATAATTTTACCATCATTGCAATTTACACTAATTTACAAGATTGTGTATGAATAATTCTACTTTCAATATTATTCAGGTTTAAAATTTATTTCTTGTTAGTATATAATATTTGGTTAAGCCCAATAAATTTAAACATATATGTACTTCTATAGAAATAAAATTATTTTAAATTATAGTTGCTTAAACTTTGCAGATTTTACTTTGAGATATTACAGTTTTTTATGCATTTATGTTGCAGCTTCCATTAATATTTTTGCTACAAATTTATAAAAATATATCACAATTAAGAAATTAACTGTTTTTTGAAATATATTACAAACCATTTAGTAAAGCAATCCTAAACCAAACTAGTACAAGAAATGAAAAAACAAATCGTTAATTTTCAATACACAAAAATGCATATTATTAAATAATGTTAATTAGGAACTGCCATATAAAAATAATATTTTTAAAATAACATTTTTATTAGTTTTAAACATGATAAGCAGCAAAGTATTACTTATTGAGTGCTAAAGAAATATCCATTCAACAATTATTCTGATATAGTGACACTTTCAAGGCTTCGTTCAGAGAGTTTCTATCGTTTTCATCTAGTGGAAGAGTTTTTTATTTGTCAAGAAGTACATCTACAAGAAAAGACATGATATGAGTCATATATTACACATGTATGAGACTTTCAAATCATATGCTATGAAAATGTGGGTAGATTTCTGCCATTTTTAATTTTTTTAATAAATTAAATTTATTGATGTGAACCAAAAATTATTGGTTACAACTATTATTCATAATCTTAAGATACCTAATTACAACTTCCGATGTAAACATTGACACTCCATATTTCAAAAATTAAAAGCCAAGATATAACAAAAATAGAAATTAAATTATACTAATTTTGCCAATGACTGCTTCTAAAATGACTTTTCTACACAAGTTTTATTGCATTGAATCAGGTATAGATACCTAGAACGCACAATTTAAATGTTTAATAACTAAAATCTTCCTGATGTCACAGACAAAACCTGACAATTTGGAGTTTTTAATTAACAAAAATGGAATCAATTTGGCGAGTTAGGTGACAAACTTCCAGCATGTCACTGAATATCCGATTTCTAACTGAATATCTTTATTTCAATTAAGATTTCAAGGTCTCTAAAGTTATAATGGATACATTTTCATTCTTACGTCCAAGTTTAAAGCACTTCCGTTAATAATTTCCGATGGAATTTTATATAATGTTATGAATCTCTTTGAGACCTTCAAAGTGATATATAACACATAACAGTATAATTTATTCTTTAAGCATTGCAAATTGACTTCCAATTTCCATTTCAGATACTTTTGCTAGTAATTTTCAGTTGAATTTTAATATACGAGCTCATCTAGATGAGACCTTTCATTTAGTATATCACACTTGTGTATGGCATTTGATGCTTAGTGTTAAAATTCTTTTAGACAAACGGCTACATCTTTTGTTTAAGTATATCACCACATATTGTACTGTAAAATCTAAACCTACATTATGGTCTCTACCACACTACAATACTACTAAATACATATCTTCCCACATAATGAATAAGTAGCCAGATAAGGTTAGGAACTTAAGGCTATAAGCGGAACTTCGCCTATAACAATAGCAATTGCGCTGGTATTCTGTCTTTAACAGTGGCAGTTAAATTGATGAACGCGGATTTTAATGACGTAATTACAAACGATTCTTGAACGCATGAGCAGTGATAAATGCTGAAATCTGGGATATACCAGTTGGCAAGCTTAATTCCGTAGAATTGCTATTATATGTGTGACTTAAGTAGTGTAGTATAATTAGGGTTGTAATATAATTTGCAATTAAGAGTACATTAAGTTATAAATGTTGATATTCGAATATAAACTGATTTGAAAATATTGGTGTAAATTTTATAATTATTACATAGCCTTACCATCATATAAATATGATAAAACGCTATCAAAGGTTTTAACAAAAAAATTTCAGTAAATTTATTGAATAGAACAGCGTTAGATATACCACTAGCATCCAGGTAAAACGGCAGTATTGGCCAATGTTGGAGACAGGGGATCTGGAATATTGGACAAATCTGGATGAAACTCGAGCGTCGTTCCAAAATGCTCGATTTTTTTTTTAATAATCATATCAAAAACATCACAAAACATTTTTGCCTCTGTCCTCTCGTATAAATAAAATATTTAAATTTTAAAAATGTGCAGCAACATTTCAAATTTTACAGTATATTTTATCCTGAATTGAGCGAGATTTGCAAATATCTGTAATTACGGGCAGTTTACAGCTTTCCACAATTTCCAATGGCGAGATATGTTGGTCAGAGTTGTTGTCTTATTTGGTAATCCAAAATAAAACTTATAATAACAAGACTTTTATCAGAATAAAATTATACAGTCAAACCCAATTAACACGAAGTCGATGGGGCCGCCGAAATCGTTCGCGTTAACCGAATTTCATGCTATACGAATAAATTAACAGTAAGTTTTGAGTACGAGAACTACTTTTACTTCGCGTTATACCGAGTTTCATTTTAAGCGATTTCGCGTTAGCTGGGTCTGACTTATATATATATGTATAATTTTTAGTTAGTACCAAACATAAACAAAACTTATCAAGTGTTAATGTATTATTTTACTTAACATTTAAATAATGGAACAGTTAAATAACAAAACAAGCTATAGCAATGAATAAAATCATTACATATTAAAAAAAAAAAACTATTTTATCACTGAAAATTTGAATATTAATAAAAGATTAATGGCAAACTAAAAACAACCATAATTAATCATAAAATTTTTATCTGCTTAATGTATGAGAATTCCCTCATAAAACTATACTGTGTGTTTTTCATCTTGTTCCACTAATTGGACTTTTCACGAATGTCATAAAATTTTAATGAAGGAGAAAGTAAGCTTGCATGCAGAAGAGTAGGCTTTGCGAAGTGTAGTTTTTATGATATGTTATCTATTTGTCCAAGTCCGGAATTTTCCACACGCAATTAGTTGACAACTCAAGATTACTTTGTCAAAACGTCAAATTATTCTCGTTTTTTATTTCAATATTTCATTCGCTTCATTTGAAGTAATATTTCATTCATTTGAATGTTATTTAATGTTTAGCTCATTACTTCACTCATGTTCTACAATAAATCTATCATGATTTGGAATTTTTTTTTCCTGAAATGTTAAAATTACATGAATTTGCTCGCAAAAATATTCTTATATATTGGGATGGGGGTATTGTGTTATGAAGTTTTGCTTGGACTATTTAAAGACAAAGAAAAAGACAACAGGGAAGATAATGCAGTTTGTAGCTATTTTTTATTCTGCATTTTCTAATAAAATATATTGAACGTTTATAACTAAATATACAGTTCACTAAAATAAATCATACGTATTCTCATAGAATACATCAACATTTTAATTTCAGCAAAAGGTAAAACAAATCAAGGGAAAACTAAATCTTATTTTCCTGATACGTGAAAGAATATTGATTCTATGCTACTGTTAAATGAAGGAGGTTAAATAATCTTGATGGGAAAAGTGGATAAAATAAGTTTTTTAAAAGATTTTTTCTTCAGAAGATTTTTTTAATTAATTACTAAAAATGTATTTTAACACACCCACTCGTATTTTAAAATACACTGTGTTAAAACATTTACAATATAGCTGTGTTAAAACATTTACAATATAAGTGTGTTAAAACATTTACTATTATAATATATAATATACATGACATATTACAATGAGCTGTTTTACATGTTTCTAAAAATAGAAGTAAAAATCCATCGAAATCAACCAATAACTTTTTATTAAAAAGAATAAACTCATATATCCTTTAGAGAAGGACGTCCACTTAAATGGACACACTCTTCTGGATTTTTTGCGCAATAAATTTTTTTTAAGGTCAATTATTTTTATGTTATTTGATCCCCAAAAAAAATGGAGAAACACGAAAAAAAAAATCTCCTTGCGAGCTGAGGTCTGTAGTGGATATAAATAAATTCATTAAATGTAAACTTTAATTTGCCAAAAAAAAAGTTGTTTAATAAAACTGTTAGTTTAAGTGCCTTATTCGACTATTGAAATAGATTATTTTTAGAATTATGATAAATAATTTAAAGAGCTACTAATATTAAAATGCTTCATAAATAATTGAATTTGCAATTTTTTCCCAGAATCTATATGATATGATATAATATATGATATGATATAATATATGATATGATATAATATATGATATGATATATGATTTGATATATATATATATATATATATATATATATATATATATATATATATATATATATATATATATATATATATATATATATATATGATATGATGTATGATATATAGAAGTTAACTAAAAAATACGACTGAATTAAAAACTCTATAGAATCAGTATATAGATAAATAACATATCTTGATAGAAAATTGTGTACTTTACTTCACTGAGAAGTAGCATATTTCAAGTTTTTAGTTCAATCGTCTGATCGCAACAACCTGTAAAATTGCATTTTATAAAGAACACTATCTCAGCTATAAGCACTGCAAAGTTTCTTAGAAATCCATTAAGAATAAATGAGGAGCATTGATTAAAAAAGGAAGAAAAAATTATATGTCTTGTAATAAATACAAAAGACTATAAGTTTTATTTTACTTAAATATAAAATTTCTCGCTTGGCGAGATTGAGAGATGCCATTTTTCAGTGATGAATAATGCATTTAGAAAAGAAAAGAAAAAAAACCTTCAATCATATGCTATTTCAAATTACCACATTTAAACAAGCTTACGTAAACATACTTCGAGACCCCACTTACTATAAAATATGCATGCATCCTATTAATTTTCTAGTTTTGTGTGTCTAAATTAAACTTTTAAGCTTGAAATTATGCTACGAATAAATATTAAAGTTTTGGGTTTGCTTAAACAAATAGTTCGTTTTAATTAAAAGATCTTTACAGTTCCATGGAAAGTGAAATTGTCAGCTACTTTCCCTTCATGAATTATTAATTAGTTGAAATCAAAAGTCTGAGAAAACATACAATATTATCTCTAATATTTTATTGCAATCCTTTAGAAAGTTTACTGCTGTGTTTCCAAAGAATTAATTATTTCTCCATTTGGTGCGGCCGTTATTATCTGAGTGATTCTTAATTATCATCATTGAAGCGAATGAATGCTTTATTTAGAAGGAAATAATAAGAATGCTAATGCCCACATTGCGAAAACTGGGCATTCAGAAATAAGTACGCTGTACTTATACTTAAGAATATTTAATCCTTATTCATATTTCCTCATTTATATTATCCTTATAAAATTTTCCTTATAAATCTTTATAAATATTTTCATTTACATGATCGATTAATGAAACTACTAAAGTGAAAACTTTTAATGGCTTTTTAAAATCCAGTTGCTTTGCTGACTATGCCACAGTATTCGTATAAAAATTATGGTGTTAATATTTGATTTAAAGCGCAAGTTGTATTGCAGACGATTCTTGTAAATTCTCAAAAAAATATGATAGGCAAAAATGGCCGAAACTGATCAAAAATCTACTTTGAATGAGTTGAACTAAATCCGATAGCCAAATATGTCATAACTTACCAAAAAATTAGCCCATTTTTTCATCTGGTAACCCATTGCGCTTTGATTTTCAATGAAGAAGGGCGCAGACGATTTCTAATCTCTGGGTCGGAAAACTAGCATGTTTTAAAAGTTAGCCAAATTAGCGATATCAGTTACGTCATTAGTAACGTAATATTTATTTCCAACATGGCTCATTTTCAAAAGATGAAAGAAAGCCGTCGCCAGGTATCTGAATCATCTGCATCCTTTTTAATTGAAAATTAAAGAACGAAGTGTTACCAAATAAAAAAGAATGCTAATTATTTGGCAAGTTATGGCGTATTTGGCAATCGGATTTAGTTCAATTCATTGAAAGTCGACTTTTGACCAGTTTCGGCCATTTTTGCCACGGCTGACCAGTGGATTCGTAATCTACTAACTTTTCTCCACATCCTATAAAAAATTCAGAATGATGTTCGATGGGGTAAATAAACATGCAGTCGCCTCTCGGACTATACGTAATCTTTCATGATCATTATTACTTTCATTTTTATAAAATATTTCAGAAATAAAATAAAGATATCATCACACAATTTTACTGATTACAGTTATATCTGAAATCGATGTACAGGATGCTTCTGAAATACCTGGCAAAAATAAAAAGACAGGTAGAGGGGGCTGAAATAAACAAATTTTGTAATGGAAATTGTATGCGCTAAGGCTAGTTGGAGGGCATTTTTAAATCTTAGCTGAAAGCGGTCGGCTCCACCTCTTCAGACCTATTACTGTCAAAAAGACAAACTCGAGTCTGTTCATTAACCACCAACCTTGCTAAGCGCTCTTTCCACGCCCCTACGCACCGAGCCCCTTCTCATGGAGCATAATTCTCTTTTTCTTACTTCTAAAGATGCGCCATTTCCACACACACATTCCATTACTAAATGCGATTATTTCGCTCCCCTCTTACAATAAAATATGCATGCATCCTATTAATTTCCTCAGTTTTATGGGTCAAAATTAAACTTTTAAGCTTGAAATTATGCTACGAATAATATTCAGTACATACCTTTAAATCTTTACCAGATATTTTAAAAATACCCTGTATATAAAGAAGAGTTTCCAGATATATGTTTGTTTTTATACGAATCTAGAGTTTTACCCCAATCTTGAGGAAATTTGGCTCACTTGATTTTCGATTTGACAAAGATTCACGAGTACTTGGAATTTTGAAAATATCTCTTTTTTTCTTCCCTTTATGACCATTACTAGAAATCTATTGTTTTGTTTCGATCTTAATGAAATTTGACGCACTTAATCTTTGAAACAAGAGGGGGATTTCGGCTACTTGAAATTTCGTAAAAATCTTTCTCTTCCCCTTTTTACCCTTTAAGGAGTATGATAATAACTTGAGATACACTGAACCATTTTGAACCGGAGTTTTTTTTTTCTATTTGTGTATTGAATAATCCAGGTTACCGGGAACACAAGTTTGTTCCGATGTTTTTTGCTAAGGTGGTGAAATCAAGGATAGATAGTTTAGGAAGCATTCTCATAACTTTCAATCGATTGAATCAATTTGAATCTGATTGTGCCGGTCAACACAGCTGTTTAAGCCTGGACAACGAATGGCACTTCAGACAGTGGATTAGTAAAATATTTCTTAACTCAGAGTTTAGCACTTGTTTTCTTGAATACGTCTCGCTCTCCATTACCATTGTTCTTCAATTAAAACTCTATTCTCATTCTCAGTGTAAAAAATACTTTGCAGTACACATAACAGTAGAATAGTGTGAATTTCCATCAAATGGAGTCTAAAATTGTGACGTTACATTATGCATGAGATTGGTTGCACAATAAAGTTCAACTACTTATTAAACGTTAAATAAATTCAACACTGCGTGTATTTAATAAACTATTTCCATTACAACTTCGTTATGTATTTACCAACCAAAAGAAATAGTGTTTTATGTTACCAACCAATCTTGATAGCATCGTGATTTTTAAAATGATTTATACATTTACTCAACAACTTTAAACTATTACAATGTTCTCCAAAATATTTTACTACAGATAAAATTCTCTTACCGAAATAAACACTTCATTCAGCACTTAATTTCATCGATATCGGCTTTTCTGTATTGCATCCACTTTGGAGAAAACTGACTGATCTTCAGTTTATACCAATTCTACCAAATTATTTTTAGGAATATTCAAAATACAATCTCTTTTTTTAATTTAATATTTAACCAGTTTACAAGAATATAACAAACGATGCGATTCAAAACTAAAATATAAACACATCCCTTAAAAATTTTGAAACAGGAACGCGATTTGTATTTTTCAATTCCAGTTAAAGCAGTTATAGAATTATTAGAAATTATTATTCTTAGAAAGGAATATTTCGCAATATAAAAAGCAGAAACACCTTTGACTTTGAAAAACGGGTTTTTTTTTAGTAATGTATAGTTATCAAATAACTCGCTGAATGAACAGTAGCTAAAAGAATGAAAAGGTTCCTTTTGAAGTATTAGAGCTTTTGCAGGATACTATTACATTGTAAGTAATAAATCATTTCTGCAAGAACACATATGGTGTGTTTCTCATTGTTCTGTGGCGAAATGCTATTGATTACTATCATTGGAGCGATGCAACAGTAATTGCTATGCTTCTTTCATTTGGAATAAAAGAAAGGAAGAAGCGAAGTATCTGAGTTTTTCTGTTAAATTACTAAAAGAAAAATTATCACCTATGCATGTGGTAATCTGTAATTATTTTTTGATTAATTTCATTCATTTGATGAATATTATTTGATATGATAACTTTCTTTTTTTTAAATTTTGTATGAGAAAATACCAACAGTTTATAAAGCAGGGCAATTTAAAATAATATGTAATAATAATTGTTGAAACTTTTCTTCACGACATCTGTAAAGTCAGCAGCAAATATGACTGATCCAAAAAAAGGCGTTTTTTAATATTTTTGTGTATTTAACTTTGTTATTTCAACTATATAATTTCGCTGGTTAAGTGTTTTTGAATAAAATAGTAGATTGTTTCAGGATAACATTTTGGAAAACTTTTTTCGCGTTAATTTTTTTTTATACATATAATTTACTTATACTAGATGGAATATGTTAAACATAGTTGTGAAATTCAAAATCTGTTGTACAAATTTGTAAACATTTAAACTTTCCTCATTTTTGCTAAATTTTTCTTCAATAACTATAGAATCTGTGACATAAGAATATTTATTGATTAATCACTGCACATCATCTTGTCGCAAGTTGGATAATGTAACATTTAATTTCCCTACTACGTAAACGTTACGCAGCCTTATTTTTTAATTTGATTTATTTTTATTCGGTTTGATAATATGACATTCTTCTATTTGATAACATGATTGTAGTTATTATATTACATTATTATTTTAGTTATTATGTTATTATTTTGACTATAGATTGTTACTGCTTTAATAATGATTTGACAAGGTGTGATTATTCTGAGATTTAATTTTATATTTTATTTTTAGCAAGTTGTTTCTGATTCCATGATGGCTGAACTGAAAGAATGCTTTATGGAGGCTTATGATGATAATAAAGATGGAAAGATTGAGATAAGAGAGGTATCCATTAAATCTCATAAAATTCGTTTAGAATTAAACGTTTTCATTGAGTATTGTTTCGTAATGATAATTTAACCCAAACTCTCGATCTATTAATTTACAATCATATATTCTCTCAATGTTTTTTTTTTTATTCTTAAACTTTACAAATATATTCTATCGATAGTATATCATAAAAATATACATTTTTTACCATACTTGTACAGTACGTAAAAAAAAATCTGAACGATAGCTACATCTCGTATTCTAATTGTGAAATAACAAAAGTCAAGTACCGTTGTAAAAGGATTTGAATAATTGTACATAGGTGTTTATATATATATATATATATATATATATATATATATATATATATATATATATATATATATATATATATATATATATATATATATATATATATATATATATATATATATATATATATATATATATATATATATATATATATATATATATATATATATATATATATATATATATATATATAGATTATAGAAATATATATATATATATATATATATATATATAGAGAGAGAGAGAGAGAGAGAGAGAGAGATTAAAAAAAAACCGATGAAATACAAAATTTCATAATTTTCCAAAGAGTGGTTAGAAATTTAAATGATGTCAAAGAATTGGCCAATTAATGTTAATAGAAAAATACTTTTTTCTTCATAAATTATTAAATAATTAGTGTATTTTAGTAATTTTTTGTTTCAAACTTTAGTTTGTTAATTGTCAAACATAAATAGATATCAACTTTGGCACCAAACAGTGTTTTAATAATTTATTACTAATTAATAAAACAAATTTTAAATTTTTTTCAATAGAAACATGTATATATTTTGCTTTTTTTAGATTTATCACGGTAAAAAAAAACTCTCCAGAATTTTTTTTTTTTTTTCATTCCAATTTGACTTTTGGCTCTCAATATGTTATCAAATTTGCAAAAAAGCTCACTTGAAGGGACCGTGTAATAGATTTCGTCTCGCAGAACGCTATCGTTCGATTTATCTCCCCTTTAAAGAGATTTTGCCTTGAAGATCTTCCAAAACATTTTCGCTCATAAGTAACTTGTTTCTCAACATAGTGAACTGAAATTTGGTATTTAGGATAAACAAAATATTCTAAAACGAATGAAAACATAAAAAAATCAGGGTTCGTATTGAAATTTTCAAAGATAAAGTTAAATTTACTTAGTAAACAGCCCACTAAGGGGGGGGGGGGAAATGCCCCAGGCATATCGAAAATCGTAAAAAAAAACATGTTGGTGTAATCCGCAAGATTCTACGATAATTAGAACCGAAGATATAGTCATCGTTCAGATTTTTTTTTTTTTTGATTTTTTTTTCGTACTGCACGTACAGTACTAACATTGTATTTGAACGTTCTATTTTCACATTTTCCATTTATAAGCGTATACACACTAATTCTAACTACGAAGAAAACCGTCTTAAGAAGCTTGTCAGCTTGGAAAAAGTTTATTCCCATCAACGAAGCATTTTAGAACTTAAAATCTTCATGTTTCTCTAAATAGTCTTAGTTATACTATAGAGCTTTTTCGACATTCAAATTCCAATACAACCAGCTATAATATACGCTCAAATATACACCCTTCGTCGTCGTAATGAAATTTATGGCCCATACACAACAGTTATTTAAGCTACTGACAGAAGAATTCAAAGAAAAATGCTTGTGTACATCAAAGCTAAGTGAGCACAATTGCTTTCGATTATCTACATGTTAACATTTCTACACTTTTATATCATGTTGAGTTACAAAAAAAATGATCTAAAAAATACATGTGTCTATCTGTGGTTAGCATAACTCCCGAACGGATTAACCTACGATGTTCAACTTTGAGTACGGGTTAATGGTCGCTATGAGACCTACCATTAAAGTTTTCATCAAAATTATGCATGTGCATAAGATGGCTGCCATTGAAATATTTAAGTTTTTTAGCAATTGCCAATAAACGGCTGAAATGATTTTGATCAAAATCACTATGATAATGCCTTTTAATGTGCTATAAACATCCTCACCTTGGAATTTCCGTAAAAAGGAGATAATGGCATAAAAATTTGAAAAAACGAGTGTCTTTAATGTAGAGTTCTCTTTCCTTGAGTACCGCCCATCAACGACCGTTTTTAGTTTGCTAAACTTACAAGAAAGGATAATGTAACATTTATCGAAAAACATTTTGCCGTTTTAGAATGTTTTTTTTTATTATTATTATTATTTCCCCCCAATATAAGAATTATTGCAAAACTGGCAATTTTTTTTTTTTTTTTTTTTTAATAATGAAAATATGAGAATGAGAATGAAAACGATAAATTACAACAATCCATAGCAAATTTAAATGCAGTGACCAGTATTAGATGTAATTGAAAGTTGTGTGACGTTCCACACCCCTAGGTTTCTAAAGTATTCATAGGATTTTGCATCATGGTCAGTGAAAAATAATGCGTGACTACTGTCATTGCTCGAATGGTTTTCAAATAAATATTCAATTTAATACAGAAAAATCCATCTCGAATCATCCAAATCTTCTGAATAACTTTCTAAATTTACTAAGTCTTGCCTGTATTTTAAATTCACTTTTCTTAGGCTGAAGGAATCATGTGTCAGAAAAGTATCTTTTAATTGAAAGAAAACATGCCTCATACTTTATATAAAATTGTTGAAAAGGAAAATATTCTTTGTATTCAAGCCTGAAAGATGGTATTAAAACCCTCTTTTTTCTTTAGTGTACCGTTTTTCGGCGTAAGGCCGGATTAAAAAAGAAACTCAAATAACAATCCTTAAAATATTGCTGCTTTTTAGCGAAATAAAATACAGCTTTGTTAACTTTGGAAATATAAAAATATATGTAACACTGTATGTATTAGGGTTTGGAAAAATATTGATTACTCAGGCCAACAGTGGTTTTGGTGCAGGGGCATTTGAAGCTGATTTCATATGAATTCGATGCCCTTAATTCAAATATGGCATTAGTTTTTGCCTATCAGCTAGAATTTCTAAGATATAACATTTTTAAGAAATGGGCAATTCTGGCTGACACACGTGACATTTTGTACTCGTAAACAGATAAGAATTATAAAATTAAGATGAACCTAATAGTTATGTTTTTATTTGATATAATAGTACATGATGATAAAGTTATATTGAAAAATAATAACTTTAACTAGGTCAAATATGCATTTTTATCCACCGACACACGGGACACGTGCATTGATGGCTTTTAAATGTCAATTCACTTAGTTAAAATAATTATTTTTCAATATAACTTTGTCACCAACTAGAATTATATAAGACAAAAACGTAACTGTTAGATTCATCATAATTTTAAAATTCTAATTTATATCCGAGTAGAAAAAAGAGCCAAAATGTCTCTTGTGCAAAGCAGATAATTGCCCAAGTATGCATTACACTACTTTAAGTTAAATACATGGATCAAAGAAAAAACTTAAAATGGAATTTTTATTATTATATTATAGAAATATTATTATTTATAAAGATAGAGGGAAATGTCATCAATGAAACTAACTATAGTCTCTGAACACTTTAGAAGTTTCTTTTCCTTGAAATTCTTTAATATATTTTGGAACAGTCTCTTTTTGAACTCCAGCAGTAATCTGCAATCATGTGCGTATCCCATCTTCCTTGGTAGCGGTCTTCCATAGTTTTAATATGCTGGTGAAATCGTTCATCTTGTTCCTCCCTGATGTCTCCTAAATTTTTAAGAAAATGGTTTTAGTGACTGTAACCTTGACTCAACCAATCTCAACTACCTTGATACTCATGTTACAACCAAGAGATTTGAAACTGTTAAGCATCTTGTTTACTAGTCAGCATAATTTCAGTTTTGCGTTTCTCCAGAAAATTTCTGACAACTGCAACAAAGGAAAAATAGCCTTTTCACTCAGTCTTTTTCATCGAATTTAAGAAGGTAGGATATTTAATAAGTTGTCTTATTTGTGGGCTGTGAAATATTCCTGCTTTAATTTTTTCCGCACTCAACTGAGACATCCTTCCCACCTCCCTATATATACAAAGCCTGATTCGTTCTTATCAAGAGTCGTTACAAACTGCTTCATAAGGCCCAGCTTTATATGTAGTGAAGGAAAGATGATTTTTTCCCGTTCAACTAAGGGATTGTTACATTATTTTCCCCAACGTCCACGTTTTCTCTCTTTGGTCACTCTTCTTTAACCCAGTGGTGTCTTCTGTGTCTGCTATACCCAGAAGTACAAGAAGCAAGGATATTGTGTACCGCCACTTTGCTGTCCTAGGAGATAGTTTACCATTTTTAAGTACACACAAATCACCCATTGATGTCCATGATACTTTTTCTTCTCCTAAACCAAAGCAACGCTGTTATATTCTTCATTTATTTTTGTTGAGTGAGCAATTAGTATTGAACCACATTTGTTCCCATTGTGTAAAAGGAAGGACCCATTTCAAACTTCGCTTTGATCTGTTAATAAATAGGCACCAATTTTATGGAAAATATTCAAGAAGACCCATTTTTACTAGTTCTCGAATTTCGTGATAAACTACAAGATTGTCTTCTTGAGAGATGAAGACTAGCAGATACTTTTCTCTTGTACGGTAAAAGCTAATTTTGGTTCCTTGTGCCAGTAATTTTTATTTCTTTCAACCTGAAAGCAGGTAATTTAGAAGCTTCATTTTGAAAAGTTGAGATCTCTGGGGAGGTCATTTAATTTACACTGGTTGAAATGTTTATTGCTGGTTGAAATGTTTAATGCTAAATGAAGATATACCATCATAATCACTATCACCTTCATTAATATTAGAAGGGTGATCAGAGGGACAATACTTGTTCTTACAGAGCTTTGGTATCTGGGGAAACGTTGATATTGGCACTTCCTCTGAATGAAGGACCGGGCATCTTGCAGGGATTAAATTAGGACAAGTGCTACAGTTGTTTCGATTGATTCCAGTAATATATACTAAACAGAAATCATAGCCAACCCTTGTATATTGGATTTAGGACATCACAAAATGAAGTTAGAATTGCACATTTCGCGTAGAATTGCACGTTAAAAAAGCATTTATCTAAAAAAAGTAGAGCTGATAGAGAAAAACTGATTTCATATTTAGATTCAGCATCCCCAATATAGCTAAAATCAGTTATAATATTTTGGGCATCGAAAAAAAAAATTGTTTTGTTGGCCTGTGTTATTAAAGCAATTAAAGTGTCCAACGGTAAAACAACTTTAGTTTAAAAAAAAACTGAAGTCCGAGAAATGACTGAAAGTTTATGCACCCCATTGAAAACTATTCCGAATTTTTCATAGAATGTGGAGATAACGTTGCAGATTATGAATGTACTGGTCTGCCAAGACAAAGGTAGCGAAACTGGTTAAAAATTGACTTTGGAAAAGTTGAACTCAATCCGATTGTCATATGTGTCATAACTTGCCAAATAATGAGCATTCTTTTTCTTTTGGTAACCCATAGCTCTTTAATTTTCAATTAAGAAGGCTGCAGATGATTTAGGTAACTGGCGACGGTTTACTTGCATCTTTTACTAATGAAGCAAGTTGGCAATAAATATTACGTCACTGATGACATAACTGATATCGCCAATATGGCTAATTTTTAAAAATCGGAATATCTTTCCTTATCGAGGAGAAATCATTTGCACCCTTTCTCACTGAAAATTAAAGAACGGTGGGTTATCAAATAAAAACGAATACTCTTTATTTAGTGAATTATAACATATTTGGCAATCGAAGTTAGTTCAACTTTTTCAAAGCCAATCTTTGACTAGTTTCAGCCATTTTTGCTATGGCAGACCAGTATATTCTTAATCTATGAACTTTTACCCACATTGTACAAAAAAATCAGAGTAATGTTCTATGGAGTGCCTAAACTTGCTGTAGCCTATATATCATAGAAGTGCCAACGATTTTCTGGTTTACGTGGTCTGATGTTGTTTGCAAAAAAAAAAAAGAATAATGAAAAGATGTGGTACTGGAATGTGGAAACCTTAAGACTCTGAAATTTTGAAAGGATTTCCGATTGTCCTGACTAACAGTGACTTATTACAATTTCTTCATGAAAGAAAAAAATGTGCGTCAATTGTTCAATATCGCGAAAAAGTTAAAGCTCTTTTAGCCCTGAACTCTTCAATTTAAAGTGTTTTTCTTTTTCAGTTGGCGCAGCTACTTCCACTGGAAGAAAGTTTCTTGCTTTTGTTCCGATTTGATAACCCTCTGGAATCCAGCGTCGAGTTTATGAAAGTAGGTATTTCAAGACATACAAATAAAATACCTTAATTTTACGTAATTGTATTCCTCCCAACTATGATTAAAGCTTCCACGCTCTCAAAAAGGACCAAAATATGCATTATGAGAGACTGGAATGTTTAATCATTGAAAGATATAGATAAGTACAAGGCCTTTCTGAAAAAGAATCCTCAACTTTGAAATGGCCTAATTGATAAACAGGGAGAGACAAAAAGATGAAACAAGTGGTAGGAAATTTAAAATACTCCTGTTTGCAAAATTGGTTGATGTGAGTAAGTATGACGACGACTGGATATGGTTCCTCGATGAGGCCCATTTCTATTTTGACGCATTTAGCAATAAACGAAACTGGTGAATATGGAATACTAAAACCCCGTCAGTGTATTTTTAAAAACCACTGCATTCTTCAAAAGTGACCTTTTGGTCTTCATTTTTCAGTAAAGGGATCATATAGTTATTTCATTAGGAAAAGTATAAACTATTTCCACAATATTCAGATTTTACAAAGTATTGCTACATTTCAATATTGTAACTAATTATGCCAACCTGAGTATTTAAAATTCCATACCTGTCAGTCCAACTTACCACTTGTATCTTTTTTTTCGATCTCTCACTATTTCTCAATTACGTCATTTCAAAGTTAGGTAGTCGTTTCTAAAAGATCCTGGTTATTCCCCTTTTACCAATACTTATGGCTCCCATTCACCTACACCTGTATACTACAAATGATAATCAAAAATGTGTAATATTTTTTATCATACTATGGATTTTTAAACAAATAACCCTGCACCCCTGTTCAAACGGATCAAATATGGAAAAATGTGTTTATATATATTATTAGTTTCTTTTAAACTTCAAAAATGTATGTAAAATTATAGATTAAATACTCGTGCTTTTCAGTAAAAAGTAATCATGCTATAAAAAATACTGTCATTCAAAATTATTTGATAAAAAGGGAAATGTTTTCGTTAGAAAAATGTATTTGAGACATCGATATTTAAACTTTTAAAGTTTTTTTTATTAATGTTTATATGTATTATTAATTTCTTATAAACTTCAAAATTGCATGTAAAGTTATAAATTAAAGACTCGTGCTTTTCAGTAAAAAGTAATCATAGTAGAAAAAATACTGCTATTCACAATTATAAGATATAAAGTGAAATGGAATTTTAAAAATTATACTTACAATTTTGTGGTGGGAGAAGAGGGAAGGGTATGTTATTACACTTGTCCAAATGAGAACAAAAAATTATTTTCAACGTGTAATAAATCACAAATCTTTAGAGATAATAAATTAAACTAGCGGATATATAAATAGCTAAAAAAATCAATTTAACATTGTTAGCTATTACTGAAAATTACATTACGACTCGAAACGAGGTTTTTATTAAAGAATAAATATGAGAAATGTTTTCATCCTCGTATATTTTTCTTTCTAAAGTTAAACAACAAATCAAAAGCTCTCAATGAAAATTTAGTTTAAAAGACATTTTAAAGTTAATTCCTGGAAAAATGAACTAGCGTTAGTAATTGCTTTAAATCAGAAAAACTTTTATTCGCATTTTACCTTCTTTCAGATTTGGCGCGAATACGATACAGACGGCAGTGGTTTTATTGAGGCAGATGAATTGAAGGTAAGAAATTTTTCATTCTTATTAATATGCCAAAGTGTAAAGTACCATTTCCATTAAATAAATATAGTTTTCTTTTCCTCTTACTGAAACTTAGCAATAAATTTTTCGGTTCAATATATTTACTTTGAGAAAATCAGTTTACTAAAATTAGTTTCGAAAAATATCTTTAAACAGAAAAACTAAAAGGTATTTCAAATAAGAAGCATATTATTTTAGTATTTTTACATACTTTAATTTTTTGCGATTCTATATTCGTTATTCTTTTTAGTTGTAAAAATCTTCTTAAATGTTTCAATAATAACAACAACAACAAAAAAATCTATTTTATTAAAGTTGGCGATGGAAATTTTATTATTCAAAGAAATACTTTAATACTTTAAGTTATATCTAAAAATGCGCAAGATTGTATGTAACACAAATGGTTCAATATTTCCGTATTCGTATTGTAATACTGTGTATTCCATAGATGTTGAAAAGATAGAAAGAGAAAAAGTGAAACAACTCACTAACATATGTAAGATATAAATTATATACATATCATAACATATGTATTATTTATTACTTACATGTATGTAAAAAAGGAAAGATAGCACCTTGAGCAAATTAAACGATTTAAATGACATTTTGCTTGATATTGTGAATAAATCTCCAGGAATCTAACAAATTCTTCTAGCCAATTACCATTTTATTATTCATCATGTATCCCTGGGTACATATAAATATTTCAAAACTTGAGTATTTGGTCGTAGTTCTGTATCCAATTAGTTAAAACTAAATAAAATAACGATATCCTTTCTTATTGCCGAATTTAAACAATATAAATAAATTACTCAGAAATTTCTGAAGTTTGTAGTGTACTCAATCCATGTCACAACTTTAGAGGATACAAAGACCAGTTTGGAGTATAAAAATAATACTTTTGAACTCTAAAATCGGGAGCATACGATATATAGAACTGTCTTGTGACACTTTTTGTCGCTCATGAGGTTAGTCGTACGACTATACTGCGTAAAGTGTGCTAAGGAATTGAACTGGCAAAAGCGACCACTTATAACCGAGGATAATTTATGGTTTCGAAAGGGAACAACACAACCATATCTGATCCATAATCACTTTAAAAGATGATTGCTTACTGGACGTACGCTCACTGTACTGGATAATGGTCCTGGTTAAAGAAAAATATCCTTTGATGATTTATACCCTTGGAAACAAGAATCAATAGTGTCGAAATTAATTTTAAACCTCTATTTTTCAAAGTAAATCTACTTTAACAACCAATTTTTGTTGCATTATATTTTGTGAGTCATTGAAAAACTTTGAAATTATTTAGAGATGTCTTAAATTGCAATCGACATTGCCTTTGGCTTCTGAGAACTGAATATATTCAGGCTTTGTTCTAGCTTCATTTGGAAACCAGATTATTTTATAGAATAAAAGTTTTGATAAGTTCGTGTCACTTTAATTTGATTTTTCTTCTAGCATTAGAAAGTATTCTAAAAATTCACTTTAAAAGTAATTATATTTCAATTGAGTAAGGAAACAAATATTTTTTAAAAGTTCTTTTTCGTGAATAAATTCAGCTATAATTTAATTTAACTTTCCATCAATTCGTTATTATTCCTATCTTATTTCCCTGATAACGACTTCTTGATTGTTTAAGCAAACAAAAAACGACGAAACAGAAATTTAATTGCAAAGAATTCCAATCGAAATTATTATATTAAAAGAAAGAAATTGCGATTTAAAGTACATAGAAATAAGGTTTTCCAGAAATAATAAAGAAATATTTCTCAGATACGTAAAAGGAAAAGAAAAATTTTACCATTAATTTCATTTATTAAAAGCCAGTAATAGAAATTAGTTTTTGGAAAAAAATAAGAAAAAAAAAAAAAAAAAAAAAACATGGTATTGAATTCGAATTGGTTCCTTCATAGTTTAAACTAATTTTTTTTTTTTTTTTCATGAATCTTGACGATTATTTACAGTGGTTGGTTTAATTTATAACAAATTATATTACTTATTCTTTCTAATCAGACCCATTCCTTACAACAGCACTGAATTTTTGAGGTTTTGAATTTTTTTTTTTCTATTCCTAACTTCGATGAAATCTTAAGAATAAATTTAATTTTATGAGCAAATTCAAATTTGTCATTATATTTTTGTTGCGAGTAGTTTTTTTTTTTAATTAGTTAATAAAGATTTTAAAATTTGTATTTTATTCTTAGTTTTTAGAAAAACGCATTTTATTTTTAACGCGTTTAATATTAAAACATTTTCGTTAAAAAAAGAGAGAGAGAGAAACTAATTATAAAATTCCGATCAAACCAATTTTATTATTTAGCAATTATTTTCTTCTAAATAGATATAAAATATAAACGTGAAGAAAATTATATATATATATTTGCGAAATCGCTCGTAATTTTATTTCATTAAAGTTTTACTGCTTATAAGCATATAGTAAGAATATAATTATTTGTATATTTTTTAAAAATTCTACTTCGAATAAAAGATAAAGCTTAAGTGCGAAGACGTATTTTTGTAATTATGCATTTTAATAATTATACTTGTATGTAATTAATTATTAGAAGTTTGCTTTGGAATGCATTATATTAAACTTGCAAACGTATAATTTTATCTTCCGTATAATTAAGTCTGTAATCATAATTACATTTTGAATGTTAGCTATATTTTCGTAAGAATGAATAAAATGGTTTTCACATTCATGCGCTTTATGTAACTATTATGCCTTAATTGTTCGAAGAAGTTGTAAACGTTTTACTGTATCAGGCTTTTATATGCATTATACCTTAAACTCAAGTTATTAAGTGAATTTAATATGATTTTTTTTATTATTTGTTTGTTAATTATGAAATTACACTTAATGTGTTCTTCAAATTATGGTAGGATTTTAAATCACGTATCGTAACCAAATACTAGATATATTAATAGAAAATTTACATTTTTCTATGATATTTTCTTATGTTAAGTTCATATATTATATTATATTATATTATGTTATATTATATTATGTTATGTTATATTATATTATATTATATTATATTATATTATATTATATTATATTATATTATATTATATTATATTATATTATATTATATTATATTATATTATATTATATTATATTATATTATATTATATTATACTATACTATATTATATTATAGTTTTCATTTTTTTAAATTATGCTGACTATTTCAGAAACTCTATTCGAAAACAGCAATATTTCTCTTATTAATTGTACCTTAAATATGATGCATTTTTTTCCGATTCGAACACCATTAACATAAAATGAAATAAATGTAAAAAACCTTCTTTCTATTTACAGAATTTTTTTTTATCTTCTCACAAAAAGACATGCTTTTTTTTTTTTTTTTTTTTTATTTATCTCCCTACAAAAATATAGCATAGTTTGGATAAGAATATAACTACCACTACGCGGATAAGTAGCAATGTTTTGAAGCAGCCATTACTTACATTTTGTAATTCGAATTCTTCCATTATACAGACTAACTAATTCGTTAGTAAAAAAAAAAAAATCACCGTGTATTTTTTTATTTTTTTTTAATAGTACCTTTGTACTGTTATAGTCGGAAAAACTCCCTAACAAGAAAAGTTAAAACGCAATTCCTTGCTGCTCAAAAATAAGGGAAATTAAATTTCATTACAACAGTGCGGCGAAATCAAAAATGGTATATAGTATATAAGGTACGTAAAAAAAAATATTTGATAAAAAATATATTTAATTAAATAAATCAAATAAGTTTAACAAGAGTTCGTTTTCGGCCTTAAAGAATAATTGTATGCTCCTTTTATTTCAACACAATGAAACCGCATAAAAAATTTATCGAAAAATATGACTCGCCTCAAAAGAAATCAAGAAAAGTGTTATTGATGACTTTCAGGGGGATATCTTTATCTTAAATAACATGGCTGGGATTTTCATGCATCCATTTTTATACATAATTACAAAAATATAACTAAATTAAAATATGTATGGTTTGTCAAACTTTCTTTCCGTGTTACATTTTATTCTTCTCGTTATGTTTTTTTTTCTCAATATAGTTGTATTTGCTGTGAGAAAACGAAAAACATGTTTGTTATTGAAAACAAAAATTAATTATATTTTTTGCTCTAGCAATGAGAAGTAATTAAACAGATTAATTCAAAAACATCCAGGCGTCTGGAAAATTGTATTTCTTATAAAAAATTAAACAATTATTTGTGTTTAGGTTAGTTTTTTGGAAAAAGAAAAAAGAGAGTTTTTTCTTGTATTTGTATTAAATGAGAATTCTATTTTTCGTTTTCTCTGTTTTCTTAGGGACATTATTATTATTATTATTATTTTAATAAATGTATGGTTAGTTATTTTTTAGACCAGATTGTTATTTGTGTGTTAAAGAGGTTTACACTGAAATAATGCTTTTTTTTTTATCACAAATTATGTAACATGATACAGTTTAAGATTCCATCACATCTTTTTTATCGTTGTAATTAAAATGTTATTTCTATTTTGGGAAAGCGGTTTTGATTTTGTTTGCTCGTTTCTATTATATAACATGACAATTTAAATATCAATCATAAACATAACACTATTCTGGAAGTGAAGCTTAATCAAAATTAATCAGTATCAGCAGAGGGGTAAATACAACTATGAGGCAAGCCTGACCACGTATTAGTAATATCTTATAAAGTGTATTTCAACTTAAAATTTCTGCATATGTTTTTAAGAAATATTTTACGATATTTTTCTTCCACCATTA
This sequence comes from Linyphia triangularis, assembly GCA_963978545.1. NCBI lineage: Eukaryota > Metazoa > Arthropoda > Arachnida > Araneae > Linyphiidae > Linyphia > Linyphia triangularis. Next base: position 34,467,779 of record OZ021729.1, on the reverse strand, counting down.
TTTAATCAAATAAATTGTTTTAGTTAAAACAAACTCTTACATATTACCGCTAAATAGGAGGACATGAATATGCATCATTGTTATTGTTGAAAATTAACTACAATAGATTTTTATGGGTTTTTTTAATAATTTTGATGCATAGTTTTATATCATTGCTTTATTTTTGCTGTTGTATGCTCCTGTTGATGCCCTTCTCCATGAATTTTTATGTAAAAAAATTGTACCTACAAACCCAGAACAATTGCAAGCACATTACGGGTTGTGTTGTTCCTAAAAAATCAGCCGACCAAACGGTATAGTGGTTAGCGTGCTAGCCTCTAGACCACGAGGTTGCGGGTCCGAGCACCGTGTTAGGCATGGGTGTTTGTAAATGTATGTTGGCTTGTCTAATGACGAATGTTTCGGCGCATTATAGCCCTCGGGTAGCTGACGGTGCCAGATAATCTGAAAACAACCAACCAACCTAAATCATCATTACCTGTTCCTTTATACTTATTTCGTGTGCTATTATTTTGGTGTCACTGTAACAATGTTCAGTACATTTTTAATGATTTTATCATTGTAGCTTATAAATATTAATGAATAACTTTCATTAAACCTTCAACAATTTTTCAAAATCAATAATTTATCAAATCCAGCAAAAAAAAAACACCTTAAAATCAAAATAAAATTATTTTAAAAGAAAAATAGTTATTTATGCAACTAGTTGCGAAAGTAATACTTTTTTCAAACGAGGTATAATGCTTATTTGGCAAGTGAGTTAACGCGAGTCAAATAATTTACCAAGTTTGAAAAAGTAATTTCACACATGTTGCATATAATATTTCTTATAACCACGTGCAAAAAATATCTTTAATATATATTTATATTAATGCTGGCAATTCCAGTCCATGAATTTCTTCTAAAACTATTTCTATACCAAAACTGTATAAAATCGCACTAGTTTGATAGAGTTAAGCCGGATTTACACGCTACTCTCAGGTGTTCCAGTCTAGATCGCCAGTTCTGTGACGTCAGCTAAGCGACTACTGCGCCGTCTGTCGGTGATCACAGGAGAGCGCACATGATTGGTTGAGGGGAGTCGCCGGCACCAGTAAATAGAAAATGATTGGTTAACTGGAACCAGTAAACAGGGGGCGTCACAAACTGGCGATCTAAACTGGAACATTCACTGGTAGTGTAAAAATCCGGCTTCACATTTCCACACTTCTCGAGATAAAGTGCTATTTTCGTTATGATTTCTGATTAAGAAGAGTTCAATTATTTGCACGTTGTTATAAAAATTATTTATTTCATTAATTTTGTCAATATTTCAATAATCAGTTATTTGAAAATAACGTCGTTTTTTACGATAAAACTATTGAAAAGTCACAATATTATTGAAAAAATATATATATAAAAAAAAAAAAATTGGAGTGAATTTTATAATTGGAGTTTAATAATTGGAGTGAAACGAAATTATTGTCATGTCTATCTGTTTTACAAGTCCCTATTTACAGGGTCTTCAATAGTGCTACCTGTAACGTCTCATATAAGGAAATTATCTCATAATCGATCGATTTCCTCAATGCGTCCCAAGTCTTATCACATAGAAATTTGAGGGATCAGGCATCTTGGTGATTGATTTAACTATAAATAGAAAAACTTAGAACAACCCTCTAATCGATATCTCTCATTATTTATGAGATATCAATATTATGAGATGACATTATTCGAGATGAAATCTGGAATTGTGATAGAATTTAGGATCTTTCTTACTGATAAAGTGTAAATTTTGAATTTTGATAATTTTTATAAAAATACAAGAAAGATTATTTAAGGACCGGAGCTAACTGCTTATTCTATATTTTCCTGTGTTTAATCTCATCTAGATTTTAAATTATTCTCATGCGAACCATAATTTTTTCTTTAAATATTTCTAATTGTGTCTACAGGATTTTAATTAATTTCTTATGGTTTCTAACTGGTGAATAAGATTTTTAGTTTGTTAAGAAGAACGTTTTCAAAAATCCACTTATCAACTATATTTGTCTTTGTTTAAAATAATTCTCAATTTAAATGTTTTAAAACAACTTCAAAATTAATAAATTTTATTGAAATCGTGTATGAATTAAAGTTCATTTAGAAAAAAAACTAAAATAAAGTTTTATCAACGACGAAATTAAAAGTTTTAAACATTGTAACGTATTGTAATTGTTAATTGCTGTTGTAAAATATAGAGGGCGCCACAAAACAGTTATTTGAAGATTGTATTTTTTATGTTGTTTTTTGATTAGTCTCCTATGAGAGACGAGAGAGGACAGACGATTCAGAAATGGAACACTAACACCTGCTCCTTGTGAAGTTCTTAAAATAAATGTGTTTTGTTTTCGTTCAAAATGAAATTTTTACTCGACCACGATACCACAGCATAAATTGGTTCCAGCGGTGCGATTTTTGAACCTGAAACAACCGTTGTTTTGAAAAAGAACTGTAAGTTTTATTTTAACGACGAAATGAATAACGACTGTTATTTTGGCGCGAAGAGTACCTGATGGACATCCATCGTGTGGAATATTAAGCAAGCCTTGCTTATATATTTCTTGTGTTTGCTGAAACCTATAAATGTCCGAGTATGGACACTCGTCGTGTAGAATGGTAAGCATTGCAATTTGCTTATTAAATTAACTGAAAAGCCTCGATTCAGTGTGGACATCCGGTCTACAGATTTTGATGGACATCCGTCCAGATTGATAATTTTTCTTCGTCCTGAAGATCACCAGTGACATCCTGTCCTGAGGAAAGAATAACCCCTTCATCCTGAAGATATTGTGTGTTTTTTCTTTTAAGAGTGGTGGTGTTTGTGTTTCGTTGTCAGCATTAGTGAATGACAAGTTCTGTTTCTACAGATTTTGATGGAAATCCGTCCAGATTGATAATTTTTCTTCGTCCTGAAGATCGCCAGTGACATCCTGTCGTGAGAAGAGAAAAGGATACTTCATCCTGAAGATTTTGTTGTGTTTTGATTCAAGAGTGGTGTTCGTGTTTAGTGCTTCGTGAATCATAAGTTCTGTTTTCAAAGTGGTTAAATGGAGTGCAATACTTCAAGATTGGTGATACGTTGCGAGTTTCAATGTTTGTAATTCAAGTGTAATTTATCGAAAGTGCTAATTTGTGGTTTGTATTTAGTGCTTGAGTTATTCAAGAAGTGTTTAGTTTCGGTTCCGAGAAAGGTTCTAGTTTCATTTGTGTGCAATATTTCAAATGAAAATAATGTAATGATTACTTGTGGAGTGTGTACATATATCATTTCTGTGCAGTATTCAAGTGATTAATTTGCCTCATCTGACGTGAGTTATAATTATTTACTCATCGTAGATCAAGAGTGATTTTAAAACTGGTGGTGGAGCAAGTCCATTTTCTGGTGAAGAAAATAAAAGGAATTATCCGGCCCTCGGATATAATTACAATTAAAGTGAAAATAATTGTATTTTATGATTTTCAGCTTCATAGTTGATTTTAAGTTCTTTGAAATTTATTTAAAACTAGTTTTGTTTAGTATCTGGTACATGCATTTAAGTAATGATAGTATTTGAATTTATATCTTTTGAAGGTCTTCTTTTAACATGGTATGAATTTAATGCTATATTTGATTATTTGTGCTACTATAATTATATATATACCATAATATAATATCTGGTAAGATTCTTATAACAAGAACACTTATTTAGGTACCAGTTATAACAAATGCTTTGGGTTTGTGCTAGCGTTTCGAAGAATTGGAAATTACTAAAACAAAAGTAATTTGAATCTAATTTTAGTTACAAGTTGTAAAAGAGTTGGTTTTAAGTGAAGTCTAGTTCTAGATATTTTTTGTTCTTGATCTGAAGTTTATTTCTGAATATTTTATTTCATGTTCTCTTTTAAAAATGTGATTGCTATATACTTAAACTAGATGCAATTAATTTGATTTGAGTTTTAAAAATTGCAATTGCTGAAATTAAGTGGTAAAAATGTTGAATTCTTTTTAAAACATTTATGTTCCTGTTCTATGATAAATTTTCATACTTGAATATTTTGTAGTGGTTAAGTGGTATAAAATTTATATTATATTTACAAGAATAATTATAAATTTGAGGGTGTTCTGTGTTGGGTGAAGAATATAAACTCTCCAGTAAATTATTACATTTAAAAATGTCTTTTTTGGGTCGTGCTAAGAAAGAAGATTTGAGGGTGTTAGCAGAAGAGTTAGGTGAAAGAGTAACACCTGGTCTTAAACTGGTAGATCTTAAGAAATTAATCACTACAAGTGTTAACTATGACGAAGATTACGTTAAGGAACAGATAATTGTAATAATGGAGAGTAGGAAAGAACGTGAGGAAGCAGAACTACAAAAAGAAAGATTCGAAAAAGAACAATAGAGACTGAAATTGCAACGTGAACATGAAAAAGAAAGAGTCAAACAAGAACAAGAGAGACTGAAATTGCAACGTGAACTTGAAAAAGAAAAGTTTGAACAAGAACAAGAAAGATTAAAACTATAACAAGAATACGAGCTGCAAAAACTCCAGTTGGAATCGGAAAGAGGACCTATAGTTATGCAAAATGATCCACAAAGATCAAGAGTTGAGCTTCGACACCTCATGCAGAAGTTTGATGATAAACAAACCGACATCAGTCTGTATTTGTTACTCTTTGAAAGGCAAGCAGAATGGGCTGGAATCCCATCGATGGATTGGGTATCTCACCTGATAGGACTGTTACCATCTGACATAACCCAATTGATTCCCCGTGAGCCATCTGAATTGGCAAAAGAATATGACCATGTTAAAAAGCTGCTTCTTAAGAGGTTTAAGTTAAGTCCAGAGAGATTTAGGCAGATGTTTGTTCGACACCAAAAAAATGCAGAATCTACATGGAGTGACTTTGCATATGAACTCCACAATTACTGTCAAGAATGGGTGACTGGCTTAGAAATAACTACTTACGAACAACTTTTGGGTCTTATGGTGGTGGACCAGTTGAAGCGTCGTGTGCCTAACGAAGTGAAGGATCATTTCGTGGAAGAATGGGGAAACATAACTTCTCCTATAGAATTAGCTTCAAAACTTGATGCTTATGACAACGTTCATGGGAACGTTAAGAGAAAAATTCCCGAGAGAAATGGGGAAAAGAATATTCCTAAGTGGCGAACAAAACTTCCAGTTGATTCCAAAGCCAGAATAGAAAACTCTACTCCCTTCAGAAATCAAGTTCAAGGTAGTCCAGAGATTAAAAGAAATTCCAGGAATGAACAAAATATGGAAACACGAAGGCAGCTACGTTGTTATGAATGCGACTCAACTCAGCATTTGAGACCAAATTGTCCTGAATTAAAGAAGAAATCAACCACAACTGCTTCTATAAATAGAATAACTTTCAGTTCAGAGGACAAGTTATTGAATCCTTTTATCCTGTCTGGAAAAGTGAATGGGACAGACATGTCTATTCTCAGAGACACTGGTTCAACTATTGATGTGATCTGCCAGAATTATGTTACTTCAGATATGATGACTGGAGAACAAGTTTGGGTGCGACATCTTCTGGATGAAAGTATGTCCTGCCTACCGATTGCTGAAGTAGAGATAGAATGTGAGTTGGGGAATATTCTCACAAAAGCAGCTGTGATTCAGAACCCATTGGATCAAGGCAGATATCTGTTAGGAAATCGAACTGCTGCATTGCTTGAAGGTAGAAGGAAAGAAATTGGAATTAATCCTGAAGAAGTTAACGCCATCCAAACCAGAGCTCAGCGAAGGTTGAAGGAAATCGCCAACAGAGAGAAAGAAGCTGATCTAGGAAAAGGAGAAGACGCCGAAGCAGATGAAGTTTCTACACCGGAAAGTTCAGTGCTAAATCTTAGTAAGGATAACGAGATCATGTTACCCCCAGTTCAAGTTCAACAGGAACCTGCACTTTCACTCCTGGAAGTGAAACCTTCTGATTTTGCTATGGCTCAAAGAGAAAGCCCAGAGTTACAGCCATTTTGGGAAGAAGCTTCTAAAACCAATAAAGAAGGATCGTCAAGTGATATACTCATCAGTAAGAATAATCTTTTGATAAAAAGGAGGATTGATAAAACAGGAAATGAGAGGTTTTTGCTGCTTGTTCCAGAAAAATTTAAAGAACGTTTAAAGGCTCTATGCCATGAGGGTACATCAGGTCATTTAGGAGTTACAAAGACCAAAGATATTCTTTCCAGATATTTTTTTTTGGCCTAACTGTTATAAAGAAATTGAAGACTACGTTCGCAGCTGTGATAAGTGCCAGCGTGTGGGGAAGCCAAATGACAGAAAGAAGGCTCCTATGAAATTAGTTCCAGTTATACAAGAAGTTTTCTCCAAAATTAATGTTGATGCGGTTGGACCCCTTCCAGTATCCACAGGTGGAAAACGTTACCTAATCACTGCTATGTGCCTATCATCAAAGTACCCTGATGCCATTCCTGTGGCCGATATCACTTCTACATCAGTAATTGATGCTTTGATGCAAATTTTCAGTAGAATGGGGTTTCCTAAACAACTTCAATGTGATCAAGGGACTTCATTTATGAGTGAACTTACCACAACCTTTCTAGAAAACACTGGGATTAAAGTCGTACACAGTTCAGTGTATCACCCACAGAGCAATCCTGTCGAAAGATTCCATAGAACAATCAAACGAATTCTAAGAGTTTTGTGCCTTGAAGCCGAAGCAGATTGGGAACAGGTGATCTGTCCTGCACTCTTTGCTCTTCGAACTGTAACACATGCAGCTACAGGATTTACTCCTGCTGAACTCGTTCATGGGAAAAACTTACGAACACTGTTAACCTTACTGTTCGAACACTGGAGGGATCCTGAAGAGGAAGAGAGCCCTGTGACTGAATATGTATTTTCTTTAATCAACAGATTGAAACGATGTCAAGAAGTAGCAGTAGAAAACATGGAAGCTGCACAGCTCAAGAACAAGACATGGTATGATAAAAGAGCAATCAAGAGGGAATTTCAAGAAGGGAATTTGGTTCTCGTAGTGGCCACTTCCAAGGCAAACAAGATCGCTCCTCATTGGCCTGGTCCAGGAACTATTTCAGGAAAAATTTCTGAAACAAACTACCTTGTAGAATTACATGGAAAGAAAGATGAAACTCAAATTCATCAAGTGGGAGTTGCTGGTTACTATAGCCGCAATATTCCTATGTTTTCAGTTATAGCTGCACCTTTGTCTGATGCACTTAAGGGAAAAGTAAGAAAACGGGAGATCATCTGGACTCCTGAATGTTACAAAGCACTAAAAAAATTGAATTATTATTATTTGGATGGACAGAAATTTGTGGTGAAAACTGATCATAACCCATTAACATGGTTACGAACAAATGCTAGTTCAGATTCACGTTTAATGCGTTGGGCCTTAGCACTTCAACCATTTAATTTTAATGTCTTTCACCGAGCAGGCAAGCTAAACAAAAATGCTAATCCGAGTAGTTTTAAATTAAACGTATATTCCTTTTATTAGTATTTTTTGTATGTTTAGTTTATTGATCATGTTTATATTTTTACATATTCTTTATGTTATTATGATTATGTTCCTTTGTTGTAAATATTTTACAAACTTTTCTCTTTTTTCTCTTAGAGAAAAGTTTTCTGTGAGGGGAGGAATTAATAGCTGTAACGTATTGTAATTGTTAATTGCTGTTGTAAAATATAGAGGGCGCCACAAAACAGTTATTTGAAGATTGTATTTTTTATGTTGTTTTTTGATTAGTCTCCTATGAGAGACGAGAGAGGACAGACGATTCAGAAATGGAACACTAACACCTGCTCCTTGTGAAGTTCTTAAAATAAATGTGTTTTGTTTTCGTTCAAAATGAAATTTTTACTCGACCACGATACCACAACATACCAATAACATGAGAACCCTCTACTTAAGAATTTTGAAGCTACTTCCTACACTAAAATTTTTATTGAAAATGTGTATACATATACAAGTTAAAGTACAAAATAATCCATATAACGTTTTATAGACATCCCAAACCCAACTGTTAAGCATGCCAATAACAAAAATAGATACATAGTAATTAGGTAACATGAAAAAAAAATCATTTTTATACGTTCGATAGAGTTTTAAATTTCATTGTGGTGCACAACATTTCATTTTTCTAAACGATTGTTTACCCGGACGTACATGTGGTCAAAATTTCTTTGAACATAATTGCCAATTATTGAGATTAAAGATGTGCTATATTTGAATTCAAAGCGTTTCTACACCAAACATTAGAGATATGGATATCAGATTGCTCTCGTTTTCAAATTATTATGGAACATCTTCTTTATACATAAAATAAGTGCAATAACAAGTATCGATTTTCGAATGTTGTCCGAAGTATGCATGGCATATAATGATGTTTTGTTAAGCCTAACAAAATTTTGTTGAAAGATTCATTAGTATTCTCCAATATTTGAATTGACAATGCCTGGGTGATTCATTTTTATTCTAATAAATGTACCGTGAATGCGAGCTACTTTGGCCCAAACTGAGAAAAAAATTAACGTTCACTTCTAACCTTCATGAAGCAGTTTTTAAATTAATTTCGACACTTTCCGCTATGGGTGCTGCTCCATAGCGGAAAGTGTCGAAATTAATTTAAAAACTGCTTCCTAAAGGATAGCAGAGAACTTTATATTTCTTTCTCAGTTAGGGCCAAAGAAGGACCCGAGGGCCAAAGTAGCCCGCATTTACGGTAGTCTTAGTTAAAGAGAGAACAAGGAAGAGTTGAGGTACAGATTAATATGTTTTATTAATACCCTAACATATTAATCTGTGCCTCGTCCCTTGTATGACTGAAAAGTGATAAATCTTTAATTTTTTTTGTTCATTGCGGCTGTTTTGTGTTGTTATTTTTATATTATTAACTTGAGAGAAGGTACGAAATTTTCAATGAGGGTTTAGTTTGTTTGGTAACTTTTGAATTTAAAAAAAAAAAGCAGTTTTCGGAAGGAAATCTTGAATGGAAAAAACTGAATTAAAACTTTTATACTAATTGCTATATAGCGTTTATAGAATTGATAGATCCAGTACATAAGTCTTTTATGAACATCTGTTGCCTAAATCAAAGTGCTTCCCTTTTTTTTTTACCTGAATATGTAAAATTATGAATTCAGTTCTCACTACTTGTTCTCCAACATCTACCATATAACACTTAATACTACATCTTTGTCATGTCTTTCGAAGTTTTATTAACAAGTACATCACCACACTCTGTCGTTTAAACTGAATCTTGTAGGATCAGTATAACAAATGTCAAGTGCTACAAAGAAAATTCGATCATGTAGCGAAAACTGGATTACCGACTTTACGTATTCTGATCTACAAAGGGGCAACACTCTGAATTTGATTATAATAATTGTTAACAAGTACTGCTCCTACTATACCCAATACACTATACAGCAATCAAGTATAATAGTTTCCGTACAATATTTTTTAAATACGTGTTAGACTTACCCCTAACACTGACTTTAGCAAGTAATTTGAATTGAAATCGTAAAATTTAAACTGGGAATGTTTGATTCGTTAGGTAGCAAAGTTACATGAAGCATCACTGTAAAACACTTTGAATGGTGAGAACTTAAATTTATCTCTCAACAAAGTTACATTTGGCATGATTTGCAGATAATTAGATTTTTCTGTCTAAACTAAGCCCAGGATTAAGCTCGACTCCACATATCAGCTACAATATTTAAATACCCAGCAGTTGTCAGTCAGTGGGCGTATCTACTGAAACTTCTCACCCATACCATTCAGCAGTTCGTCCCCCTGAAATCAGCCCTCTCTCCAAACTAATTGAGCAGCTCCCTTGGAACTAATCAAATAACACACCAGAGTACACAGGGCCTAATCTAGCATAAATGAATTCCTCGTTAATTACACCCTGGTGTTCCGCCAGCAGTTTTCATCTGTGAGAAGTGTTAGGCCTAATTGTGTGGGAGGATCAAACAAAGAGAGTCGTATTGACGAGAAGGGCTTCTACACTTTTGGTTTTGTCTGGAGAACATTCAGGAAGCATTTCCGTCATTGGTTTCATTTGTAGTTTCCCTGAGAACATTTAGTTCGAGAGACTTTTTCCTTTCCCTATTACAGTGTGTTTTGTATTGGAGTGTAACAAATTATGGTGGTCACTATCTTTTGCTGTTGGAATGAAGGGTTCTTAGTCATTACTTTAAATGTACTTATTCAGAAGGATATTATTACTATGCATATAAATATATAGTATAGTTTATAGCAAAGTAGAATAGAGTAGAAACGAGTATACTATAGTATACTATAATTGAGTAGAGTAGAGTAGGGTATACTATAGTATAGTAGAATAGAGTAGAGTTTAGCACATTATAATATAGCAGAATGCAGTTCATTATATAAAACGATACGATATGGTGTGGCACGGCACGATACAAGATTATATGGCGTGATGTGATGCAATGTGGCATTAATACAATGCAATGCTGTACTGTTCGACACAATGCAATTGAAGATGTACAGTACTATATAATGCAGCGAAAAGCAATGTAATGAGACACAATTCAATGCAATTATTACAAGTAGAAAAACGGTATTGGCAAATGTTGGAAACAGGGATTCTGGAAAGATTGGTCTATCCATGCCGCATCTCTAGCATCGTTCCAAATTACACGATTTTTCAAAAAATAAACGTGTCAAATCATCACAAAACACAATTTTTACCCTTCCATCCTTTCTTATAAAATATATTTCAATTTTAAAACTCTACAGCAACATTTCAAAACTTCTCGTATAATTTAGCCAGCAGTGAGCGAGATTGGACTAGATCCGTAGCAACGGCCAGTCTACAGTGGTTTACGTAGTATAGTAGATTGGCAAGTATAGATCTATATTGTCCAGGGAATTTTTCTACTGGGGATAACGCAACGCTATAAAATACAATAATAGGGGAAAAAAGCAATGCAATACTGTACCAGTTCCCACATAATATATTACATATTTTTTTTCCTTTCTAGAATTTCCTGAAGGATCTTTTGAAGGAGGCAAGAAAAGAATCCATTGATGAGGATAAACTCATTGAGTATACCGATACACTGGTAAGTTCTTTCATGTGTTAAGTATTTAGGTGTTATAGGTTGTTGTTTTTTTTGTTTGTTTTTTTTTAACTTTTTTTCAAAAAGCAAATTTTGATCTACAACGTCATGTAATATAGTTTTCAAAATATTTTAAAATTCAGTTCATTACCAATACAAACTGATATCAGCTAAAATATAATGCATAACAAAATGATGGTAAAAAAAAACTTTATCGCTTACAAAAGCATCCTATGTTGCAAATTTTAGTATAGTTGTTCTTTTTAATGCATAGCACAAAATAGGTTCATAGAAATTTCTCCTTTAACATTGCTTAGTTTAAAATTTCTATCATAGTTTGGTTGTCTAGACGCCATAAAGAGACATTTACAAACTTAAGCCCTTAGCTTTCTCTTTTAGTAGGATAATGTAAAAAGTAATTCCTTTGTTTTGCTCCACTTTATTTTATTTGCGTACTTTAAGTACTTCGGATATTCATTCGAAACTCGGTTAGCTAAAATAGCAAAGTGCGTAGTAGCAATTGGGCTAAAATGGATGTGTGAGTCACAAAATACTTTGAAAGGAAACCGTTAAGTTTAGGCCAATGAAATCGTTAAGATCATTATATTAGAATTTTCACAAAATGTATTCACATCTAAATGCTTTACATGAAAAACTAATATACTGTGTAAGCAGTAGGAATTGTTCTTTAAAACTTCATTGCTTGAAAACTATTACATTGATTGCTTTGTTTTTAAATGGCAAATGCAGTAGAGAAAAGGGGAAGAAGACTGATTAGTTAACGCTTGATGGCCTTCTAACGCTTGAAGCTATACTATTCAACCATAGTTTTATCAGATTCATTTACTAATGCATTGTTTAACTTGGTACGATATGCCGTTTTTAAATATAAGTGTATCAAGGTTTTTTGTGAATAAGTAAAATAACACTTCCTTACCTGATTGGTGAAGTAAAACTGCATATGCAACGTATGAAAAATTAAATAAACTAGATTTTCAGTGAAAAAAGCTCTAAATATGCGATAATTTCAACCAAAAAAAATGCGACTTCAACCATCTCTAATATAAAAACGCATTGATCGAAAACATCGAATTATGAAAGCCTTTAAAACAAACTAATTACTCAAACATGCACATAAAATGTTTTTCTTTTTTTTAAAGTTTTAATGTTAACAAAGTTTCAATCATAACAAACACTGTTTGCCATTTCAAAAACCTCCCGTCAGATAACTTTTTGTTTCAGAAAAAAAGAGGAGGATTATATTAACGGGGAAATAAATTTTTCTCTAGTATCAGAATTTTTAAGTATAGTTTGCGTGATGAGTCTTTTAAAGAGGGAAGCCAACCTGGGCTTGTATGTGTAGCAAGGAAACTTTTAACTACTGAAACTTATCTAGTACACGAAGAATCAATACACATTGACAAGTCTCCGCAGCTTGGCACACAGCCAGTAGTTTTATAAAACACCTTATTTGAAGTAATGTTAAAAATATTTCGAAATTAATTTTCTCTTATAAAATACAATTCTTTATTACATGTTGCTTAAAAGCAGCTACACTAACTTTATAACATATAAGTATTTTTATAAACTACTAATACAGTTTTGAAATTAATGATATAAAATTTATTTATTGTCTATATCAGTTACTATCTATTTCTCAAAACACAATTTTTTTGTCTCTAGCTGATATAAAATTAAGTGTTAATTAAAGGATAATCAAGTCAACATATTAATAACCTTAAAAAATGAGTAATCTCATAAATGTCCCAATCACCAAAGTACCCTGTAATTGTACTGTCGATTTTTACCTATTATCATTTGCTTCCAAATGAAATAGCAATGTATTCGAATATGTAATGATTGCCGTTGATAACATCCAACTGTGATATTAAGAATGCATCCAGATGAAAATGAAAATATAATTAGGACGAAATGTTTTGCTAATTAATTTAAAAGTGTCTAGTTCATTTACTTAATGGATGAGGCAAATTATGTTCATACGAGGAAATTACGTGTTAGTTATTTTTAACATTTTTATCAACGTAAATTTTTTCTTTGGGCGGTGTTGGAATTCTCATACATCTTGTACGTTATACATTTATTTTTTTATCTTACTTTAATAAGCATTTATCATAAATGCGGCTCATATTCTTTTTTTTTTTTTTCTATGTATATGCTTGTTGTTGATATTGTTTTTCAACTGAAATGAAATTTAAAAAAAAAAAAAAAAGCAAAGTACAAATCAATAATTTATCACATTAAATATCACAAATTTTATGGTTAAATTATCTATTTTTATTGAACATAATTTTTATGTCATTAAAAAACATTAAGTACTATTATATTTAAAACTAGCTGAATAACTGAGCTAGCTGAATAGTTTCGCTGAAGATCGTATTCCGTATTAGCTACGAAATTTTAACATGTGCAATATTTTAGATATTTTAGCTAGCTGTGAGACCTCGCGTTGCAGAAATCTGTCATTCGTGTATAGGGCCCAGTTTTTAGCGCTTCGCTCGCAGGAAGGTTCATCGCTACGCAAAATTGAGCTCTCTTAGTTCACTGAAAAGTTCATGGACACATAAACACAGGCTTACTTCACTCGTTGAAAGGTTCTTTGCTATGCAAGCATAGGCTCGCTTCGCTCGCTGAAAGGTTCATTGCTGCGTAAGCATAAGCTTGCTTCACTCACTAAAATCTAATTTCTACGTAAAGCCTTGATATTGGAAGTCTCTCCCTTGTCAGGAAAAAAAAATTCCCCGTTAATACAATAATACAACACCCCTTTAATATTATTTTAACACGTGTTTGTGGAAAGCAAAATTAGAGGCCGAAACTACTTATTTTGAAACTTTCAGAGCTCTAGGCCTATTCGGAATAACTTTTTGTGAAAAAAATAATTAAAAAATAAATTAAAATTTTTAACATTCTTTTTGTCAGTCCAATTAGAAGGCCAAAACAACTTGTGTTGAAAATTTCAGAAATGTAGTCCAATTACAAATCATTTTGTAAAATATTTGTTAATTAATTAAAAAAAGTATATAATATTTTAAAATTCTGTTTTTCAAAAATCCAATTAAAAGGCCACAACTATTTATGTTGAAAATTTCAAATCTGTAGCCCTATTTGAAATCGTTTTGTAATACATATATTAATTAATTAAAAATAATAATTAATAACGAATGAAACAAAAATTAAAAATTCTGTTTTTCTAACGTCCAATTAGAAGGCCAAACCTACATATGTTGAAAATTTTAGAGCTGTAGCCCTATTAGAAATTTTTTTGTAAAATATTAATTAATTAATTAAAAAAAAATTAAAATTCTGTTTTTTAAAAGTCCAATAAAAAGGCCAAAACTACTTATGTTGAACATTTCAGAGTTGTAGCCCTATTAGATATCGTTTTGTAACATATTTATAAATTAATTAAAAAAATTAATTAAAAATAACTAATTAAAATTTTAGCATTATGTTTGTGATGTATGCAATTAGAAGGCCAAAACTACTTAAGCTGAAAATTTCAGAGCTCTACTCCAATTTTAAGTAGGTTTCTATAGAGCCACAGACAAACAGATACACAGCTTGCTTTGTTATTATAGATATTAAGCAAAACACTTGGTGAAAATATTTTTTTTTTTAAATAATCTAATCAACTTTCATGAAAAAAATTACAATAATTTACATTATTTAGTAAAATAACACATATCTATTTTGCACTAGAAAACTTCATAGAATCATATTTTTTAATTATTTATTAATTAATATTACATATAAGCTGTATAAGTATAAATTGATATTTTAAGCTTTTTTTTTTTTAAATAGCACAGGTATTGTAGTTTTTAATATAAAGACACGCCATTTCTTTTATTTTATATGTTATTTTCAATTTTACTGCAAATATTTTTTTAATTTATGTCCAAAAACTTAAGGAATTAGTTACATTAACACCAGTCCATTAGCAGTAAATCATAGGGGCAAAGTTTAAAAATCCATTTTATCAACTGTATCCATAAAGTAAACGAAAACATCATCAACATATCTCAACAACAGCAAAAATCTTTCCATATTATGTTCACCTTTTTTAAACATAAAAACCTAACCACACAAAACCTCTCCAACTTACCACTATATCAAGCAGTTACTACAACAGTTCACATAATCACAATCGCATTCCTTTGAAGATATTGCAGTTCATTATTGAAATAGCATGGACAGGTGACGATAAATATTGCCATGAAAATGGCATCATCGGCTTTCTTAGCTAATATCTGCAAAAGACAACCTTAGACACTTTAGACTTTCCATGCATCATCATCTTTCAATAACGGTTCAAGTTTACGTATATCCGAAGCAAATCCCGCGTGCCACTTTACGTAAGGATATAATTTCCGTATCAGAAGGGTGTCTTCAGACCTCAAAAACTTCGCCAACCCCTCTTCCATGCCCGGTCAGGCAATTTAATCCTTTTAGCGGAGCAAAATGGCCTATAAATGGAGGTCTCCTGCAGAGGGGGAGGATGTTAAGGTCGTAAATCAAATGCGTTTTACGCTCCATAAAACTAAACACTAAAAAGCGATAGTCCTCTTCTCCGAAATTGAGGTGGATCTGGAAGAAATAAGAATGCTCAAGAAGACATTTTAAAAACCAACAAAGAAATCTTGAAGTGGCTGGAAGGATGGCTGCTAAACCTCAATGGGGATATTCTTTAATGCTAAGGAATGTTAAGTTGTGGATGGCTACAATTTTAAACTCGCAGTCATAAAGCTTATGATATTTTTTTTTATTAACTTTTACAATGGACTTGTTTTTAAATTAGCTCTTTGAATTATGACTTGTTTCGTGGAAGGTGAATTTACTGTGTTTTGGAACTGTGCGTTGTATTTGCCGCTTTTGTTAAAGTGCCTTAAATACGTCATTATGCACTATTTCTATGAATTATATTATACAGCTTTACATGTGATTATTTTATAAATGTAATGGTGCAGTAGTGTAGACAGTCTTAAAAAGTAAGTCGTGGTCGAATAAAAACAAGAATTTATTTCCAGAGGCGAGGAGGGTAGGGTCGGGGCTCTTGGCGAGCGGAAAACGAGCATAGTCTCAAAGTGTGTTAAAAAGCCTAATAAAAAGTGTAGCCGAACAGAAATCTGGGGATTTTATTAATTGGTGATGCTCAAAAGAAGTGGTCGGATCTGGCTTAAACCAGCTCGGACCAGTTCCTTCAATGCGCATCTCACAAATTCCAGAAAATACTTTAACGAAAAGAGAAGAGCTAATGGAAATGCATTACATATATATTTATACCTTTTATTTTAAATTGATTTTTTTTTTTAAATAAAACTTAAATTCCTTTCCATTGTAATAAATGAGTAACAAACGATTATTCACTTTAAATTGCTCCACTAAGTTCATGGTATGAAATCTCTTAGGAAGAAATAAATGCCATTATTTTATGTAAACACGTGTATATGTCCTCTGAAATATAGATATATATATATATGTGTGTGTGTGTGTGTGTGTGTGTGTGTGTGTGTGTGTGTGTGTGTGTGTGTGTGTGTGTGTGTGTGTGTGTGTGTGTGTGTGTGTGTGTGTGTGTGTGTGTGTGTGTGTGTGTGTGTGTGTGTGTGTGTGTGTGTGTGTGTGTGTGTGTGTGTGTGTGTGTGTGTGTGTGTGTGTGTGTGTGTGTGTGTGTGTGTGTGTGTGTGTGTGTGTGTGTGTGTGTGTGTGTGTGTGTGTGTGTGTGTGTGTGTGTGTGTGTGTGTGTGTGTGTGTGTGTGTGTGTGTGTGTGTGTGTGTGTGTGTGTGTGTGTGTGTGTGTGTGTGGATTCCTCTCTCTCTTTCCCTCTCTCTCTTATATGTAAAGTAATCAAAACTACAGTTTCCAAGTTTAGTTTTAGAACTCAATTTTTTTAGAGAGGATCAGAAGACTCATTCAATTTGGTAGTAATAATTAAAAATTTCATTTCCATAAACTTTTAAGGTAAAAAGATAATAGATTCGAAAAAAATTGTAAAACCTTCGTATGACCTAATACGTTCCATCAAACAAATTTACTTTGAATGTGAAAATAATTAGTCCACAACAATAAATAACTCGGTAATTATGTTCAATTCAAAAGAGGAGTGATACTTAATAATCTTTATATTAGAAGTCTATGATGACAAATATAAATGCAATACTTGACCAACAAATTTAAAAACTATTTTACCTAAACGTCTAGATTTATTTAAGGTCCTACCAACTTTTAATAAATTTATTTTATTCCATTACTACATCGAAACAATTTCTAAAGCAAAGTTAAAATTGCAAATTTCATTTATCTAAAACTCATCAAACCAAAGGTATATTTTTGTTTTATTTTAACTGTTCCCCGAAATACGAAAATTATATTAGTAATCTATAAATACAAATATTAATACAATAACTGACCTACACATTTTTTTTTTACTATTTCCCTTAAACTCCTACATTTATTTAACACCAACATTTAATAAATTTATCTTATCCCATAACTACATCACATCAATTTCAAAAGCAAAGTTAAAATTACCAATTTCAATAATCTAAAACTCATCAATCAAAAGGTATATTTTTATTTTATTTCACCTTTTCCCCTAAATGCATCTTGAAAGCAATATAACTCATGCCCGAGAAACTCGTCATGACATGTCTTCAACGCATATCCCTCACCTGCTTAACATTCGGGTGGCAGTGTGAACATTCTTAACCGAAAGTCCAACCAACGACCATTAATTTCACTCGAGATATGTAATCCCGAATGCACTGAAAGTGTGTTAATGCGTGCATTATAATAATGAGAGCCGAGGCATTCTCCGCGTGCATGCACGAATTCTCAGTTAATTGCCATGCATTCGCATCTTCTTTTCATTAATGACCCTTTGGTTGACAAGGTTGTCTAAATTAACCTGCCTAAGAGAATGGTGTCCCTGACACTAGTTATGCATAGCTTTGGGTTCAGACTTTGACGAATGATTCAGTTCGATCATAATGAAACTTGTTCAAGAAAGACACTTAATTGAATTCGATTTGATAGGAATAGTTTATGTTGTTTCGGGTATCTGACTAGTAATAATATTCAGTGTTCTTCTTGAAATTAAAATGTGTGTAAATATTTTGACTACATAACGAAAAGCTTCTCTTTTTTTTTAATATTTTGAATGGATTTTTAAAGAAAGTAGACTGATTATGCACCATTTGCAAAAATAATTACAACTCTGCTGTTTTTATTTAAATTGATGCATTTATTAGACTTTAGTTAGGTTTATTAATTATTTAACCCATCCCAAATTATCTATGTTATAACATTAAGTGGTAATTATAAAAAAATATATATGTATAATTTGAGACATTTCAAAAAGTGCTCTTAATGCAGTGCGTCCCAAAAGTTTATGGACAACAATTTTTTCGGATTTAAGAGGAGCCAACTAAGTAAAAAGAGTAAAAAAGACTAAATAAATTATGCAAAAATGTATTGAGGTAATACAGATAATAAAATACTCAAACAACTTTAAGAAGTCATAGGTTTAATATAAAAAAAAAAAAAAAAATAATATATGCTGTCCCAAAAATATATAGACAACTGGTCTTAAAAGCTTTTTAAGAACTGATAGCCAAAATTTGCATATTCCAAGTTCATGTACTTGTGAGGCATTAGTTTCATGATATGAAAGCGAATATGTCTTTCCTTTTTCAAGTGATTGCAAAGAAGACTCGCAACATGCAGTTTTTCAAAAAGGAAATTTTGCAAATCTATAGATTAAAAGCTCATGGAATAAAAGTTGTGTACATTGCAAGGAAAATTGGAAGCATAAAAGTTGGTATTTACCGAATTCCATTGAAAGGTGACAATTTTGAAACAAAATCCCTTTCTGGGCGATCAAATAAACAATTAAACGGCAAGACAGAGAAATTTTGTTATTAGTTTCAACCCAGAACCTCTCTGTATTGTCAATTTTAAGACAAGTAAGTGTTCCTATATCAAAATACACGGTGCATCGACGGCTACAGGCAGGTAAATTTCTTGATTATTGCAAAATGCTACCTTCGCCAAAGTTTATAAAACTTCATAAAAACGCTCGTGCTCAGTGGGCCTGAAATCATATGAATTGAAAGGATGAATAGTTGAATGTTCTTTCCAATGTTGAAAAGAAGTTTAATTTAGATGTCTCCGATGGTTGGGCATATTATTGGCACGATATTCGTAAGGAACCACGAATTTTTTTCCGCAGACGACAAAAAGGGGGTTCACGTTCGAGGTGCTGTTACTTCCATTTGGAAAGTTGCTAGGTGGAAACAGATACATCAGCAAGACAATTGCTCAGTTCAAGTGTCAAACTATAAAATGCAATGGTTTAGACAAAACCAAGTAACTTTTATGGACTTGCCAGCATTAGGTCCTGACCTGATCCCAATGAAGAACCTCTGCGGAATATTAGCTACAGACATATATGCTGATGGGTGTCAATTTGCAACAGTTCAAGATCTAAAGCTGCAAATTGAACGAAGTTGGTTTTCTCTAAAACCATAATTTCTTCAAACTTTTGTTTTGAGTATGCCTGATCAAGTTTTTCAACTGATTAGGAAAAACGGCTCAAAAATTTGAACGTTAAAGAAAAAAAAGAAAAAAAATTAATTGTCTATAAACTTTTACGACAGTTAAATTTTATTTTTAATTTTTATCACCAAGTTTATGATTGTGTAGTATTATTTTTGTATATTATTATTATTATTATTATTATTATTATTATTGTCTTGATGTTATTTATAATTAAAAATGATTTTGAAATAGTTACTCATCTTTTCAAATTGTAAAATAAAAAGAAACCGTTGTCTATAAACTTTTCGGACACACTATAGCACATAGGGTTTATTTAAGATATCTTTCTGTGAGAAAACTGCGTTGTATACACTTTCACTATCTCTTTATAAAGATAGAGTAGGGTAAGATTTACTCTTAGAAACTTTCTGGATTGTAACAAAATTATTTTTATGTACCTCACGCCAGACGCATTAATCAAACCAACACTTTCACAGCACTGTCGGCTTATTTCTAGACATCAAGTTGATATAGTTTCTGATAAGTTAAACTAATACTTAGTGACATAATATGAAGTGCGATATTTGGAATGAGAGCGGCATTAGACCAAATTCTCCTAAAAAATCAATAAAGATTTCAGAAAGAATTTAAGTCACATTTTTATACCACTCTACTTCCATCAATTATATTTCATTCAATAAAATATACTTTAATATAAAATATTTGTCCAATAACTAATTTAGCCATATATAAGGTAAAAAAAACCAGTGTTTTTATCATACTGCAGTAATTGACAACCAATTAAAATTTATAAATCAATATATTGTTTAAGTTTAAAACAAGGAAATTAAATCATTCATCTATCTAAGACTATCTATCTAGACGCATCTATCTAAGATTTATTTCTCATAAATATGTTGTCATTGTTCTTTGTATTTTCACATTAGAGAATAATAATTAGATCAGTTTTAAGGTGAGTATTTTAAATTTAAGTTATATAATCATTTTATTTTGGGACTAAATCTGAACAAATAAGAACAAAATATGCAAATATTCAGAATTCATACCTTACATATTTCGTTCTTTTTTTCAGCTCCAGATTTTTGACAGTAACAAAGATGGGAAATTGCAATTGAGTGAAATGGCTAAGTGAGTGTGACTTCATTATTGTTATTATTACTGTTTTACATCTTTAACCTTCATTGTCTTAACTTATTCGATGGAATAAAATTTCATTTCAAGACCGTCATTTAAATGACGTTGAGAAGTTTTTGCAACATTACTTTTCTTTCTGGTATCTCTCCGAAAAAATTGGAATGGATAGGCCTTGAATACATTGCGGTTCTGATCATCTAGTCGTGAATATGGTATTTATTTATTAAAAGCTAAGAGTGTGGAATATCGCACAACTTTCTATTACACTATACATCGGTCTTAGCATTAAACTTTTTAGTGTTATTTATCGTTTTCAATTTTTACTCATTTAAATAAAAATGGCCAGTTTGGCGATATTTTTGGCAATAACTTTTACATGGGGGAAAAAAAATCTCCACCAAGATGGCCATGGCCAACTTGGCGATGTTATTCGATAGACATTACATTTTCCTTTCATGTGAGTTAAATAGAACAAAATGTGTGATGCTCAAGGGCAGAGATTTGGCAAAGACAATCATTTTTCAACTTTTTACGTTTTTAACTTATTTTTACTGGAATTTCGTAGGTGGCCACTATTAAAACATCTCAGAGGCATTAGCAGATAAATTTAAACAAAATCGTTAGAGCCATTTTTTAGCAATTACTGAAAAACGATTTTTTCATGATTCTAACCTTATGCGCATGCGTGACTTAGACGAAAACCTTAATGGTAGGTCCTATGGCCACCACCAACCGGCACTAAAAAATTTAACATCGTAGGTCAATTTGTTCGGAAGTTATACTGACCGCATACACAGACAAACATTTTTTCCAAGACCACTTTTTTTTTTTTAAATCAGGATGTTCCAAAAAGTGAAGAAATTAAAAAAAAAAAGATCGAAATTTTCCTTTTTAACCGAATTCTATACTTTCCCTACGCATACCCTATGTAAGCGTATGGATAGCTGAAAGTAAAAAGGTTCAGCCTATCATAATAAAAATGATAAAGAAAACACGGTATCGAAGTGTGATGCTAGATTGAGGAACCAAAATAGATATACATGTAATATGTTGCCCATACGACCCAATTCCTAGTGCAAAAGCATTTTCTAACGTTACCTGGATCAATCCAATTTTTAGTGTGATGTTTCATAGATCTTGTTGAATTCAGCCAGTATGGCCAGTTCAAACTAGTTCTGAGGTTACGCTTTGTCTTTTGAGCATGCGCCACTTTGACGGCCTATGAAAGGCAGTAACTGGTGTTCGTCTGGGCACTTAATATTTTATTTACCTAGAAGTCACGCTGCTGATCTCTCCATCTCTTAAAATAACAAATTCTTGAGTTGCTATAACGACGATTTATACACTTGACACGGACAAACTTGTTATTTAAGATGGTGTAAGTCACCTATACTTATATCGTTTTAAACGAGAAGTAACGTTTAGAGGAAAGAAGTCTAGGGGAGATTTTATTCAGTTGTTTAAGTTTTTAACGCAGGTTGATTTCAAAGTTTAGAATACAATACACTGGACAGGGCAAAGCGGTCATGCATACAAGTTATTTAAAACGCATTTTTACTTGAAGAATTAGAAATATTTTTTTTGTAAGTAATTCAAACAATCTACCAGACCACATCGTAAATTGTAGAGAAGTTAAGGGGACTTAGTACCCCTTGTCTTAACAAAAAATTATAAAAATAAACTGTTTATAGACTTTGAAATCTTCTTATTCTGAAACATTTTTGAACTTATCCGATAACTACAATTGCACTAAAATTATATCTCCTAAAAAAAAAAAATTACATTACAAATATCAAAAACGCCAATTAAAATGGTCAACTAGAAAAGGTTATGAAATCTGATGTTTGCCGCCAAGCGTCCACGTAAAATTTCTTTGGATTACTTGCACACAATGAACAAAATTGGGATTATTGGGGGGAATACCCACAGGCAATCAGATCTTGACATGCTAGTGTTATTTCGGATTAATCTCATTTCATTTGCTTGAGCTACTTTGTACCCATTACACTGAATTGCAATTAATTTTATAAAAACTCTAGCCTGCCATGTACTGATTGCCTATAGGTATTCCCCCTAATGATTCCAAGTTAGTTCATTTTGTATAAGTAACCCAAAGAAATTATACTTTGCCGCTAAGTGGCTCAGATTTCATAACTTTTTCTTGCTGACCAGACCGTTTTACTTGGAGGGTTTTTAAAAGGGATTTTTGGGAGATATCAGTTCTTTTTTATGCGTTTGTTATGTTCTAAATGAGCAAGATACAGTCGATTAGGGTGAATAATTGAGAAATAAGTAAAGTTTACTTTTTTTTTTTCGAATCACACTGTTTTAATAGCTGAACTTAATGTATTAAAGTCACTTATTAAAATTGAGCGAAAGAGTAATTTCCAAAATCAATTGACCCGTTTTAGTTAGTCATTACTCAGACTAAAATTCCCAACTTCTGGGATCATGTCTGGTGGGGGAGGGGGACAGAATCTCGTACGCATTAATTCATACAAAAGACACTTCCTCTAATCAAGCTGAGAAGAATAAAAAAAGAATGTTCAAAAATTATCAAAGACTTAAGGCCAGGCAAAAGTTTTGGTCATAATTCCGGCTTCATTTCTGGGAGGTACAGTCTCTTGTACGCATCAATTCATACAAACATACCTCCTCAACCTGAGAGGAATAAAAGAGAGAATGGTCTGAATAAATTAAAGCGTTTAAGCTGTAGGCCAGGCTAAAATTTCCAATTATCGGGATTATTTCCGGGGAGTACAGACCCTCCTATCTATCAAGTCATTCAAAATGCACTTCCTCTAATCAAGCTGAGAAGAATAAAAAAAAGAATGGTAAAAAAATCATCAAATAATTTTGGCTACCGCCATGGCTAAAGTTTTGATCACAACTAGAGTGTCTATAAGGAGATATAGTAGGTCTCCTTATAAGCTCTCTAGTCACAACCAGAAGAAGAACAAAATTTCGGTGGCTTCGGCGATTTTCAAAGGATTTTTTTGCCATGTTCCCTTGTTCAATATTAACGATTATGTTATCATTTTCATCTACTCACCTGGAAAAACACGGTGGCAAAAAATTAGGGTTCCTGCTATAATAAAAGCTGAGCATAGAGGGGTCAAAAACAAGAATAAGCTCGATCAACATAATATACACTTGCACGAATGCCGCTTTTACATCGAAATCAGGGGCGGAACACTGTCGCGTTCTTAGACTTCTAATGGAAAATTCATTATAGCTGCAATGGCCTCTTCGGTGTTTCGAACGCATATTTCTCAGTTCGTGTTTTTTGAATTCTCACCTTACTCAAGATGCTAAAACTCCAGCTTATATAAATGAGATGACTTGAATTTTTTTTTGTGTGTGTGTCATTTTAAACATATATTTGACAAAACTAGATGTAGATTTATTTATTTTTTTTAATTTTATATCAAAATGTTGAAAAATATTTTTCCCCGCTTTTTTTACCTATAGGAATTAGTTTTTATTGTTTTTCTTCAAAATTATTTTGCTGATTCAAATCTGATGCCTTAAAGGTTAGACGTAAATTAGACCCTTTTTTTATTGCAAAGAAAAACATGTAAAATTATTGAAAAATGAAAAAGAAGATAGAGTTTTAAAAGTTTTAGATTATTTTTTTTTTAATTTTGAGCATTTTTTGTGAGCATTTTTTTACAGAATTTAGTTATTGCCTGATAAAACTTCCAAACATATAAAAACTATAATTTTAAAAGCTTAAACTATAAAAAAAAAAAAAAAATAGTTTCAAGGGTACCAAGTCCTCTTAAATATTTCAGTATACAGCTAGATCTGAAATAAAGGATTGTTGAAATGAGTCAAAATGGATTGATCCAGATGAGCCTTCAACCTGCATTTGGTCATAATTTTTTATATTTCTAATTTATTTCGATAAAAACTCCTTTCTTTTGTAAATTTCTTAGTTGTATTGAATTTAATTTATTTCAACATGACACACACAAGTGATGACTTTTCTTTTCTTGAAAAAGTACTATAAATTAGGGAATAAGGTGAGAACAACAAAACCGCATTAGATGAAATATGTGGTTAGGTTCTTAATGAAAAATGACTCACAAAGTGCAATGTGCAAAATGCATGCGTGCCTCTTATCATTACAGATTCCATAATAGCTATCCGTTGTCATCGTACATAATGTCATTGGTTATCACGTGACTTTCTTCGCATCAAAGCATCGTATGATTATTTTTTAATGGGATGATTCTTATATTGTTGAAGTTTGTGAATGAGGAAGTAGAATGTTGACTTCTAATAAAAGCCGGTTTGTACGAATTAAATTACTCGAAAAAAAACTTTTGCAAATTACCGGTTGCCATGCACAGAAGTTTAATGTTACCACTACTTTAAAAAACGAAGAGCTAGTTCCGTTATCTGCCATAGTATTACAAAAATAATTTTTTTATTGTCTCTTCTTATGTTGGAAAGTTTGATATTTCATATCTGGTACACAAAGGCATCATCATAATTTTAAATATTATAGTAAAGATAATTTTCTTCTTATATCATTTGTTCCACTTCACCATGACAACCAAATGATAGACTGTGCAATGTGCCTATGATAGACTTTGCAATCAAATGCTAACTTACGTTCATTGTCAATTATATGTTGACTTTCTAAAGGTGCATGGTTAGAAATAAATTTAGTTTCTGAATTGGACAGGCAAAACGTTAGTTTTACAGCGTTTTCATCGTGTGACAATATTTGGAAATATGCTTGTGACCAATCACAATACACCTTTAAAAACAAATTCGAATTTTCACTTTCCCTTATCCAATCACAGTAAATATTTCATTTTCCTGCAAACATAACAATCGACTGGGACATAGAGCTATAATTTCCATTATCTTTGACTTCTCTATGGTCTAACTACGGTATATACAAGTTGCCTGTTTTTGTTGTTTTACTAAAAACCTACCAACTAGGATTCTGCATGTATCGTCACAAGTCATTTGCTAGTGGTTATGTTATTTTCTTGTTTAGAATATTAGGTTAACACTTTTCACATTCTAAGCAAGTGCATGCATAAAATTTGTTTTAAAATGAATAAATAAATAAACAAAACACATGTATTCAAAGGTATGCTGTTGCCATCGATACAAGCTCACTCCTAATATTCCGCTCTTCATAAGGTCCACTGGCCCAATATTTTATGAATTGTTAAGTTTTTTAGTAAATATAATAATGCTTTTTAACGCCGAAATACGATTTCATTTATTTGACAAAAAACTAAGAGAAATATACTCTGAAAAACCGTTACATAAATCTCTACAGAACCATAATTCTTAAAATTAATACTATACTTACCACAAAAATACGTTTTTTAAAACTAATAAATGCCTTGCAATGGATTTTATGTTTTTGTAAAACGACTGCTCACATCGCAATCATAGCTCAATACAAAAAGAGCTAAAACTATTAGTATAGTTTCGAAAAAATAACAAACCAAAAACCTTAGCAAAGTTCGAAAAATCCTCTAAAAACTGGTAAAAAAATATCTTCCAACTAGTTATATTCTTGAAGATATCAACAATGCATCAATCATTTCTTATACTAAATGACGTGCATTGTGTAACCTACAAAGAAAACGGTTCCTTCAGTAATTGGCTATTTGGAAGAGAACATCGACGAAATATTTTAAATTTCAAGGAAGATTATTTTTTAACAAAAAATTTTGCTTTCTTGATTTTATAATTTAT
>OZ021729.1:34426234-34436234 GCA_963978545.1 Linyphia triangularis | reverse complement strand
GGGGGTTAAGTAGGCCTCCACTCCCATTGACAAAAAGAAAAAAAAGAAGAAGAAGAAAATCAAAGTTAATATAAGGGATTTAATAAATCCTATTGTAACACCTGATCTTGCATTGGTAAGGGTAGACTTAAAAAAAATCTAGTACGTATTAACCACAATCAAAATATTAAAACAAACCCTTTTATTTAAAATAAACCCTCTTTTAACATCTGAACTTAAATTGGTAACTGGTTGAGTTTAGAAGAATGACTACCTACCTAACAAACCTCGTGCTCTATCTTCTGAAAGCTCTGAAAACTTGCATCGCAAAACGCATTAATTTTTCCCTTTTCCCATGCTTCAGGTTAATTCCCTTAAAATCACGCATACCCTCTTTACGGATAAAACTCAGAAATGAAACGTCTTCCTCTTCCTGATTTTCCTTTAAAAATTTATTCCGGATATGAATTCAAATTAAGTTGAATTTCGCTTTCGTCGAGAACTCATCAAGTGAGGTGGCTTTCATGCTATGGCACGGGATAAAACTTTAAATCGTGTCTTAATGAGTTGAATGTGGGATTCAACAAGTATGATTATTTCTTTAAAATGTGTTGTTGTTATTAAATATTGATTCTAAGGTTACGTATGAATTGAAACATTGGAATTCATAAATGTTATTCTAAATTATTATTTTAGATTCCTATAGATTTTTAGATCCTTTATATTTATATTAACTTAGATTTTGTGTGTGGGTATGTTTGCCGATGGCGGGAAAATCTTCGAGGCCTAATTAAACCCCTTACCGTCATCCAATCATGCTGAAACTTGGCAGATAGATTCGATGTCGATGACAATGCATTCTATCAAATTTTGGAGCTATTACTGTCCCTAAAATGTTGCTTTTACTTAAGACTAATAAACCAACTTGCCGTCATCCAATCGCGCCCATATAGTATTTAACCGACCATTGGAGAAACTCTTTCCTGTTGTCAAAATTGTTTTAATAAATAAATAATAAAATTGTTTTAATCAGAATAAATATAAAAAATATTATAATGTGAGTGATAAATTCAAGTTCATTTTAATAAATAAATTTTGAAAGGTAGTTTGCCACACATTTTGCTGTTAGACATGTTTGTGATATTTAAAATTAGATGCAAACACACCAAGCACAAGCTGTTTCCAAAATCGGAGCTGTGTTAATGAATATAAAAATTGGCGATGCATATGAAGGATTTATATTAAAAACTTTATTTTTATGGGTAATATCATTAATTATTATAAATATCACGTTGAATATAATCAAACTTTTTAGTAAATTATTAGGAGAAAAAAATTCTTGGAGAAAAAATCTTAAATCATCTATTATGTATTATTACCCGAATCTAGCATTTTTTTACTGTTTACTTCTACTTAAATATACATACAGATTCCTAAAGGATTAACATTTTAAAACTGGTTGGTAATATTCCTTTCATTTCTAATTGGGTTCATGTATTTGAGAAATAATTTTTTTGTCTGAAAATTTATGGAAAAAAATCCTTAGATTGTTTTGCTGATAGTAAAACTATTTGAAATAAAACTATGTGACAAAAATATTTCAAATGTTTTTTTTTTTCCAAATTTATTGTCTTTGGTTCCTTAAAGTTATGAGAAGCTGGTGCACAATTTAAAACCAAATGAAATTATAAAAAGTCATTTAATCGTGTCCTACTATTTAGAAGAAAACATTCAACTGGGATGCTTTTGTTAATGTTTTACTTTTTTTTTTTTTTTTTTTTTTCATTTGTCCGAAGTAGAAAATATTATAAACTTCCATAAAATCTACCTCATTTTATTTTGGTATATCGAACTAACATGACACGCTGATTCAAAAAATGTACAAAACTTTCGATGACAGTCCATACGTCCGTTTGTGCATTGAGCCAAAAATTGTATCTTCTATTAGTCAAAAAATATTGAATTGATTTTAATGAAACTAGAAAGATGTCTGAGGTTGAGGGTTAATTGGATCCCGTTTGAAAATCGAGATGGTCGTTTCTTCTAACGTATTAGCAATGAAAAATTGCCATGACAATACACAGAGGGGGAAATTACAACAATGGATTATATGCTAAAACTCTTTAGTTTCAATTAAAATGTTCATGCCACAGATTAAAGAAGAAAGAGCGTTGTTCGAGATACATTTCCACAAGAGGTAACTTCCAAACGAAAAGAAAATTTTACATAAAATAATAATCAAAAGTAACGCAACTTTCGATAGTATAATAATGAATCTGAAGTTCTGAATTTCTTGTTTTATAGACTGCTCCCAGTGAAAGAAAATTTCCTCTGTCGCTCAGCTTTCAAGGTATGTTGTGATTATTATTAATATTATTATTACATTTTTAAATGCCTTTCTTTTCCTTTGTGGATTAGCTATTAATTTCTAGTCCATAATACTCTATTTATAATAATTATCGTGTTAGCTGTTCGTGTTCATCTCATTCTAACCAAAGTTAACTGTTACAAAAATTCAAATTTGTAATAAATCAGAAGAAAGAACAAATGCATAAATCATCGCTAATAGATCAGATATAAGGAAGGCACCTTAGCATATTATTAGTTACTTTTATTGCCACTTCCTGATTTGTAAAAGGATTTATGAAATACTTAGTAAATCAGAAATACTTCAATTGTAAACCTTTTGAAGGAAAGCTACTTATTTAAAAGGTTGGATTCATATCACGATAAAATAATCAAAGTTTCTTATACGTAACTTCATTTTATTCTATCGATATAAGAAAACAAATTATATTAAGTTATTTCATAGTTTTATGTGTACTATTTAAAAGACAGTTTTATAAAATTTGATAGTGACTTATCAAAATAAATTAAATTCTAGAGGAGCTTTTGGGTAAAAAATCGCTGTGATTCGAGTCTTAATTAGAATGTTCAGATTAAACTTTAAACATTGATAAACATAAGTATGTAGATATAAAATATAGATTTTCAAAAATAAATTATAAAGTATCCCAAGAGATTCCATTTTTTCGATTACAGCCCGCATTATTTAGAAGTAATGTCTGAGAATCTTTAAACTAATCTAATCATCGTATTCCTCCATTTTGTAAAGCATGATCTTTTCTGGAAAATAAAAAATACCATGAGGGCAATTCTCTAGCTAACGCATGAGAAATTTTGTCAAATACTTTCATCCGTATTCTTAATTTAAAACTCACAGCTTTAATGACTCGAGTTTTAAAAATTATTTTGCCCTCAACTTTACACCGACCAAACATACTCTCATAAATGTATCCAAATAACGCTTCACCTTTCACGCAATTAATCATAAATTAGTGCTTAGTCGGTTAATTGCTTTTGAAAATAAGAATTCTCAGGTGGCCCAAAAAATAAAAGAACACAAAAAAAAAAAAACTCCCGCCAAATTTTTCCCGCGCAGAAATATTCTTCAGAGCTATGGGGCGGAAAGTTTCCAATTAAGCAGATTAAGTTTTCGTATTTACTTAGTTTGCATAGCTAGCTGATCCATTAACAGCTTAATCGAATCTTGCGTGACATTTTGGCGGGATCAGTAGAGTAGGAAAGTTGTTTGTAGGGATCTGGCAATATCAATATGTTTGCTGAAGATCCTCGAGTAGAATTCTGAGTGTTCTATTTAGAGTCTGAATTAACTTGGTATTGATTTGTAGATAGTTTGGATTAATTGCTGTATTTTCCGGATTCAGTTTTTAAATCGAATAATGAACTAGTGTTTGCGAATGACTGTTTTGTTATAATCTTTCAATAAACGATCTAATTAAGACACGATACATTCGTGTATTTTATTACTTGTATTAAATAGCATAGTTTTTCAAGTTTGTAATGTTTAAAAATATCCTTTTAAGTGTTATTTACCTTCTTGAAAGATGTTTTATAATTGATAATCTGAAGATTTTCCAAGTCTTTTATAATGAAACAAGTATCGAAAAAAGATAACTTTTCAATTATTCAATTATTGAATAGCTTTCACTGAATTTAGAATAAAAAAAATTTCACGCCTTTTCAAGTCATTTAAAGCTATTGTTATAAAAATATAAGACCAATAAAAATTAATAATTATCAACAAATAAACATTTTTTATAGTCTTTTTGTTTCTATAGAAACATATCTATAATAGGCTTAAAACGATATTTTTATGTGTTTAAATTTATTTTCTGATATGCAAATACCAGCATTGTTGTAATCTGCATTATTAAATGTACCATTTTAAACCCCATAAATTGTTTTTAAATGTTATCTTTAAAATGATAAAAGTTTAGATATTTACTTTTAAATAAATTTCGGTCAAATTAAAATCTACTAATTGTTGGGGAAAAAAAAAACTCAATATAATTTTGCAACTCAATATAGAAATAATTTAATATGGTATTGTATTAAAGAAAATAATAGCAAAGTTCAGTTGACAAAAAAAAAAAAAAAATCAAAAGATACTTATATTTTCGGTTTTAAAAGTGTTAGGATGAAGATTTTAGCACCCCTGTGTTTTACCATTTTATATATTGATGTATAAAAATATATTTCTTCATCTACTAGACTATTTATGCAATATTTCCAAAAAATTCAATACAAATCTCTATTTTAACCTTGCCATTCTATTTACAACCTTTTATTAAATTTAAATCTAAAAATGTCACTATTTAATACTAAAAAACACTCGAGATATAAGCAAAAGTGTGTTTGCGGGATGTATCAATATTATACAGAAAATAACAGGGAAATCTGCTTCGCACTAGACATCGCAATGGTTATAGATGGCTACCACAGGGCCACACGTTCACACCAAACATTTACAAATTTGTTAATATTTCAATAACAACAAAATAGAAATAAAAAAATATTGTTGTTTTTTTGTTTTCGATCGTGCTGATTTTACATGATATTTTTTTTAAATTTATGTTTCTATTTAAGCATTAAAAAAATATTGTTTATTTACTAATAATCAGGGTTTCAAAAATGGTTTAATACAAAGTAGCATGCTATTTATGATTGACTTTTTAAAAAATCTCCTTTAATACAAATGTTGCTAAAGAATATTTATTATTTAACCCTTTATCCGTAAACATTAATCGGTCACTTTAATCGCTAACCAATAATTAAAATATACGAAATTTGGTATTCTGAAGTTTTTATAAAAAATTAAATTATAGTATAATATTATGAAGGTTCTATTGAATTTTTTAAAGTTTGATTCAGTTTTGTTCTAAGATTTCCCTTTAGAAAAACATATTTAAAAAATGCCTCGACGAATTTCAACTGTACTTTTAGAACAAAAGATGTAACCAGCGCAGGGTTCGGATTTTTTTTCCTGCTATGCATTGTATATTAATTTCATTTCTGTACTTATTTGAAAAGTACATTTTACCATAAAAGTAAAGTATGAAATAAAGAGAAAAATCCAAAAAGTTTAAATAAATTATTCCATATTGAAAAAATGTCCAGTTGTTTTTTGAACACTCAAGTTCCTATAAAATATTTGAATATAAAAAGCTGAAAATTGTATTATTTTTATTGATAACAATTTGATTGGATACATATCCTTTAAAAATATCCACTTTTGTTTTATCCAACAATTTTAAGTATTTCCAATATGATAACAATACAGTTTTATTTCGTTTCTGATATACTTGTTTTAACAATTTGTTTCTCTTGGCCACCAAATTTTAAAACAGCACTATTCTATTACAGGTTCAAATTTTAATTTTAAGAAATAAACACTATTTGAAGTATATAAAAAGAACCATGTATTTTTCATTATTTACAAATTTTTTGTCAAAAACTATTTAATTAAATCTCTCTTAAAATTTAATTTAATTCAGAACCTAAATACTTCAATGTAACAAATTAATTAGTTAATAATAATAAATATAATATAAATGACAATTTTTTAGGCTTTAAATATATATTTTTGCACAGCTTTTCACATTTTTGTTTTGAAGAAATTCAGATTTTTGTAACATAATTTGTTTTATCGCTTTTCTTTTACAGCTTCTTCTTCTTTTTTTTTTTTTTTTTTTTTTTTTTTTTCCTAGAATACTTATTTTGACCACTTTTTTTGCGGTTTTTATCACTTCTGTCTCACTAATATCACATTTAGGCTGTTTTGCATATTTGCCAATTTTCATTAATTAGAAGTAGTTTTTTACTCGAGCTGTTTATGAACTAATTAATCGTTGTTTTTTCTTTCTAGCATACACAATTTTATCTTTATTTATTTTGAATTATTATGATCTTTACGACCTTAGGGTTTTCCATCAGGAAAGTTCTGACAGGATAAAGTTTAAATAATTCAAAAAGTCATAGAATCATCAAAACTAAATGTAGACTAAAATGTAGTTGTCTTAGGATTTCTTTTGTGGCATTTTAACCTATAATTCAAAACCCTAATTTCACTTCACTTTCTTTTTAAGTGCGCCATACAAAAGGACATGAAAACAGTTTCTAAACAAATTATATGCGATTAAAAAAAAAATAGTAATTGTAACTGAAAACCCATTTAACAACGACAACGTGTGCCAGATTGTATTTTCTTCCTTGCAATAGCAACAGTGAAATTGACTTTTAAAACCAACTAATATTAGTTTCCCATCATTAGTTTAATATGATAAAACTGTGCTCGAAACAACAATTTCCTTAAGTAAAAATTATCTTATGTAATGGTGTTTTTAACGATTGAAAAACTAAAATTACAATTACAAAGTTTAAACTATTAATTCTACCGTGTGTTAGCAAAAAATACGGGATTTTTCTTTCCAATTACTTGCAAATGATCTTTAAAAAAACTTTGCAAAAAGTAACGTAAATTTTAACGCTTAGACTCTCCGCCTCAAAAACAAATTAAAAGTAAACTGAGGGAATACAAACTGTCGAAAAAGTAAGTTGTAGAAAGAAGAAAAAAAAAATATTTGAATTCAAAAGAAAATCCTAAAAGCTTTTTCTTTCAAGTTGCTCTAATTGGCTTGTTTTCTAAGCATTTTTAGAACTCTATTCTAAATTAAACTGAAAGTAAAAGCAATGAATCAACTTAAAAGGATCGGTGGAAATGCTAAACTAAAACCTGTAGTACTTAAAGAACAACTGACGAATGTATAATGTAAACTTTTCTGAAAAGAGGGGGTTTTTTTTGTTTGTTTTTTTGTGCGGTGATACTAATTAAAAATATTACTTGCTTCTGAATGATTTTAAAGAAGCATGTTTTGACTTTGTAAGTTTTTACTATTAATTATAAATCTTTTGCTTTATTCTTTGTAATGAAAGTATGAACAAAATATTATATGTTAATTTAATCCCATTTATCAAAAAGTTTTTAAATGTCGTCCTCTTCATTCATTAAATTTTTTACAAATTTACTGTAGGGCAAATTTTGAAATATGGATTTTAAATTTAAAAATTAACTAAAAATAAAAATATCCAAGACGTTATTTAATTAAGTCAAAAGACAGATTAATCTAATGATTTTTCAATGCATAACGAAA
Source organism: Linyphia triangularis (assembly GCA_963978545.1). Taxonomy (NCBI): domain Eukaryota; kingdom Metazoa; phylum Arthropoda; class Arachnida; order Araneae; family Linyphiidae; genus Linyphia; species Linyphia triangularis. The sequence continues at coordinate 34,428,741 of OZ021729.1, read as the reverse complement.
GTAAAAATTACTAAAATATTTCGTTTATCAATTCCAGAGTATATAAATATTTTAGCGAAGGTAGAAAATTACAAAATGTAAATTTTACATCAACAAAAACAGTTTACAATTTTTTTTTTTTTTTTTTTTTTTTGCTTCCAAAATGTGATCTAGCTCAATACATATCGCAACTATCTTGAGTTAATATTTCATAGTATGCTTCAAATGGAAATGCTGAAAAATAATTGTGTGTAAAGATCGTTCCTTCATACTTTGCAATCAAATTTATCTATGGTTATAATAGAATAATAGTTCATATAAAATAGTATGAAAATACTTAAGAGGTGTTAATAGAGTGCTATTGCTACTTTAGTTAAGCTATACTGATATTTTATTTAACCAAAGGGAATTAGACAAACACTCTACCTGAAATTAAATCAAATTATGAATACAAATAATTCCTCTTTCTGTGAAAATTAACTATTTTCATGAAACATGCTTACATGCAAACGATATTTAATCGTATTTTTCTTTCTGTTTCATCAATTTTAATTCCTTGCTCCATTCGTTTTAAATATTTTTGAAGATATGCGAATAAGTATTAATGGAAAAATTTCTTAGAAAATGTTAATTTATAAATATAAAACTCTCTTTATTTTCATAAACAAACTAACGAAATTATCTTGAGCAATAATGAATAGGAATTTAGAACTTTGACATTTTGCTCGTATGAAAAAATTCTATGTTGAATTTTTAAATAAAATTAAAGAAGAAAGCAAATCTTTCAAGTGTGCGATCTTCTAATTTAATAAGCACACTGAATTGAAAATATTCTTCCTATCCTAGCAATAACGTCATTTGATATTTTAAGGTTTTTATTGATTTCAGTAGGAGTCAAGCAACCACTTTATTACTTCACTTAAAAAAAAACATGAAAAGCAATGTCTTTCATAATGAAGCTCAACTTGAATTCAGCTTTTAAAATGTCAATTAATATCATAAAAAGTATTTTTCTTCTCACTATTTCAATGTTGATGAACGTGTGTGTTTTAAAACTGCATCTCAGACAGTGGTTGAGGTAAGACAAAATCGTTTCATTTGTAAGCAGTATAGATAGCACTTTAGCTTTATTTAGCAAGAACACTAATTCTCTTTTCTTTTTCTTTTACTACATATAATAGAAAGATGTTTTTGTTAGTTGAAAAAATAATTCAACTTAGAATGTTTGTTAAAAGATCATTTTGATAAGCAAAGCATCTGATCAGTTTGATTAGAGTAGAATTGGTGGGTTTTGGTTAACATTTAAGTGGATTGTTTCTTTCTAATTGCTTTTTCATTACGTTACATACAAATTAATAAAAAAAAAATTTCAATTAATTTAAATATTTCGTTAAAGCTTTTACTTGATTAAATGTAAAATGTTGAAGCATATTAAAAAGCACATGAAAAATTGAAAACTAATAATGAGTTTAAAATAATGATAACTTTCATTTGATTAATGTAATGTTAAAAACTTTAAAACTTGCAAGCTTGTTACATATTAACTTTAAAAATTTTATAATTTTTTTTTAATTCAAGATTTTTAGTTGTTGTTTTAGTTTAAATTTTGAAAAAGAAATTCTCCCATTTATTCCTTAATATTATAAGGATTGTTTGATAAGAATAATATTATTAAACATCTGTTTAAAATATTGTATAAGTATGGCTTTATCTTTTTTTTAACATAAATCTCAACAACAATTAAATTCTCTGCTCTCTTCGTTATTTTTCAAGCTCACCAGAAGAGAAATAAGTAGTATAGATATTTGTCATAGCTAGCATTCAACGGTCCCTCGGCCATTGAAAGTTATTAAAAGTGGTTAATATTTTTTAACTTGTTTTCAAGGCCTTGATAGTGCTTGAAAATGCTTAGAGGTCCTTAAAAGTCCTCAATTTTTGCTGAAGTTGTGTGCCCAATTACAAAATTTATAAAAATATAACTCAGATTAGCTATTCCCGCATGCACTCTTATCTGCACAGTATCGAAATCTTCCTACATATTTATATTACGCCTCCATCAACTTGTAAATTTTTTTGTAAACTATACATTATTAAAAATTTATACATAGACATGATGCCTGAAAACAAATTTTCAAAGGTCCTTAAAAACGTTATTTAGGTGCTTAAAAGTCATTGAAAAGTCATTGATTTTCATTCTGTGATTTGAGTGGAAACCTTGTTCAAGAAAATTATTGAAATTTAACTTTCTAATACCCTAAAACAATTAAACTTATGAGCTTTTGTAACTAAGTTATACATTAACTGCCTTAAAAAATGATAAATAAATAGTAATTTAAAACTATCATTTTATTTTAATTGTTTGTCGATTTATTGAAAAAAAAAAAAAAAAAATGGTCATGTAATTCTCGGTGTCTCAATCTTATACGTGACTAGCTTATTTTTAAACTATTAAGATGATTCTACTTTTTCAGGTACTCTTTCAAACTTTTGAGATGCTTTGCTTCAAATAAACTAGATATCTTATGCAT
>OZ021729.1:30396234-30563734 GCA_963978545.1 Linyphia triangularis | reverse complement strand
ATAAAATAAATACAAGTACGTTAATTTTGTATTTATTACATACATTTTTACAGTTAAATATTTTTGATATACTTTTATACTTAACAACTCTCATCCAATTCTCGTTAACAGGGCTTAAAATTAAAGAGTTTTCATAATAATTCCACTAAAATATAGCAGAAAATACATATTCACAGTAAACTTATTTAGATTTTTTTTATCGATAGTTAACACTATTAAGGCACTATGTATTATATCGACTAGACAGGTCTATGATAAATAACGACTTTTTATTGTATATTTTACAGGTATTGTCATTTCGCCTAGGAACGAATTTGGAAGCAGTTTATTGTTTCGAAGAAAACTAAAAGCTGTGTGAAAGCAAAACGTGATTGTGGTTTTAATTACTACTTTTGTCCATTATTAAGTATTATAAAAAGATCTCATAGTTGAAAAGATTTTATAACTAATTACTTAACGTTCATAAAGAGTGCTAAGGCGATATAATAGGGTATCTTTTATATCATCTTATTTTTGCTGAAATAGTTACAAAGAGTAACCATATTCATTATAGACAGGCAATTAGCAGATTCTTTTTTTCACAGAAGTATTCGATTAAAAAATAATAGGTAATAGTAATTAAAAAAAAAAAAAAAACTGTAGAGCTTTTTAATAGACTTTCCAGTCATAAGGATTTTTCATTAAAGTTGAAATTATTTGTTAGCAAATAGTTGAAGATAGAAAATGTTTAAGTTACTTTATAGAATGAGTTACCAGCAAGTTACATTTTGTTCTGTCCAGACACATGTGCTAAAGTTCAAACGGAAAATTATTAGCAAATGCTCCTTAACATCGAATGAGCAATGATGTTTAATAAAGTTTTTGTTCTTCTTATTGTTCTAATTTAAATTATTTAACTTTAAATAAATAATACACATTGATTTTGAAGGGTTGAGTAATGAAACTTCTGTAGAATTTACTTCATGGTGAGTCTTTTTCAGCGACAGCATTTGAATGTACCTGTTTAGTTTCTTGTATTTCTAATGGAATATATTAATTGATTATTAATACAAGATTTATTAATAATTCGCAATTAAGAATTTTATTCACAAAAGATGATACAAGACCTGCATAATGTTGAAAAATAATAGGATGATATATATATATATATATATATATATATATATATATATATATATATATATATATATATATATATATATATATATATATATATATATATCAAATTATAAAAATGGTTTTATAGAAACATGTTTTTGAAGCTCTTTCAATCATAATTTTGGAATTGCGTGAGAAAATAATAGAAACGAATTTTTCTTTATTATTATTATTTCAACTTATAGTCACACAATTTGTAACTTAAGAACCATTCTATGAAGAACATAAGTAACTTATTACATACACATGCCACCAACATTTGCGGGAAAAATGGCCACTAAAACAAAATTGTAATTCCATATCGAATAAGCTCCGAATTATTCACGAGTGGAGTAATATAAAAGACATAAATATACGTAAACCTACTAGTAAAATAAGCTCGTCCAAATATTGTCTGATCAAGAAAAATTCCTACACCACTGAACTTTTACAGTGATTGAAATCAACAAATCAGAGATCGCTGCCTTCCTATAACTTTAATTCTATACCAATGCACTTTCGGAAATGTCACATGAAGGAGAAGTTTGTTATTTATAGTATCGGAGAACAGATACCAAACCATTTTTATTGTCTTTGTTGCTGTAATTAATTAAATTATTTAATTCGTTTCACAAGTTGTATGGATCCTTTATATACGTACCAGCTCAAATTTAGAACAAAGTAGCTTTGCTAAGATGATGCTCATGATAAATTAATTTATAGTTCGCAGAACGAATTTTTTCAATTAGAATAAGTGTAAATATATACGCGGGTAAAAACATTCAATATTTGTCTTGAGGTTAAACTAATTTAATCTAAAATTGTGTTTTGCCTGCAATATATAAAAACATTATAAAAAAACACTTATCAACAAAATAAAATTTAGATTTTTTTTTTTTTAAACATCATTTTTGCATTCAATTATATTTATAGCAAAATTTAGCTCTTCATGGAGTTTATGCATGGCTACGTCAAAGCCAACTGTTACTTTTGTGGGAAAATAAATGCTCATTGTGATTGGGAAATAGAATGTGAAATTGTGAAATCATTTTTAAAAATGTGGTGTTATTGGTTTCAAGCGTGTCAAGTGTCATTCAATGGAACCCCATAGAAAATAACGCTTTGCATAAGGTGTTTTTATTTCTTTTTAATATTTACTTGCTTTTATGTTATTTAAATTCGTGCATATAATGATTTTAATCATAAAAGATTAAACAAAATGCTTCCACTTTATTTGTAAACATTTTAAATATTAGCATTTATTACTAATAAAATGATAAAGGGAAAAATTAATTAATTTCACTCGATTATTAAATTCTATAAATGAAATTTGATTGCGTAATATTGCACACTAATAAATTCTTCATTTAACATTTTCACACATCTTTCATTTTGGTCCTAATTTGTCAGCATTTTAATATTTGCGTTTATCAGGAAAACCACTACCTTCCCAACAACAGTAACACACCATTATGCTGCAATTTAGAATTATCCGTCGAATGGGATTTAAAGATCAGGTAAAAAGCGAAATGCCGTAGGGTTTTTTGATTCTGTCTTCCATTTCAATGATTTGCCGTGAGGGATGCGACAAGACAGACAGTGAAGGCACGCTTTGGAAGGACAGAATCTCTGACGCGTCCCTGTCACACAAATCCGTCTTGAATATGTGCGTGCCCGGGACACGGGGCATGGATTAGTGAGGTGAAAACGTTACTTTCAATCAAAGAGTGTAGAAAGTATGGTGTGTTTGAGGTTTAGTTGTGGACTGATGATTTTGTGAGACTGATGGCCGAAGAGATTTAGTGTGTTCAAGATCAAAGGATGAATGGTTCATTCGTTTTAAACAGATACTTTCATTATACGAGGTGACTACAAAATTCAGGGAAAAAGAGTTCCTTGATTTCCCTGATAGAGTTCTACAAAATTCTCTGATTTTGCGGCAAATTTTTTTTCAAATTTTCCCAGGTGTGTAGACACTCTGTTCAATTAGAACATGTATGCTAAGGAGATAATAGACCAATTTCTTAAAAATAGTTTTGGCGGCAATGAAATGTTTAAATTATTCCGTAACATTAAACTTCTAACGATTACCACTACAAATCTCCGAGTAAATGTCGGCAAATTACGGAAGAACGAGAAAACGTGCCTTAAACAATGATAGAAAATTTCCCTGATTCATGAAATTTAAAAAAAAAAAAAAAAAAAAAAATACGGATAATTTCTTGATTATTTCCCTAATTTCCAGGTTCTGTGGCCACTCCGTTATAATGGTTTAAAAGTGGCGGCTTCTAGTTAATAGGTCTTTACGGATAATAAAATATGAAGCAACTTATAGAAATGAAAAAGGTGTAAAGATAATAATACAAAAAGTTTCTCAATACAAAGACAATTCAATTTCAAGACTAAATACAATTCTTTCAAATAATATAAAATTATTATTTCTTTTTTGTTAAAATGATGGGTAAATGGAAAATTTTCTGGTTGATTATTCATTATTTGTTCTGTGGTGATGTAAAGAGTTTTCAAATACAACAAAACTTGAAAATATTTTCTTTAAAGTTTTTAACACGAAGGTATTCGCACTATCAAAGTCATTGTATTTGCTATTTCCATTAAGTAATTTAGTTATTATCAATCATCTGTGGCCAATTTTTTTTTTTTTTTTTTTTTAATTAAGAGATTTAGAGCTTTTCGAAAATTACTACAACACTTTCAAAAGATAATTTTTTAGTGCAAAATTTAAATGACTTCTTAAAAAATTTAACTATACTTAATTAAATGGTGTTTTTTCAAATAAATATTTTAAAACCTTTTCCAAAACTTATTATTTACTTTTAGCAACTGCATTTAAAAAAATATACTTATGAAATTATTGGAAAACGTCAGTGATGACTTAAATTGAAAAAGTTAAGTATGAAAAATCCTTCTTCGTATGAAAATTATATATTAGCATTCCTTTTTAATAAGAGATTGGCAAACATGTTAATTCACTATTGATTGGTCTGTTTGTTCTGATAATTGAATTATTAAAAACATTTTCAATTAAAAATCTGCTAGTGCATAGCACAAGTAATTTTAGGTAAGAAAACGACAATTTGAAAATTGAATTGATTTTTAAGACTTAAATGAGATTTAAATTTGCAACAAAACTGAATAGTAAGTTTTAAATGTTATCTATATTTAAAAAAAAAAAAAAAAAATTAAACAAAAATGATCAAAATATTTCATTTAATGTAAGAGAGTATTAAAAAATAAAGTTAATAGAAATATGCATCATAGTAATTAATTAGCATAGTCCGGGAATCCGGGAGAATTACCAAACGCTGATTTCATTACCTAATATTTGAATAATCAATAATAATAAAAGTAAATTTTTTAGATACTTTTCATAGTTTCTAGAGCAATTGCTGAAATTTAGCTTTCTTTCTGTATTTTATAAAACTTTGAGCTCATAATCAAAATGAGTATTGCAAGTAAGTGTGTGATTACTATCTTTATTTAATTCTATTCAGATCTTGCATGGTCTAGATTAAGATGCTTCACTTAAAAATATTCTTTGATAAGAATGAAAATGGATTAGGAAAAAGATGCAATAATTTTAGAGTTTACTTTTGTTTTATATGTTAAAAGAAATTATATTGTGAAGAATAATGAGGAAAGGGGTAATTTAAAAAAGCTTACACTATTATAAGCATAAAACTAAACAAAAAGTTAAACACATTTTTCCAAATTAGTAGTTTAGAATATTATCTCTAAGAATCCAACTAAAACTCCAATTTGAAATAATCAAATTCTTATAAAAATTCTAAAACACTATTAATTTCCCCAAACTATTAATATCAGAGATAGTTCAAATTATAATTTATTTATAAACTATAAATTATTAAGTTTTTAAATTTTTTTATTTTACTTTTAAGGCTAATCAGTTGAAGTAATTGAATATAAGAATGAAATACTTATTAAAATCTAAATATATTGAAATTAGGATACAGTCAAACCCCGTTAACGCGAAATCGCTTAACATGAAATCCCGCTTAACGCGAAGTAAAAGCAGCTATCCGTACTTAAAACATAACATTAATTTATTTGTTTAACATGAAATTCGGTTAACGTGAACAATTTCGGCGGCCCCATCGAATTCTCGTTAATGAGGTTCGACTGTATATAAATTTATATATATATTGAATAATTCTTGAATGCATATTGTAATGTTTTCTAAATAAAGAAATACTTAAAATAATGTGCAATACATTTCAGTCGTAACACAATAGTGGAAATATAACCTTTTAAATACTATTACAGTTTTCTTTTTATTTAGTTCTATATACTATCTCCCCTAGTGAATGCATTCCTGCTTACAAGTTGGCGTACTATATTTGTTCCAATACAAATCACGCGGTTCAATAAACAGCTCGCTTCAGTGGAGGACGAAATGGACTGTTGACCAATTATTAGCCCTAGATGGGACCAAAAATAGCATATCAATTACAATCAAATGAATGAAATGAGGTCTTGATTAAGAGCTCTGGCCCGTTTGAAAAGCGACGTTTTAGGCAATGATCTATTTGATGTGACGGAAACCGGCATAGCATCTTTTTATAATTTTTTTTTTTAATTATTATCTCTTTATTTGGAGACTGATTGATCGCTGTCAGTAATGAGACACTGATAACGAGAGATGTCGCAACGCGGAGATGTGTTGTGGAATATTTTATAATCATTGTCATTAACAGGGCTTCTGTTATGGTGACCTGGACGGCTTTTAAAAGTAAGATCATTTTTCACCTGGTGACTACTCGTTAGATATGTCGCCCAGCGAAAGATATAAGCTGCCTAGTTGTATACAAAACGAGTTACTGAGCGACAAAGAAGGAAAAAAGTATTCATCAAGAAAAGTATTACAAATTAATTTTGTGCGGTATTTCACTTAGATATTTAAAACTTGATTGAAGATAACTTTTTTTTAGACTATTTCTTTTTATTTAAAAAATAATTACTCTCTATACAATTCAAAATAAATCTAAACCTTGAAATTGAACAGCTCATCTTTAAAAGTTTTCTAGTAGGCTTCCCTTGGAATTTTTGACATTTCTGGAATCCAGTTCAGATGCGGTGTCTGGAGATTTGGTGTTGAAAGGCCAATTGTTATTTAAATGTTCATAAACATACAAAAAGCTATGACGAGTTTTTTCCCCCTTTAAATTGTTGTTCTAAAAGCTTTATCACTGCGGAAGAAAAGCACATCCCAAAAACAAGTGATTTAGTTCAACATCCGCGTGGGAAGAGGGGGGGGGGGAGAGAAAGGTGCGGGGGTGGACGTGGCACAGAGGTATTAGTCAATTTCGGAAACAAGACAAGAATTTGGGAGAGATTGGCCAGCCCATGCCAAATCTCAAGCATCGTTCAAAAATACACGTTTTTTTTTTTTTTTAATTTTTTATTTATTTATTTTTAAATTTTTTTTTTTTTTAATAAACACGTCACTAACTATACTCATCACTAAATATACTTATACCCTACCCCCTCGTCCTTTCTCATAACACTATAGTTCAATTTTAAAACTCAGCATCAACATTTTGAAAATTCAGGTATATTTTACCCAGCACTGAGCGAGAATGGCTAAGTTCCGTAGCGAGGGCCAGTCTACAAAGATCCCACATCAGGACGGACCAGTGTCGTGCCGCCATGGCTATGATGCTGAATCGGGTCTCGGGCAGCCAATATCGGCTCGACACTGGCCAGCTGATTTGTGCTACTATGGCAATAGCCTTTTTAGATGGTTCACAAAATTTTCGGTTGACTCAGGGGGGGGGGGGGGGAATCCGAAAAATACTCTGCTTAAAAAGAAATGGATGGAAAACAAGTTTTCCTTTTCAGATTTTATAATTTTATCTCTAAAACTATTATTAATTCTTATTTTGTATTTTAACACTAAACTAACATAGTGAGAATTTAAAATTATGGTTTTGTCCGTATGAAGTCAATATACCCATAAAAATTTACCTTTGTTACAGATACGTGTGATACGTCAAATGAAGGAAAGTATGAAGTGAGTTATGCTACCCACTTTATCTGGGATGCAATGTCTGAAAAGTTTTTTTTTTACTGAAATGGAGGTCACCAAAAGATTTCTAGTAAGATATTAAGTAATTGTTATTGTTAAGTGGCTTGAAGGATACGAATCTAATTATATTTTTGTTGGTTTTTAGTTAATGCGATTTATTTAAGTATTTAAAAAATATTAACTATAGTAGCTTTAGATAAACATCTTTCTAAAACACTATCATTCGCATATATCTTTATTTATTAACAAATGTAATTATATATAGCACAATAAGCAAACAGTTTTCTTCCTATAACAAAATTAAAAGTTTTCAATGAGCTTTTTAAAAAAGTGCTGTTTAGAATTATTATAGATTGAAGTTTTTTATTCATTAATTATTTCCCTAATAACAAACTGTTTAAAACTAACTATATTATGTTTTGTGTATGTTATTAATTAAAATCTTTATAAAACTGAAGATAAATATCAGTTATCCAACCAATCGTCCTCATGATAATAATGATTTGTAATTTCAATTCCATCTATGTATGTTTCTATGTCATCTTAAATGATTAGCAGTTCAATCGTAAAGTAACACATAATTAAAAACTAAAAACAAATGTTGTTGGTGGGGCACAGAAATAAGTGGGATATTTACATTAGCTTAAAGTAGGTAACTTGTTGGTTAAAAATAAATTTTTGCCCTTTTAGAAATATTTTGTTTCGAAATTATGATTATTACAATTAAGTAAATATTGTATTATATATGTTGGTGGGGCACAGAAATAAGTGGGATATTTACATTAGCTTAAAGTAGGTAACTTGATGGTTAAAAATAAATTTTTGCCCTTTTAGAAATATTTTGTTTCGAAATTATGATTATTACAATTAAGTAAATATTGTATTATATTCTTTTTATTCTAAAAAAAATTAAAGTTTGAGGTATTTTTTTCCAAGTAAATTGAAATGTATTTCAGAATAATGTTATAAAATATATTATGCTTCAAACTTTTAAGTGTAAAATTAAAAAAAAAAAAAAAAAGATCTCTCAACTTAGAATTTCAATATGCGTTCTCTTAATTATTTTAATACATATAAACCTACAATAAAGCAAATGTTCTGTTTACCTACATAATAATATAACAATACTTGTGTAAGTTTAAAACTCTTAAAACAGTGACAAATAAAACTTAACTCAACTTTTAGAGACATTAAGATCATGAATAAAATGAAAATTAAGTAAAATAACACATAATTTTTATAAAAGTAAATAAACAATAAAAAAACAGATTAAAGAAAAATGTGACCGTCTTTTAAGATAAGCTTGAAGACCAGAAAAACGTGAATATTTCTATCTATATTTTCTTTTTAAACATTCAAAAACTGGAAGCATGATAAACTCTTATTACAAATTGCATGTTAACTTAAAGGGAGTGGGATTTTGAAGAATAAATTATAATTAAAATATAAAAAAAAGGAAAGGTTCGTACATATCAAGGTTTGAATACAGAATACCTTTTGAAACATATTAACATCCGGAATGAAGAAAAACTCTGTTAAGATGAAGGAAAGCTTTGGAACAGGTTGCTTTGATAAGTTTTGTCGCATCAAATTATTTTTAATGTAAAATGATTGACAGCTATAACGTCTAATTTACCAGAGTGACAACCGATTGTTACTTTGTGTTAAATAACTGTGTGTGTTTGATAAAGAGCCCGAATGACTAAATTCACAATGTTTTTATGTCTTTGCGCTTACTGTCTTAAGAAATGTATATGTAATAGAAAAATAGGTAATATAAATGCTAAAAACTTAATAAATTCTCTTACAGAAAATTGGAAGCATTTTTATCTTAATTAAGGATTTCAAAAAAAAAGAAGGGATATCTCTTTTAATGTGATTTTACAAAAGCAAAAATTTAACAATACATGTTTCGTTATTTAAAAAACATTTCTGAAATAATAAGAGATTTTCAATGATTTATTTGAAAATATTTTTTTTAAAAACAATGAAGACTTTAGTAATTTGATAATATTTTCTTAAATTTATTTTGCCAGTGGTAGATTAACAAAAGACAAATAGGTATAAAAAAAAACAATTGCATGTTGGATCGAAAATTGCATGAGATAAAGTTACTTTGGTAAAAAAATTAATGTCTAATAATTTTTTTGGTAAAGTTCAACACAGAGCAACAAAAATACTTATTTTTGCGTACTGTTGGATTCTATAAAATTTGTCAGCTTGCATTATGTATTGCATTTTTCCAGTATGACTGTCAAATGCTGTGTCAACTTTGTGTATTGTTTTGTATTGTATTGCATTGTTATGTATAATCCAGCAACTATTGAATATTGTATGTATGTTCCTGTAACTATTGTACTTTGTATGTAGGATCCTGTAACTATTGTATGCAAATTCTATTTCTATAAACCGTGTATATATACATTTATTACTCAACCAACCCTGTTGGGCCTTAAACCTGTTGTCGGCCATAAAATTTGTATTTGCAATAAAATTTTCTAATTAAAAATGTATGCAGTGAAAATCTGTGTAATTTTGTTTTGGAAACTTGCAATTTGTAGTTGGGGGTATGCTTGTCGATGAGTACGTGACTTAAAAAGAAGAAAGTGGAAAAATCAATGAATTCTCTTACACATAAAGGAGATGCATCAAGAAACAACATAAATGACATTTATGAAACTATTGATACGAATCAAACTAAAAAAAATATTTTATAATATTGAATATGCGATAAAAGCAATTGATGTTATGTAATTACCACTTCAACGTAAGAATTGTATTTTTGAAAACGTAGAACCATGGGGGGGGGGGGGGTATGGAGGGGGGGGGGGGGTTGGAAGGTTTTTTTTTTCGGAATCTATTTTGCGGTTTTTAGCGTATCATAATATTTGAAATGTTATCTACAAAACGGTATAACTTGGTGGACAACGCGCTCATCCGAAGTATTTTTAAATATATTTCGACAAAAATAACATCACTGAAAAAACTCGTCTGCTTTGTACTTTAAAAGCTGTTTTCTCAAAATGCTGTTTTTTCATACAAATGTACCTTTTTCTCAGGATCTACTCAATATTTTGCTTTGACATTTTTTCCCCTGGTACATAGAGTATTTTTATACAAACAGACATATGCTTTCACAGAAATGTTCAATAGATTTTTTAAAAAAATTCCTAACCATGTTTTTTTGTGAAAATTTTATAAAATTTTTTCAAAACCTCATAAATCTTAAACAAAATTTAATTTTTATAAAAGCATACGTCAATCTATGTAAAAGTGTTTTAATATTGGCTGTAAAATTTTTTAAACCAATGTTATGAGTAGTTTTTGAAAAGGTACATAAAAAATGCCTTTTCAACATGGACTAGATAGAAGATGGAGCCTTCCGACCCCCTTGAAGTAGCAAATGCTATGAAAAGCATTGAATGTACTAAAAGTGAACATATTCTGCTTATTTTCAAGTACCCATTTTCAGCAGTATGTCCTAACAAAAGTATTTGTATATATAATAGCACACGCACCTTAAGAACGTGTTTTTTTGTTGTTGTTGTTTTTTTAAAGGAACAATTCACTTACATGTCTGAACTTACATAAAATTGTTTCATTATCAAAATTAATTTACAAGTCTCACTAAAACAAAAAACACATTCGATATTTAGTTTCGCAAACATTAATAAAATTAGTACCATACTCACGCTTTTTAGTCGTAAAATACTTCGCCCTGGAATTTCACAAGAAATTTACCCAACTTCATGAGAAGTTTACCCATTTGAATATATCCTACTAAATTTTCGCGGACGCATATAACAAAATATTAACGTCTGCAATACGATGTTCTCTTTAAATTAAACAAATAATTTATTCTGTAATTTTGAGGAAGACTATAATGAGCTCTGGTGGTCGAGTGAGCAAGACAAGTTGTTATTCAGAAAATTGAATTGAAAATAGGTACATTCCTTTATATTAACTTCGATTTTCTTTGTGTGTGACTGCCTGCCAAATCTGCGGAAGCCTAATTAATCCACTTGCTGTCATCTGATCGGGTTGAAACTTGGCAGGTAGATTCGATTAGGATGACAATGCATTCTATCAAGATTTGGAGGATGTCACTGCCTCTAAAAGGTTGCTTTTACATACGTTTCTATAATTGTTAAATACTAATTAATTCTATAATTGTTTTGGAATACTAATAAATTTCATTTAACCGATGATCCTTAAAACTCCTTCATGTTGCCTAAATTGTTTTAATCCGAATAAATAAAAAATATTTGGACGTGAATGAACAAATTCACGTTCATTTTTGATAAATAAATTTGGATACGTACTTTGCCACTGATATAAATGTTTTTAAAATTTTAAAATTTGATGTAAATACCAAGCACACGCTGACAACAGAATCGGCACTATGTTAATGAATATAAAAATTAACAATATGTATAAAGGATTTATATTAAAAACTTTATTTTTATGGGTTATATGTCTAAGCACCTGAGATAGAAAAATGTACATATATATTCCAAACAACATTATACACTGAAAGACTAGCATGCAAACACAGTTGCTGTCTAGGTCCGAGAGACCCACCATTTCCTAGAAAACGCGTGTATTATTTGCTCCTTTTGCATATAATGAAGGAAGGAAGCATTCACCCCCGTCTTTCAGAACAGTATATCCCAAAGCAGGAGCGTTTGCGAGAGAGACGATCAAGGTTTGTTTGTTGCACAGCGGAGCATGAAAATTCTTGCGAGTCGCTGAGTGTGCTTGAGCACCCAAGTCTGCTTAATCGCGGTGTGATCGACCGTGTGTGCCGGCGATTTACCTCAGATTTATGTAAACGTTTCGAAGGGGGGATTATGCAATGAGAGTATATCGAACCAGAAGATGATTATGTGCTTGGAGAAAGGGATCTTCTTTCAAATCAGATTGTCGATCTGTAACGTGTTACTTGATATGGAGACAACAATTTCGATAATCACTATTAAAAAAATTTCGGCAATGAAGCGGTATCTTAGTTTTTTTTTTAAGTGATTTGCTTGATGAATCGGGATATGTCTTCTTAAAGATGTCAGGCTATACACGTACTTCGTTTGAGAATGGGCGTCTTAAGAAATGTTCAAGGGGGTGTACTCCAACCCCTTCTGTCATTAGAAAATTGAAAGTTAAGTGAAGAATAGTTGTAAAATTTATAAGAAACAAAGAGCCATAACATTGGTTTTAAAGTGTTAATTTGAACAGACAATTAATACATAACTATTAATTCAAATTTTAATAATTTTTAATTTTTTTTTTAATTAGGTTTGAACGAAAACTGAAATTGTCTTGCAGCTCTCATTACATTCTCTTATCTACTGTAAATAAACCTGCTGCCATCCATGATTTTAAAGAAGACTGACATTTGTCAATATTTCTAGTTTTCAAGAAAAACTTTGTTCAGTTCAGGAAAAAGGTAGTTAGACTTTTCACATTGTCAACTCTCCGCTTCTTCTCCTAATTTTGTATCTAAACGTTGTAACTAAAACTATGATATTCTTTTCTATAAATGCTTAGAAACCAAAACTTAGAGTAATGATATTATTCACTTGTGGTACATTCTATCATCCTTGCATGTGATAACTCATTTGCCTAAAATATTTCTAGTTACGGTATAACCTGTACAACAAAGATAATTAGAATGCAGATCGTTGGAGCTATTTCTCCTAAGTAAGGTAAAAAAAAAAAAAAGACCGAAAATTGCTATTCCATAATCCACGAATAAATTAACATTAAGCCCAATGGTTCGTTGAAATATGTGTAAATAAAAATCTTAATAATGAATAAAAAAAACTATAAGCAAATTTAAATTTCTGATAGAGTTTTATGCAAATTTCACTATTAGAGATAATTTAATTTACATTTAAAAACTATTTTTAAAAAAGATTTGTCTACAATATTCTGTTTCCCAATTAACAAACAAGTTAACAAATATTTTCAACTGTTACTATAATTTAAATGTTTTCAACGGTCTAATATCACGCTACTAAATGGAAACAAAGGAGAACTCCCACTAATTTCATCGTTGATAGCCGAAAGAAAATTACACCCTTTCTAATGAACGGACCCGCTACAGCGCTAAGTATAACAAAGACTATCTCTCATGCATCACATGCAGTATAGCCTACATTACATTCTTCTCTGGTCTACATTTAAACAGTCTGTTTCGTGTGGACAAAAGGTGAAGAAAAAAAAAATTAAAGAACGCTTCGTTTAAAATGTAGTTAGTGAATACATATTTTTTTCAATATGTTACCTAAGTGATATTGAAAACTAGGTTAAAAGTTTGAATTAGAAAATTGGGTAGGAATTTTCAAACAGAAAAGTGATACGATTTAGTGTTAGGTCAGTTTATTTGTATTAAAAATTCCATACACAATTTGTTTGTTGTATTATGTTATTTATATTTGTTGGAAATTAATTACAATATTATACTCGAAAACCTACAACAACAATCAAATGATATTTATATAGCGCAATAGGAAATACTTTAGAAATTGAATTTTATTGGTTTTACTAAAAAATTAATCTAGAATGTCCTACTTTGAAAGGAATAGTCTTAAAGGAATTTAATTGCCACAAACAAAGTTATCCAAAAGATCGCTTGGACAGTTATCGAACACAACAGACATTTCAAATTAATTTTCGAAGTAGATTAAAACTTTTAGGTAGAGTTTAATATATTTCTAGAAAAATTTAGAAACATGTAAATTTTAATTTTGACAAAGATGAGAAAGTAGATAATGTTTGTTAAAATGGCATTTTATTCTTATCATTACGACATGAATTACTCTTCTTCAGGAAATGCTATGAATTTTAATGAATACTCAAGTCACTGATTCTGTACTTTTATTGCAGCCTGTTTAAATAAGGAGATAATTTTTGTTATGCATTTCACAAATCCCTCACGTCATGTTTTTTACAACTCGAAATATAAATTAATTTAAAAGAAACAATAATATCGAATGGTTAGCAAAATAACAACAGCTATAATATATATTGCTGACTGTTAGCAACAAGGGACAGCCAAAAACCTATATTACTTCAATTAATTTTTGTGATTGACTAGCTACATTAGGACAGTTCGTAAAGTGAACATCCAGATAGCGAAATGATAGTTGATCTTGTGAAAGTGGATTCCCACTTCGTGATTTATCCCTTAAATATACGTAAAGAAATATTTGTAATAATGTCCGAATTAAATTCGTATACTTGATAAAAGACAAGACTATAGGATGGTATTAATAAACTGACGCTGCTTTGAGCAGTTTGAATGACGTAGAAATTAATAAATCTTCATAAAATTTAGCATAAGAAATTACAGGAATACTCTAAAATAAATACATGAATGAATGAATGAATGAATGAATGAATGAATGAATGAATGAATGAATGAATGAATGAATGAATGAATGAATGAATCGATCAATCAATCAATAAAACTAATTCCTAATTTCGCAAATTATATTTCAAAGACAACACTTATTAACAGCAATTTAAAGTTTCATTGAATTTGTTTTTACCTTCTTGATCTAAAACTTATTATCCGACTATTCATCCTGTACAGTTAATTCTCATACCAGTTTTGGAGTAGCCATGTAGGTTCATCCGTAGAAGAAACTTTGATCGAATGTTTACTTTTTCTTAAAATAGTATTTCCCTTTTTTTACACCGATTCATACAGAATTTTTGGAAAAATATATTCATTAGAACAAAATAATATCAACGGTTCTAGGTAACTGCAGTTTTATTTTGATCACTCTTTATATATGCAGAAAAATATTTCTGTAAATGTATCACATGAATATTTAAAAATTAAATAGAGTAGATACACTCATGTCCATAAATTAAGGATAATTCAGTTTTTTCCTAATAACTTCTCAGTGGAGCAGCATAGACACTTGAAATTCACTTTAAAGAGACATCTTTATGCAACATAATGATAATTTAAATAACTCAGTCGCAAATTGAAATGCAAAGTGTACAGCGGGGCATATGCAAAAGAATGGAGTACCATTAGTGTGCAGTTGTACAGATGCATTTACATTAATAATCACTCAACTCATGGAGTGGACTTCTACTGTGAGATATGATCTCCCCTGTCATCAGTGTTTACTTAGCACTGTATTCTCATACTTAACATAAGTTACTTGATGAATTGTAGTGGCTAAATTGCTCGCCCCACCTTTTGAACTGTTTGTAAGTGATGGAAAGTTCCTAAGACATCAAGTCTTAACACAATTCATATCGTAGAAGCGTCCCACACATGCTTGAAGAAATTTGGATTAGAGGAGTGACCTGGCTTACATATAGGGGCGATATTCATATTTTTTAATCGCTTATCCCAGCAAAAGTGGAATAAAATTTGCCATAAGTATCAATAAATACGATTTAGAAACCGATATATCACCATTAAAAACTTGTTTAGATCAAGTTAACATAATTACAGGGAAAAAGTGGAATTTAATTATCTTTTGGTCTCTTGGAGAGCTTATGTAACTAAGTCAACATACTGCCCCCAAAGACCAAATCTTTTTAACATCAGATACTATTTACTGAAAATAATTTTGTCAGTCTCGTGAGTAATATTGGACATCAGAGGATCTGTAGAAAGGTGGGAACTTGATATTTCATGGTAAATGCCAGTTCAAGATAATGATTTGGAGGGAAAAGAGTTTTGGCCTTTATATTCAATTTGTTGAATTTGTTTAATAATCTCCCCAAGAGTGCAAAAAATAATTAAATTCCACTTTTTTACTGTAATTACGTTAACTTGATTTAGACACGTCTTTAATTGTGAAATATCAGTTTTAAAATCGCGTTTATTGATAGTTATGGTTTATTATATTCCACTTTTGCTTTGGATAAAGGATTAAAAATATGAGTATCGCCCCTATAAGTAATCCAGATTACTCCTTTACTCCAAATTTCATCAAACATGTGTGGGACGCTTCTACGATATTCATTGTGTAAAGTTTGAAGGCATTGGGAACTTTCCCTCACTTGCAAACATTTCAAAAGGAGGGACGAGCAAATTTAGGCGCTAGAATTCATCAAGTAACTCATGTTAAGTATGAGAATACTGTGCCAAGTAAATATTGATGACAGGGAAGATCATATCTCACACTAAAAGTCAACTCCATGTGTTGAGTGATTTTTAATGTAAATGCATCTGTACAACTGCACACTAATGGTACTCCAATCTTTTGCATATGCCCCGCTGTACACTTCGCATTTCATTCTGCGACTGAGTTGTTTTAATTATCGTTTTGTTGTATAAAGATGTGTCTTTGAAGTAAATTTCAAGTATCTATGCTACTCCACAGAGAAGTTATTAGGGAAAAACTGAATTATCCTTAATTTATGGACATGAGTGTAGTTTATTTCCCAAAACTAACACACCCAATTTACTAGTTTATTCTCGTAATAAATAATTTTAAGGAGATTTATAAAAATTAGGTTAATCCCAAACTTACAGATATTTCTTTTCTTAGTTGGTTTAGATGTATAAACTTAATTAAAATAAATGCAACTTTTTAGCCACTCAATTAATAATGCAGGTCATAATATTCTCATGATTATGCCCTTACCAGCAAAGCTATCTCAATCAATCAATACGAATGAAATTCAATCACGTTCACAAACAATGTTCTTTTATTACTATTCCAGCCTCAAGTCATCTTCGTCAACAACGCACCAATTCAAAACGTTTGAAAACCCGTTGCTGATTTTCCGTGTTATGCCAGGTGCGCTTCTTAATCGATTGTTTGTGCAGCTGTTTTAATATAAGAATTACCTGAGGAACACTTCCCTTGCATAGTTTGTTTTCGAATAGTTGGTTTTCAACTTATTATCACACAACGCAAGAAATAGATTCTTCAGGATACTTTGGGTATAATGTTTTCATTTTTAAGTAAATTAAGATCATTAGCTTCAAATATATTTGTTTCAAAGTTGAGTAAGACCCTGTATTTTGTTTAGCTTCTATATTACACTAAATATGAAACTTAAAGATAGTCTACCCATCTGAGTTTAACATTCCCAGATAAAACTAAAAACGTTACAGATGCGTGCGATTTATCAAATTAAAGATCTCGACCTGACGGGCTTTCTTGCCGAAATTCTACTGGAAATTTCAAGAATGACGACCTGGAAGTCAATTGGCGATTTATGAATGCTTCAGACATGTCTCAAATATCAGTCAGATGGTTTTAATAAGATTAATAGGACAATCTAAAATGCAATCGGAATTGATTTAAAATTTGACCAGAAGTGTGTTTCTATAATAATTTCATGAGAAGTTCTCCTCTTGCTACAAGTAGAAATTTAGGGTTAGAATAAGGTGGTTTTTTTTCTTCTTTTTTCTTCTTCCTTTTTTTTCCTCCCCCCCCCCCCCGTCTCCCCCCGTCAATTTAAGGATTCTGTTCATGTAAAAAAAAAATCATAGAAATTTCATCGGTCTTCCTAATCACATCTCGCCAATTTTATCAAAGGGCTATTTTGTTTTAAAATACCGCCAAATTTTTCGTGCTTTGTATCTAAACCAGATCTAGCACATTTAAAGACATTTAAGATTTTAGAAACATTTAAAAGTGTTCTTTTAATTATAGCAACCAGAGTCCAACCTGTTTGAAACTTACTTAAAAATGTTTTTGTAACGAAAACCTGGTTTTGAAACGATTATTTTCCGCTTGTCATCTTACCAAATCGAACATCAGTGCTTATTTCGTTCGATTTAAAATATCAGAAAATATTATTTTTTAAACAAAAAGCGGAAATTGTTTTGAAGACGTTAACATTTCAGTGCGATAAAATTGAACACATAAACTTCTTATAACAAAATACTTGAGCAAAATATTTTAAAACTAAAAATCCGAATTAATAAATCCACTTTTATTGATATTTATAATGTAAGAAATCAAATAATAGGTATTGTTTTGTTAAAGTAAAGCGAGTACTTATACTTTGAGTTTGTCGATTATAGTATTTGAAAACTTTAGGTAAAATAGTAATAAAATGTTTTAATATTTAAGTAGAACGTGTAAATGCATGTCCAATTTCTTCAACAAAATTTTAATGCCTCAGTCAGAATAACAATTGATATAATCAAAGTAATACTTGGGGGAGGAGTTATAGAGCAGAAATACCACGTAGGCAATCATTTGAATAATATTCCTTTTTTTTTATTAACATAGACTATAAAAATACATTATAAACTTACATATTTATCATTAGTTGTTATAATTATATTTATTAATAGTTGTGTATTACAAAAAAAAACAAAAAAAAACAAAAAAAAAAAAACACACACACACACTGAGAGAATACGGTAGTTTTTTAATTCATAAGATGCAATCTACAAAAACGCCCTACATTGCTAGTTCCACAATTTGACAAACTTAATTTTTGCTGGTTATGTGTGAGACGATTTAATATGAACTTGTAATAAATGCTGATTAATATTGGGAAGACAGTAACAAAATTTAATTCTCCATGTACTCTCTTTAAAATACATTATAGTAGAAACAGCTGTGTATTCTTTTTGTTTAGTTATTATGATGTGTTTGCCGCATCATATTAGTGTTCAAGGAAAAGAAAGTTTTACAGCGATATAATGTTATCTGATAGGCAATGGGAGGAACCAGATAACATATCACTTGGAGAGAAACCAGAATCTTCGAATTATCGCTTTTCTATGGAGCATTAGGCTTAAATGTGGTGTTCTTGAACAGTGGTTATATCATCATTAAGGTGACGGTGGGATGTTGAATGAAAATTTGAAGCGATGCCAGATCCATTTAAACAAAAATTCATCAGAACTAGTAATTTTTTATTGCTCGCACTTCACTTTCTAATATTCGTTCAATTGTCACTAGGCGAAATAATATGTTTAAACAAATGTTACTATGTTGTGTAGCAAAAGCCTCTCCCAATTTTTTTTTATCAAAGATAAACTTTTCCCAAGTAACGAGGCAGTTTATATACCAAACGAGAGAGAAATTTAGTTTAATAATAGAATTTTTTTAATAATGTGTAAAGAAAGAAATATTTGCAAGTTTTGAATTTCATAACTTTTGAAATCATCAATAGCAGTTGAATGATGGTTCTGATGGACTGTCCATTGCCCCAAAGTTAATTCATGTTTATAGTATTAATAAATATGTATTCTTATACCTTTATCTTGATAGTCATCTCCCAACTTATGATAGTTATAAAAACTGCATGAGTAAAAACATATTAGTTAGTTGCTTAAAGTTGAATATAATTAGTTTGAAAAAGTTATCAGGTGTGTATATTAACAATCAAGAAGAAACTGATCTGTAGTTCTCAATTTATTTTACATTATGGACTCTAAACTTTGTAACGATATTTATCAACATTGTTGCATGTTCTAACCTAAGAATTAATGTTTTGTATTTTACTTCAGGGGGTCATCCACAAAGATCCATAATATAAGATAACTCTTCAAACATCTCTAAATCAGTATCCATAATGATTCTGATTCCCGGTTTTTGTCCTCGGCTCACCAACTAACAATCAACCTTGATTATTACAAGGTGGGACCCAACAAAACTAACGTTCGCTTAATGACGGACCAGTTCTTTATTCAGCTGATATGATATTTACACGCTTTTCCTATCTTTATTCTCTTTGATGGATACATCTAAAAGGTTTATCAATCCATCTATCAAATGAAGAAGCTCATACTTTGAATACTGAGTGATGTTGGCCTACAAATTAAAAAATTCGTTGCAATTGTTCTAATTGCAAAAACGAGATGGACCACTTAATGACAATGTCTGTAATGACAACCAAAGCTAAACGTTTGGCACGTGTTGCTGTGTGTTAACTATCACGGAAAGGTGACACCGCAGTTCTATTTGTGGCATGCCGGACACACACCCAGTTAAGCGTGTCGAAGCGGTCTGCTATTGCTTCGTTGCGACTTTCAACAACTTCCGTTTTAAAAACGGGTCTAAAACGGGAGTTGAAATAAAGCAAGCAGCTGGCGGCTTCTTCTTCGATTGAAGTTAATAGTAAAAAAATCTCATAAAATCTTTTCCATGTTTGTCTGCTTTTTCGAATAATTAAATATTGAATTATTTGAAAACCGGGAGGATGACAAAAAGAATATATACATGTAAAGCATATGTATATATCATCAGGGCTAATCCCTTAATGAAATTCCAGATTTCTGCCGTTTATGTTTATATATATATATATATATATATATATATATATAATGTTCGGAGGAAATCAGGAATGTAGAATAATATGAACAGTTTATATAATTTCTTAGTTCATCTATACATATTAAATTCAATGATATTAAAAATTGTGAAAATTTTCGAATCTGCAGTCAATAGTTATTCTCTAAAAATAAGCATAGACGTAATGTCTTAGTTGTTAAATGACTGATGCAATGGTCAGGTTCTATTTCCAACACAGCCATTCTGTGCTGAAAATACAGTTTTTAAACTTACGCAAACAATTGAAGTGCATTAAATCCCATGTTTATTGAATACTCGGAGCAGAATAATTCGCGCCTGAATTTGTTTGTGTTAGCACTCATACCATCAGAATGATAAACCTATTTTCATTCGTTGTATCTGATTAACTTAGTGAAACCAATCATGCTCTCATCTACACTATTTATAAGAGACACAAAAATATCCAGATTGAATCACGAGGATTGTTTGATGTAACATTAAAACCTGTATCATTGATGACACCAAATTACAAAATCAAATTGAAAACCAAATACTTTAATTTCTGCTTTAGGAAATGTATTTTCAAACAGTTCTTAACATCTAATCTAAAGTTGTTCTCAAAAATATAAGCATTTTATATCTATATTTAACATTGGAAAGTCCGGATATGATATTGAAAAATAATAAAACGGGACCATTAATATTGTAAGATATGGAAATGTTGGCTGGAAAGTCAAGGCTACCTATTTTAGATAAAATGATATTTGAGTTGTTTTGAATTTTATCAAAAAATTACCAGGTATGAAAGTGTAAACTTTGCTTTTTCACGACCATATAATGCAATGACATATTAAATATATAACCTTTCTCTTTCACCACGACTCTTTTTTGATGAAAATGATTGGCAATTTGGTTTTAAAGAACAAATAAGAATTTTCGAAAACATGATCGTATCCAACCTAAATATTATTTCAAATGGATTTTCCAACCGTATAATTTAATACATCATATTAAATTTATAACCGTCTACATGTCTGTATTTGACATTGAAATATGGGCAAACCATCAATTGAAATAACCAGAAATGTTAAAAGGCAGGGCACAGATTTAAGTCCTTCTCTAACTAATGTACCTTTCTCCTCTACATCCTTACCAATCGAAAATAGAAATCCAGAAAGTCTTGTTTGGTAGATGAAAGAAACATAAAAATCATAGACTATAATAAAAACTTAATCTAGAACGATGTTCTTCAAAAAAAAGAATGCACAGAGCTATTAGTATCCTATCGAATAGCACGAAAATCCAAGTCCGGAAAAAAGATGGATGACTGTCACGAAGTTATTCTAAAATGCCCTGAGCAGCAATTGCAACTATACCATACCTTTTCTTCAATATCTCAAAAATGATGAAATCAAAGAATTTTTGAGATAGAGCTTGCCAGAAAGGTAAACTTATTTAGGCACAGTTATCAAGAAAAGGCTCGCAGCTAACTTTAGCATGGTTGAGGTTTATAACTTGTTTTTTGTTTCGTTGATCACAGGAAACTGCTTCCTGTTCATGAAAATCTATGTTTATAAACTTCAACGAATAGTATACGATTTGATATTTACGTTAATAGTATTTGGTGATTAGTTTTATTGGATGGCTGATAATCGGTAAGGTAAGGTGTTCCTAATTACATAAGAGATAGGCTTGGAACTTTCACAGTTTCCTTTTGTAAACAGTTTTGTAAAAGGTCAAACTTATTAAATCTTAAAATAATTGAGTTGTGAGTTTGGAGGATAAATAAACAAAGCACAATGAAATATATGTGGTTGTTTTTCAAAGTGTATATTTCTAGGAAATGTTTTTTGAATTTAGCGTGTTTAATAGTAAAGGAAATAAAAACTCAAATCTATTCAGAAAAATTATTATATGATATTTAAAATTTTCAATATTAGTCAATGTTACATTTCTTAATTCAAATTTTTTTCATATATTATTTTTTTAATGAACAGAAAAGTTATTTTTTTAAAGGCGATTTAACCATATTTTGAAATTTAAAAATATAAGTTTACTTGTTAAGCGAAATAATATATTTTATACGACTTAGAAAATTCAAATGTTACAACTAAATTTAATAGCAATACATATTTGTTACAAACTAAGATCTAATTTTAAAAAAGGTTTAAGTCCAGTCATACACACTTTTAAAAATCTAAAAATATTTTTCGTAGAGCAAGTGCATAACAGGCCATGTTAAGTTAGTTTAGCACTTGTAACATTTTTAAGAATTGAAAAATACTTTTCGTAGAGCAAGTGCATAACAGGGCATGTTGAGTTAGTTTGGTAATTGCAAAAGAATATTTCCCTTTTTTAATTAAAATATTTCTAGAATTCACGTAACCCTTTGAAACCAATATCTAAACTACAATAAATTTACCTTTGCAAGAAACAGCCGATTATCCTTTTGTAAAGTAGATCCATTTCGAACCAAAAGGTCGCATTATAAGAAAGTTAAATCGCTAAAGATACTCTTTCCCGGATTTTAAATTAAGTTATGCTTTGTAAGACTAGCTGAACAACTAAAATTAATTAGTTAATTCATATCTGCTCATTGTAATTAAAATTAAATAGAAGATAATGTATATTTAGAAAAATTAAAATAATATATCGCTATCTAAATGTTTAATTTCATGATTAATGCTTTTGTAATAACGTTACAATTAAAAAAAGTCTAGTAAAAAGGATACGTTTATACAATTTTATCTCTATCTAACATGTGAAACAAAACCTAATTCCTAAAAAAGTTGTTTAATTAAAAACTCCGTTTTTCGTGTTTTATTAATTAAACACTACGTTTTTCATAATTTTACATTTAATTGTATAACCTTTTACAGCATCGGTAAACTGAAATAAATTTAAAAAAAAAATTTAGCTCGGAAGTAGCTTGTTAAAAAGAATTGAATGTTCCCTTTTAAGTAATCCTTTAAATAAAGGAAATAGTAGTAGCTCTTCAAAAAATTTAAAAAATATACTTCCCTTGTGATGTTTTCAATTGTTATTAATTTTTTAATGTTTATAGTCAAAATTAAATGATATTACATAAGTACCTAAAAAACATGCTTAAGCAACATTTTATTTATTGTTTATTCTTTTCTCTTTTTTGGATGATGGAGTGCAAAAATCAGGAAAAAAAAAATAGAATATTGTTTTATATGTATCGTTGAAATTATCTCGTCGAACTCTTTTGAATTTCACTGATTTTAGATAAAGCTTTTTAAACTCCATATCGCAATAATGTAAAACAGATAAGCGATAGGAAATGAAAGCAAATTAAGATATTTTTTTTATTGTTATTATTGAAATCCAGTTTTAAATGGTAAATCAAAAAAGTGAAAAACAAATTTTATTGAAAGAGAGCAGAAATTAAATGTTTGTACAAGAGACTAGAGCACATTGACCCCTACGATTTATTTAACATTTTTCATGATATTCAATTACATAAAATGCAAGATCAGATGCGTGTTTATTCTATCTTTCATAGCTATCGGGTTAGGGTTAGTGCAAAAGAAACAGCCTTCACTGAACCATTTCCAATTCTTAATTATTTTTCAGTTAATGATTTTGTGTGTATGGCTATATTATTCTACAGTATGAGGTAACTTGTTTCTCCCTTAATGAAACCTTTAGTTTCATATCAGAGTTAAAATCGGTTCATACAAAGTTTTATGTAAGCTATCAAATTTGTCTAAAGAAGAGATTAAAGCCATATACATACTTTATGTAGAATATTTGAAATTTCATTCTAGTATACTTTTTTCAATAAACAACTAATTTACAATTTTTTCTTACATTTGTGTTGTTTTGTTTGAGTAACATTACACAAGCTTCATTCATAATTTTTAAGCTAATATAAATAGTAAAAAACCCAGTTGAAAAAACTTTTTTTTAAAATTGTTATAAATCCAAAAACTCGTAATTTCAAATAATTAAAAAAAAAAAAAAATTACTTTTTTTTTAAAAATAAAATACTTAATTTTGCTTAAATAAAATTTAACACAAAAATGCGCAAATAATTCTTGATAATGAACAGTTTTACTTGAAAAAATCAACCAACAAGATTGAAAAAAAAAAAAAAATACTTACCTTGCAACCAACATTATTCCTAAATTATATAACTTTCTCTTAGCTTTTCTTTTTAAACTCGCAAAATTTTAGAGGAAAAATATATTACTAATAAGTAATTTTGAGAAGAAAAAAAATATTTCTCTTTTAAAGAGTCGAAACATTAAATTTATGAGTAGGATACTCGAATGCATGGCTTCTAAGAAGTTTTATGCATTATTCAATTCACTAGTTCAAAGATATTTCTTCATTAATACACATCAAGAGATATTATTTATTTTTTATTTTGTGTGCATCAAAGTGATTTTACTATTTTATCTTCACCAACAGTCATGTCCAACGTCATAAATACAAGAATAAAAAGATTTATGTCAAATACACACAAAAGAAGAAAAAAATATCTTTCCCATCTCAACATTTATTCCACTTTGTGAAATGGATCATTCCAAGAACACTTTTCACGACAGCATGCCATTCCAAAACACAAAAGACACTGGAAATGAATAAAATATTTCTTTTCCACTGTGCAGTAGCAACAAGAGTAAAATAAAAAAAAAAAAATCGTGCAGCTTGCTCACAAAGCCGAAACGTGGCCAAAAGGATCTTAAAGTCGAGAATTATAAGGAACTAATGCTTCAGAAATCACGAATTCCAATAGTTCGTGGCAATCGCTACTGAAATTTCGTGTTTAATGCCACTTTCAGGAACAACAAGATATCATTCTATTACAGAGATTAACTTCTAATGTGGATATGAAAAGTTTTTTTTTTTTTTTTTTTTTGCTTCAGGCTTATCAAAATCATTCTGTATTACAACTACTTGAAATGAGACAAAATGTTTGTGCGTTAAAGTCATGCAATTTGAAAACTTAAATAGTTATAAAATAAAGCAATGGAACTTATTCACACAGTTATTCAACGATGAAGAGGAATGGGAAATCGTCTGCCAAAACTGTTCACAAATCATAATACATCTTTACAAATAAAGTCAAATTTTTAAATTCGATTTACCAATCACAAAACCGCATTTAATTTTTTTGTTTTATTTTTATCAGCTTTTCTAAAAGTAGTTGGGTGCGACATAATAATGTCTATGTTTTGAAATTGTTTTTAACGCAAGGAACAAACTCGTTAACTATGAGATTAATTTTGCGTAAAAAGTTTGTTGTGTATGTGAAATCAATTTGCATTAAATAATGTGTAAGTGCTTGAAAATTACCAAGTTATGACAGCATTTCGAGACTATTGTTTTAAATCCTTCCACAACACATAGGGTAACTGTTGAATAAAATTAATGTTTGTAAAATTATAATTGAGCGTTTGCGTCGTTCCTTATTTTTGTGAGAAAAGTTAACTGATTTGAATGATTGATTTCATTCTGAAAAATAGAGGGGGGGGGGGGGAGTTGTAAAAAATTTACTCATCTGTAAATTGTCACAGATTTCCATTTGAAAAAGATCATGAAATACATTCCAGAGTACATTTTTGAAATACAGAAAATGTAATTTAGATCTTGCTGGGGTGCCAAGTCAAACACAGCGGCGGGCCTAATGGTAAAAATGGAATAGGCTAATGAATTCACTATATCTACAGGCTAACAATTCCTTTCATTAATGAGCCTATTGTTCAAATTATGTTTTCTCCTATCTGAATTAAACTGCGATCAGGGCCGTCGCTAAGAATTTTGGTTGGGGGGGCGTGGACATCCTTTTGCCGACTGAAATCAAG
This sequence comes from Linyphia triangularis, assembly GCA_963978545.1. Taxonomy (NCBI): domain Eukaryota; kingdom Metazoa; phylum Arthropoda; class Arachnida; order Araneae; family Linyphiidae; genus Linyphia; species Linyphia triangularis. Next base: position 30,537,461 of record OZ021729.1, on the reverse strand, counting down.
GCATGTCCGGTGTAAATGTAAAAAATATATAATTAAGGTGCTAATAAATTGTTAACTAATTTTTATTAATGTAAAATTAACGTATAAATAATTTTTAATTAATATATGAATAATTAATGCATAATTAATTATTAATTAATGTAAAACTAATTGTTAATGATTTTTTTTTATTTAATTGTGAATTGTTTTATTTAATGTGAAATTAGTTTGAATTATTTTTAAATTACCGTCTAAACAATTTTTAATATTTTATGGCATTTTATTAATACGTACTTAATGTCAAATTTTAAGTAAATTCCCATCACATTATAGTTAAAGTTCCTTCAAATTCATTTAATTTTTCATTTCTTTTTAGTAAATTAACCCTTCCTCTCCAAACAAAGGAGATTATTTTTGGAAGCGTTTTTATTTGGGGGCAGGGGGGGGGGAGGGGGAGACATTAATACCTTGCAGATAGATAGAATTTTCTCCCACAATCTTAAAACAATTCAGTAAACTGGGAAGTACAAGTGCTTCATTTCGATACAACTTTATTTTAAATTTTCAAATTGGATTCGAAAAAGAATAATTAAACGTGTAAACGTGGTTGGAAAATAGCACTTTAACACGGAATTAAATAGATGAAAATTATTGATCAAATAGGTGACTTTTGTATAATGAATTGTATAAATGTTGATCAAAAAACAAATTCTGGAAAAATTCTTCTTTTTAAAATTCTGGCTGACTATTGCTACAGAAAATTCCCTACGCGAAGCACTGCAATTTTTATAATAGATACAAGGTCAGGGACATAAGAAACATGCACTTGCACTCCTTCCCCTCTGGGTTTCGAAAAATAAAGTAACGTGGAAAAAAAAGTGGTAAAATTTACAAGAAAAAAATATATATGAATATTAATTCATCAATTTGAACAGAACATTAATGAACAATTACTAACCAACATCCAATTAGGAAATCTAATTCCCATCTTCGAAAAATCAAGGATTAAACAAAAACTTTGGTCGCCTTACATCTCCCTGCAAATAATCATATAGGCGTTCATGGACACTATAATTGCATTGCAAAAGACAATTATTATTAAAAACGATTTGTTAATTATTTAATTTTTAAATACTTTTTAACACATTTTCCTAACTAAAAAAGAAAAGATTTTGATTTTTCTTGAAACGTGTGTTAATAGTAAAACTTAATTTTTTTGTAACAATTCAATCCAGGAACCTACTTCTTAAAAGTAGTTACTTCCAGTATATATTTTTATCAAAATTGGTGGATTTAATTTAATGATTTTGTTGTGGTTTTTCACTGATGTTGTATGATTTTTCAGCAATAATTTCTGCAAATATTACTCGTTTTTCGAACAATAATCATTTGTTCAAGAAGGAAAGTATACTTGAAAATGCTAGTTTTTTTCTTCCTAAGCGGGATTAAAAATGAAATGAATTACTTCAGCATTAAACCAAACTATAATATTTATGTGCAAAAAGGTAAGTTATTCGCAACTAATTAAACTTCGAATTTAGTGACAAAATACTCTATAAAAAAGCATGCCATAATTTTTATCACAACATACCAAATTATATAAGGGTGGGGTTTTTTGGGAAAGGTGTGTGTGTGGAGGGGGGGGGGGGAGATATTCAAATCTACAGTGTTAATCCGATCTTGAGGAAGAATAAGTTACACATTTGATCTTCAAAACAAGAGAAACATCACTCTCAACATGAAATTTCCAAAAACCTACCCCCATTTCCCTTACCCACATGTAATGGTTATGATCCTCATTTGAGATTTATTGATCCAATTTGAAATATTTTTAAAGGTATTTAAACTAAAAAATCTTAGTTTATCTGAAAGACAATTTTTCCCGATGTTTCGAATATTGAAGTGGTGAAATCCAGGATAGGTTGGTTGGTTGTTTTTAAAATTTATTAGGCGCAAGGGCAACACAAAGGCCAAACTGCGTCAGAAATCGAGGATAGGAGTGAAAGGATACTCACAATTTGCAATACACTGAACCTGGTTGTATTGGACAATGTCGGTCCACAGCTATTTGAGCACGGGAAACATTAAGAATTTTAGATAGTATTATAATAAACCTTTCAACACTTTTCCAAAGATTATTTTGTTAGAATAAATTCGATATCGCCTTCCAGTTTACAAATGGCATGCATTATTTTGGGAATGTATTTTCAATATATGAAGTATACAAGGTGGTCATAAAGAAACTTTGCCGATATATGGGCCTCTAGCTTCCGTTCCGCTAAACAGATCGAGATGAGATTTCAGGTATAGTTATTCAGAGGTATGAGCTCGAGATGGTTCTTTTAGCTCGAATGGCTCGAATTAGTTCTTTTTTAATTAATTTTTTTAATTAATTAATAAACATTTTACAAAACGACTACTAATAGGACTACAGCTTTGAAATTTTCAACATAAGTAGTTTTCAACAAATGGCGCTCACGGTTATGGTTATAGTTATATGCACAAAATTTTCAAATGACAACGTCTACTTTTTCCTGTCGCAAAATGCTCAGCGCATAAGGAAACCCTAAAGAGAGATGGAACGGTAAGTGTATAACAAAAAACGGAAGCATTGTGCAAGCAAAAAAAAAAAAAAGCTCTGCGAACGGCCAACAAAAACGCGATTGAGGCGCACAATGGAAATTTGCATTTGACAGAGGCCAAAGTTGACATGAGTGCCATTACAGGCAATTTAATCGGTTTTCTAAGCTGAATATTTGGTGAGCGGCCTCCATTGATCCGATAGTGTTTTTGTTGGCAGTTCGCAGATCTGTATTTTATGCGTCCGTTTTTTGTGATACACGTACCATTCCAACGCTCTTTAGGGTTTTCGTATGCGGTGATCATTTCTCGATAGGAAAAAGTAGGCGTTACTATTCGTAACTATAACCGGGGTAATCGTGAGCACCATTTTGCCAAAATTCACAGAATTCCGATCTCACATCTCTGAATAACTATACCTGAAATCTCATCTCGATCTGTTGAACGAGACTGCCTTTAGAGATCCATATATCGGCAAAGTTTCTTTATGACTATCCTGTACAAAACATCATTTATGGAGTTCTACTTGACATTAATTGCAATAACTTTGTAAAATGCGGGTCAATTTTCGTATACAAAAATTTTTGTGTTTTGAAATCTATAATAATAAAACAAGCTGTGTGTCTGCCTGTCTGTGGCTCTGTGGATCTATAGAAACCTACTTAAAATTGGAGTAGAGCTCTGAAATTTTCAGGATAAGTAGTTTTGGCATTCTAATTTTAAGCATCACAAACAGAATGTTAAAATTTTAATTAGTTCTTTTTTAATTAATTTTTTTAATTAATTAATAAACATTTTACAAAACGACTACTAATAGGACTACAGCTTTGAAATTTTCAACATAAGTAGTTTTGGCATTCTAATTTTAAGTATCACAAACAGAATGTTAAAATTTTAATTAGTTTCTTTTTAATTAATTTTTTTAATTAATTAATAAACATTTTACAAAACGACTACTAATAGGACTACAGCTTTGAAATTTTCAACATAAGTAGTTTTGGCCTTTGAATTGGATTTTTAAAAAACAGAATTTTAAATTTTTATTCTGCTCTTTTTTAATTAATTAATTTATATATTACAAAACGATTTCAAATAAGGCTACAGCTTTGAAATTTTCAACATAAATAGTCGTGGCCTTCTAATTAGATTTCTGAAAAACAGTTTTTTTTTTTTTTTTTTTTTTTTTTTTTTTTTTTTTAAATTAATTAACAAATATTTTACAAAATGATTTGTAATTGGGCTACATTTCTGAAATTTTCAACACAAGTAGTTTTGGCCTTTTAACAAATATTTTACAAAATGATTTGTAATTGGGCTACATTTCTGAAATTTTCAACACAAGTAGTTTTGGCCTTCTAATTGGACTACAAAAAGAATGTTAAAATTTTAATTTGTTTTCAATTAATTTTTTCACAAAAAGCGACTTCGAATAGGCCTAGAGCTCTGAAAGTTTCAACATAAGTAGTTTTAGCCTCTAATTTTGCTTTCCACAAACACGTGTTAAAATAATCTTAAAGTGGTGTTGTAATATTATATTAACGGGGAATTTTTTTTTTTCTTGACAAGGAAGAGGCTTCCAATATTAAGTCTTTACGTAGTAATTAGATTTTAGTGAGTGAATCGAGCTTATGCTTACGCAGCAATGAACCTTTCAGCGAGTAAAGCGAGCCTATGCTTGGATAGCAATGAACCTTTTAACGAGCGAAATAAGCCCGTGTTTATGTGTCCATGAACTTTTCAGAGAACGGAGCGAGCTCGATTTTGCGTAGCGATGAATCTTCCTGCGAGCGAAGCGCCAAAAACTGAGTTCTATACATGAATGACAGATTTCCGTAATGCGAGGTCTCACAGCTAGCTAAAATATTGTACATGTTAAAATTTCGTAGCGAAGCAAGGGTATTTAGCTACTTTTGTATAAAACCTTTAACTCATATGATGTACATTACATACTTTATGTAAATGACGTTTAATGTGTATGTCATGGTTTTGAGGCGTTGTCTGACGTACCACAAATACAAGTATATCATTTACTGTAACACATCAAAGTTATCTAATGGCAGTGAAGATATCAATGATTAGATTATTTCAATGTTCCTGTCAAAAAAGATATACTTACTCCAATTCAAAATTGCCGACTGTCAACTGAGGCTGCATTGTGATCACAATTTTATAATACCAATGATGAGTTTAATTATTTGTACTTGTTCCATTCAATATGTTTTGAAACATCCGTCAGTAGGGATTTTTAAAAGAAGGGATGAAATTTCAGAAATTTGCCGACTACCAGCCTTTCTAAAAACTTATGGTGATATTTGCGTTCGCAGTCCATCATTGTAGCCGGAAAAAAAAGACACCGACTCCCCTATAATAGACTTCGATGTAAAAATGCCGATTCATCATACTCGGGTCACGCTGCATTCAGATATTTTTAATATTTTTGTTCAATTTTTTAATTTTTTTTTTATTTAATTCGATTTTATTGTGGATCGATTTTAGAAAAAGAAAAATCTCGATAAAATTTATGAAAATTTGCCCACTGTCGAACTTTCTAAAACTTTGGGGGGGGGGGCGAGTCGCCCCCTACGCCCCCCGTTCGCGTCGTCCCTGACTGCCATTGAAACAATTTAAAAGCATGATCCATCATTCTATGAATAGCTTCTTTAATTATTATAAATAAAATTCATAAACATTTTAGACCCATTTCCTTCTACAAACAAAAGGAAGATGATTTAATTTTACTAATAAAAAAATTCATACTATCCCAACTTTCTTATTAATTTATATAACATCGTGTCGATCGTCGTCTTATCAAAATTTAATAAGATTAGATCTTACCATTAAAATTTAATAAGATTAGATCTTACCATTAAAATTTAATAATTATTTTCTCTTATATATTAAAACCTTTTAAACCTTAAAAACATAAACTTTATATTAAAACCTTTTAATGGATTCAATTCTATAAAATTTTTAATTGAAATAAAAATTTACCATTCTTTATTGAAATCTAACTAAACGTTTTAAGCACGATAGATTAGATACTTTAAAATTTGTTCCCCAGAAGAGCAATTCCTCCATTTTTTAGCAGAGTTAACCAAATTTATAAAACTGCTATTCTTTTCCTGTTATTACTACTCTTTTAAAATAAATAACTCTGTTATAAAGGCTTGTATCATATAGTTCCAAAACTAAAAATGGAAATAAAGTTTTTTACATCTGGTATACGAAAGTAGTTTGCAATATGCTTTCGGCTATATTGTTCGTATAAATTTTTCAATATTGATAAGGTATGATATTGTCAATCGGAATATTTCTCTGACAATTTCACAAACAAAATAAACTAAAAAGAATAACGATACTTATTCGACCCTATTCCAATCATCTGCATGCCTTTTGCCACCGCAATTTAATTCCTTTTTCTTAAGTAGCAATTACTAGCCATCAGCTGATCACGGAAATCGTGACGTCACAGCTACAACTACTATCATCACCGGCATTTAGCTCATAAAATTCCTAACCCGGGGATGGCAACGAGAGTTGTAATGGTCACGGTCGTTGATCACGAGCACGGTGAGAAATGAATGATCGACCGTTTAAGATGAACAAAATAATAACAATAAAGAAGCGCTCCTGAAGACATGGATTTCAAACTTTCACCTAATAGAGGTTAAATAACATTCCGAGCTCAAGAAAGGATGTTGTTTTTTGGGTTGTAAGGTGATGCAATCTGTTGGAGCGAAGCGACTCCATGGCATTCGATGTCCTCACCATTGCGGGTCGACCGATCTACAGGAATTTTTCTTGTGAATTTAAGAGTTTTCTTGTCTAGAGGACGCGAGAACACTTCTTTTGTTCTATGTCATCAATTATAGAAGTGATGTGTTGTTTATGATCAGCAGTTGAAGAATCTCTGATAAATGAGAGCAAACCAGAAAGAGGCAAATGGGACATATAAGTCTTCTTGAAGAATTCCTTTGGATGGACGTGAGACAAACAAAATCAATTGGTTTTAGGAGATAGATTGGAGAATAAGATATATGTAATGTTTTAGGATGTTCCTATTCCAACCCTATTATTCAATTTAACGAGTTTGACAATGTATATCAACAAAAATAAGACTAAATTGCCTCATGTAAGCAATATTGATGATGAAAATAATTGCCAATTTCTAGTTTTAGCTAAAAATGTTAACATCACTCAAGACAGAGAGGCAGGCATAGTCTTTTTATAAGCTAATACCCTGCACAAAGGCAAAGAAAGAAACTAACGCTTAGAACAGAAGCTAAAGTTTAAAAATTTATTTAACAAGACAGAGAAATTGAAATATGTACGCATTGGTGGAAATGGGAAAATGAGAAAAGATAGAATTTTATTTATTTGTTTAGATTTGTAAGAAAATGCGATATCGAAGGTTTGGAATTCTATAAAAGGGATAAGCAAGGGTTCATGAGCCAAATATATAAAAATATATTTATTTTAGAAAAGCAAACTCAAGTTATTATTTTGAATGATTGACAAATTGAACAGCTTTCTTTATTATATTGATCATTAAGCATTCGTACGTTTTAAGGCACAGATTAGAAGTTCGAGTAACATTTTTGATTTAAATTCATTATTGATAATTCATAGAATAAAAACAGCTAAAAATATTTTTTTGGACAAGAAAACCACTTAAAATATAACAAAAATATGAATCAAAACAAAATTTATTTATTATGATTGATTTATTTCATAACAACAATCTATACATTTAATAACAACAATCCAAATCTCTAATTAAAGTTAATAGGAAAAATTCATTTCTTGTTAAAACTTTTTACGAAAACCGAAAATAGTGCTTTCGAAGTTTTTCAACGTATACCCTGAACAAATATAGGAGACCCTTTGCATAACATAAAAAAACCCGCTAAGGCGATTCTCCACTTCGTTAAACCGCTAATTGGGCAAGACCGTCATTACACCGCAATTCCATTGAACTCAATAGTAGGTGCAGTAGAGACTGCCCTTAGTGCGTGACCTTTCCATACAACCTTAACGGTATTCACACGATTTGAATAATTTAATACGCCACTAATTCCATTCTTTGCAATACCATCCGCTTGGCAAATTCGTTTTTTACGGCTAGTTGAGATTTCCGTTTGTGATTGCCTAACGAATATGCTTATGTCGCAATGTCAACACTTTAACTGAACCTCATATTGTATCATGTAGAATAAGAAGTAATAAGTAAAGCTATCTAATAAAAAGAACCTTTATATAATACAAAGAAATGTCTTGTATGTTGTCATTGACAGTGAAAGGAAAGCGTAACTATGAAATATACTTTCTCAAGATAATTTTAATTTGATTGCACTCTGTTAAGATTCATCTAGTTACGAAATAGGAAATGTTTATTTTCGTGTTTTTTTTTTGTGTGTGTGTGTGCTTGAATGGTGTTTTCAGAAATGAAATTCAATTACCAAAGCCCTCTAAAAAGAACTTTAATAATTATGAATTCTTTCTTTTTAATCCTTTTCCGAATGTAAGAAGCAGTAATGCACTTACTGCTACATTCAGGTCGTGAAATACAAGCTCATCGTTTTGGAAAAGTGAAACTGTCAAATTTTACTTGTATTAAAACAATTAGTACTTGTTATTAAAAACATAAATAAAAAAAATACATATACACAGCAAACAGGTCGATTTTTTTTTCTCCCTTGTTTGGAGGAAACAAAGTTTTTTATGAAATAATACTCTTTTGTTGAATCAAATGATTAGTAACATTTATACCTTATTCCATATCAGATCCAGCACATTCTAAATTTTTAGAACATTTTGTAAAGATTACTCATTTTAAATATGCCAAACAGATTTCGAAATAAGATCTTTCTGTGCTCTTTTCATATTTAGGCTAATTCTTTATTTAAATACAAAAATTTAATTTTGTATCTGTTTTGTTTTTGTTTCGAATACCCGAATAACCACAGTGAAAAATACAAACGAATTAAATACTTTCTGAATCATTCAAGACCTTACAAATTATGTATTATGAATTAATATTTTATGATAAAATTGCTCACTTACTTGTTTATTAAAATTAAATATATTAACATAGTATATAACTTGTTGCAGAACATACAGTGTTTCCATATTTAAACTGCACATGATATAGGCCTGTTCTAATGATCATCCAAATTAAAATTGATATAATGATGCGTTGCGGATACGAAGGGCAAAATTCAACATTGGGTAAAAAAAAAAATGTTTTTTTCGCCATTCTATTTTAGATCCTTTAAAGATTCTACAGGTATGTTTTCATAAAAAAAAATAAACATCAGATTACATTTTCTTTAATAGGTGGACATATGGGCCCTATTAAGGTTTTATGTAAAGTAGCTTTATCTGCTTACTTTTGCTAATAATTTTGTAGATAAAGTTTAAGACCAAAACGAAAATAATCTAATAAAGTTGTGAATATCTCTATATGTTATATAATTGTCGTCCTTGAAACGAAATTCTCAAAAATTGATAGTTCTTCCAATTAGAAAAGTATTTTAGAGATAACATTCCCATGTTCTAAATAGCAGATTTACAAAGATCTGTTGATTTCTGCTGGTTCCAGACTAATCTAAAAAGAGATAGTTTAATTAAGGCTACCCTGTATATTATCATGTTTGTACTATTAAGAGATCACGAGCATAAAGTTGTGGAATTCCATCAAATGCTATAACAGCTTACGGGAAGAGGCAACTCCGACCTCCATAATCTGCGACCCCGACCCTAAGGGCAGCCCCAGCAATTGAAAACAGCCCTAACATCATCCAAAGACACCTGTTCAACCTGTTTAACGGTGTATAAGAAACTAAAGAGTTCAATCTTTTGAGAGAAGACGTAGTGATGATCTTCTTGTTGGCTGATTGTATACCCCCCCCCCCCATCTCCTTCTCCCTATTTCTCCATCGCATCTTGTCCAGAAAAAATAATAATGTCTTAATATTCAATTCATAATGTTGTTGAGTTTAACGAGATGCATTGCTATTACTTCGATCATTATAGTCTGTTTATCAAAATTAATCGTGAATAATGTAATTAACAGTGTTCTTACATATTAATTTCGAATTGTAGTTATTTAATGATTATCATTATTAAAATTTTTAATTTTTGTTAACTATACCAGTTAACAAAGGTAGGTTGAGATTTAGAAATCTCAACATTAAAATGAAGGGCATATCCGAATGTTTAAATATTATTGAAGGGGGATTGAAATGGGGAATTGTTTCCCCGTTTCATGTATTACTTGAATTATCTTTATGTGTTATTTGCATGGCATTTTTTTTTCAGATAAATTTTCTAAAAAAGATGGTTAATATTGAAAAAATTGAACCTCAGATTCAAACCAGGTAAGTTAACTTAGAAATGGAGAGCAATTAAACTAAATAATAAAATTATTGTCCAAGACTTATATAAAACCCCACACTGCATACATTTTTCTTGCTTACTCAGGTCTTGTGATAAACTAGTTTGTGAAAACAGAATAGGAAACGTTTTTTAAAGAACAAATGATCTCCTACTTACAAAAGATATGATGATCCAATTATGTGAATTATACACAAACGTAAAATACCATCAGTTGTCTAAATACAAACGTACGAGACTCGTATCTATCGATTGAAGCCTAAAAACTGTCGTTGGATGTATTGGGACATACTGGATTACGAATTAGAAAAGAAAGAAGCGTTTAAGCAAGAAGTCAGACTATTAAAATGATTTATCTTCCAGATAATCTTAAAGAAATTAGCAGACTACTGAATGATGCGGGAGATAACTATTAAACATGATGATATTCCAACAAAGAAAAGTTTCCTATGATAGGGCGGAAATTTTTAAGTTACTTTTAAGCCTAATGTACATAATTTTGATACATCTATATAATTGCTTAAGTCACGAAAATGTTTCCTCCATGAACTTGACCATGAATGTTTCTCCTTGAATGTAATCACGGACAGGACATTCTCGAGCATGTAAAGGACTATTTTTATTAAAAAAAGACCTGTTTTACAAGTACGAAAACTTTAAAGAATTTAATCTGATATGGAAGCTGCAGTTTGATAGATATTATGGTCAAGGATTGAGTGAACAAGTCCGAAAATAAATTCCTCTTTTAAAATCAAATTTAGTTTTAAAAAGAATTTTAACGAACAAAGCTTTTAAAAAGATCTATTTATGATTATTATATTTCATATTTAGTTAATTCAATATAACCTCTATTGTAGAGCGTTAATTTTTAAATGTATAGACTGTAACGATAATTTTTTTAATCGATAACAATCTAGAAATGTTTAAGTAATATTTAAAAATGAATGCAAAATCAGAAAATAATATTTTAAAAAGCTAAATATTGTGTTTTAGTATAATTAAAGGTTATTATGGTATAAATCGATTTGTTTTTTGATATTGACACATGATTTAACAGAGTTCGTAATCAAAAACAGTGCAACAGAAACAACTTTTCTGACGTCAAATAATATTTTTAAAGAAAAAAATTAAAAGGATAAAATTATTTTAGATATTTTAAAACGCACACTTTATTTCACGTTTCACCAAAAAGATAAGTCTAATTTTTTAAAAGAGAGATTAAATGCTTATTTAACGAGTGCGATAGCCGAGTTTGAAAAGAATTTTCCACGTGTTGCATATAATATTTTTTATAATCACGAGTCAAAAATATTTTTAATACTTATATTTATTAATGTTGGCAATGAATTTCTTCTAAAAATATGTCATTTCATTGCCAAGACTATACAATATTTGAGCACAAGGTGTGCGACAAAGTACTTTTTCACAGTGTGAATAGTTACTTTCAAGTACTCATAGCGAAGAAGTGGTACTTTCGCCACGATTTTTGACACAAAATGATTTTAAAAAAGTTAAATTTTTTGCACGTCGCTATAAAAACAATATTTTAAAGAAGAAAATTAAAAGGATAAAATTATTTTAGATATTTTAAAACACATACTTTATTTCACATTTCGCCATAAAGAAAAGTCCAATTTTTTAAAAGAGTGGTTCATTGCGAGGTGAAGAATTAATATCTCCTCTGCTGAGACCATTTTAGTGATACAGGACGTTTCATTTTCTTCCACTAAAAAGGTATACGAGCCGTGCTTGGGTATAAATAGAATTCTGTTGCATTTAAAGGTAATTTTATTTTAAATGAATTAAAATAGTTTAAATATAAAATTTAAATTAAAGATACTCCTTTCTATAGTCACCTTTACAGATTCCATAGAATATTACGATTGAAGTGCAATAAATTTATTCATGAGCCACTTAAATGGTGGTAGCTTATCGTAACACATAGGGGTCAATTTTCTAAATTTATATATTGGAATGTAACACCTAGTTAACAAATAGGAAGACAGGTTCCTATAGAGATGGTTATCCGGGGCTTATGTTCCATAAGTCTCGCAAGGCACATGCCTAGGGCATCCAAAATACCTGAAAAATTCTGAATTATTTTGTAATAATTAATATTTTGTTCAGAGTACTTTTAGTCAATGCCATAAAATATAATAATATATTTCAATAATTTATTAGTTATTAAAAATATCAATGTATTGACATTAATTTAATCAAAATGGTAATAAAAATAGTAATTAATATTTAAATAATATATCTGCTGTGTTGTGCCTTTAGTAATTCGTTTTTTTTTTATGTCAGGCCCTGATGGTTATAGATAATTTATTAGAGTGAAAGTTAGATTTAATATTTATAATTAGTTCACCTGTAATTGTAGAAAGGAATAAAAACAAACAGTTAAAGTTGAGCTGTGATTGAATAGGAAGTTATCATTTAAATTTTTTTTTATGGAAAGTCTGCTCTCGAAGAGCCTAGGTCTGGTCATTAGACCCACTTATCCCCGTCCCCCTTCTTTAACTGACCTGAACAATTTGCAGTTTTTTCTGGCTATCATATTATGAATGCCCTTAATGGCCAACTACTACATCAACGGTCATTCTCTCGACGCTGCGTTGTGGTTCGCCTACCTCAAGTGAAGTAAAAATAAAAGGGACAACACTTTCTCGGTTCTTTTGAACCCACCTACTTTGTGCAGTGCCTAAAAAGGAGGCATTATGCAAATCATTACTAAGAAGTATTGAGGAAATGCATTATTGGCTTAGATCCAGACATGACGGTTTCAAGGTTGCCACATTGCGACCACGCATGGATGATCCGATCAAACAAGATTTTTTTTTTTCTTTTCTTTTTCATCTTTACTATTTTCATCCAGTTTGTTGTCCTGATTTTAAAATGGTACTCGAAATTAAAGATTCTGGGAACTAAACTGTTTCCTGGAAGTCATAATTTATACACAAAAAAGCTTATTCTTAACCTTCTTAAATCCTTTCAAACACCCAAGTATTGAGAAATGGATTTTGTTTCAAAAATTCTCTAAAGTTTTTCTTTTGTCAAAAAAAAAAAAAAAAAAAAAAAATTGAGAGATAATATAATGAGACAATTTCAGAGATTCCAAAAGTTCTGATAGTTTAATTATATATATATATTAAAATAAAATACATTTTAAAATTATAAGTACTCTTTTTAAATGTTATTTCCTAATACGAACCAGCATAACAAACACAGCAATAGGTTAGCTCATAGTAAATTATCTCAATACCGACGACAAAAAGAATATTACTTATAGATTCTTTTCGTCATTGGTATTGAGATAATTTACTAAGAGCTATCCAATTACTGTGTTTGTTGTTCGTATTAGGAGATAACATTTAAAACGAGTATACTCATAATTGTAAGTGTTATTATTATTATTATTTTTTTATTTTTATTTTTTGATAATTAAAATTTTCATAACTTTAGGAATCTCTAAAGTTGTCTCATTATTTTTTTAAATATAAAATATAAAAGAGATATTGAGAAAAGTTTTAGTTTATTGCATGACGACATGTAAAGGGTAGAGAAAAATTCATCCGAGTATTAGACGAGTTCAAAGAAACGTAAAATATTTTACAAAATATAATATATACGTGCATTCAATGTTAAACTTAATAGTACATTTAACAGTCTATAATATTTAAACACTATCGCAAAAACCAACCCCTTTAAAGTTTAAATGTTGTTGTTGTTGTTGCTTATCATCAGTAGATCTGACCAATGTTACTGTTGGGATACTTAACTGCATTAAGTACAGTTATAGCAAGGGTAATGTATTTGTCACTAAAATGATTTTTAACGTCGGTCTTGGTCTAAAAAGATGTCTCAAATTAGCTGCTTTTCTTTGTCTACGGTATGATAATAAGAACGAGCACGTTTAGATTTTTTTTTTTTTAGTGACCATACATGCGGTTCATGCGCATGTTAGACGTTATCGTTTTACTTTGTGGTCGCATAGAGTAGTTCTAGTGAAAATGTACTTGGTCATTAAAATTGTCCTTGGAAGAAATATGATTTCCTAATGACATTGCGTCTCCGCTTGTTAAACTTCAAACTTTTCATTAATAAATCTATTTGAGAAAACTATTTGTTCCTCATAATAAGTTCGTATTAATTGCTTATTGGTATTTTTTCGCACCTAAATGATCATTTCACACCATAGAAAGATTATTTCCATTTACAGCGCTTTTGTATCAGTTCTCTGTCACAGAACTGTAGTCAGCACCATCTTTTATTAGTAATCCTTTATATTAACTTCAATTTTGTTTGTTTGTGGGTTTGCTTGACCGGCAAATCTACGGTGAGTTATTTAACCCACTTGCCGTTATCCGATCGGGTTAAAACTTGGCAGAGAGATTCGATGTCTATGACAATGCATTTTATAAAGTTTTGGGGGCTATCACTGTCACTAAAATGATACTTTTACGCATGCTTCTATCTTCGGGATACTAACAGACCAACTTGCCGTCATTCAATCACGCTGAAATTCTACATATAGATTCGTAGTCGATAATATTGCATTCGATAATATTTTGGGGGCTGACATTAAATGGCTGCTTTTACACATGGTTCAATTGACGCTTGGTATCATTAATAAACTTACTTCCCGCCATCCAATTAAACTAAAACTTTAAAACTTGGTACAGTCGTTGTCGATGAAAATATTTTCTATCAAATTTTGGAAGTGTCACACAAAAACCTCTTTTAAACACGTTTCTATTACCTTACGTCAGACTTACCAGCTTTTACGTTCCATTATCCAGATACCAAGCTGAATTTAAAAAATTTCAATTCGGTTATATTTAAAGAAAACCTTCCAATATTAAGGTAGACGAGGCAAAATCTTCTGAAAGATAATTAACCGACTTTCCGTCATCCAATCGAGCTGAACCTTGGCCGATAAACTTGTGAGAGATGACAATGTATTCAATGGAGTTTTAGGGAGCAAAAAAAAAAAGAAGTTAGTGAATAATTCGAAATGGATCTTTTGCTCGTAGTGACCAAACACAATAAAAACTCGATCTGAACTGAAGAAGTTTCAATTGCACATAAAAACTGGTAATGCATATGAATAATTTATATTAAAAACTGTGTTTTTATGGGTTATTATTAGATCTTGTTCAAATGACGGAGAAGTGTGTTCAGATTTTTAGCTGAATATACTATGAGAAAGATTAAAAGAGTATTGGTTACCCAGATTATTTTGTTTTAATTGTCCATTTAGTGCAAAAAACATTAAAATAACTTAAATTTTTAACTGAATCCATTAATTTTAGCAACTTCTCAGTGGCAACTTCAATTTGACATCAAAGTAATAACAAGAGCCACTACTCCAAATAAAACTCAGTGGCATTTTAACACTGAAATGTCAGAATAAGGATCCTTCTCGAGTTTGAAACTTCACTTTAGGCTAATTCCTTCATCTTTTTATGCAATCCCTGGCATAAACAAAGCATAGTCATTCCTTATTGTGAAACTTATTTATCAGATGCATACATCAAATATACGTGAGAAGTTCAAGTATAACTTGAAAACAAAGGAATACCTTCGGAACGCGTTGATAATTCATGAAGAATGCACCAAACGAAACAAATATGCCTGGAACAATGGATTTTATACAACTTTTACACCTGTATTTACCACTACAACGTCATATTGATGTGTGTTTCTTCAAAAACTAAAACTACAAGCTGCTGATTTAAATGTTTCATTTTACAAACCATTGATATTTCTTTTGACATGAACAAAAATTATGCTTAGTTTGCTTAGGAGGAAAACTGCTTGAGTCATGTGCAAAAGAGCGCTTTCTGTTATTTTATACGTTTTAAACACAACGAACACTACACGATATGGCCATTTTGTACCTTGGCAGACATGGTACCCGGTAATATTTGGAGAGGGCTTAAAATAAAGTCGTAAACTTTATATAATCTATAAATTTTATGCGGAGTTTTATAAGTAATATCCCAGCACTTATTAAATGTTCCTTATTAATATCGGATAGTATCTAAAGATTTCTAAGCTAGACATGCAGAAAATAGCAATCTGAGTAAAGTGTGTTAGGAAATATTTTACACAAATTTACAAAACCAGAAACACGTTTATGGATATAAACAATACACTGGATAAAAATGTTATTAGTTCGTGTGTTTTGGTATAGTTTGTATGAAAAGAAAATGTGGGTTTTTTAATTGGTTGAGTATTTAGCTTCGTCACTGTTGGTTCAAAAAATATTTTAGTAAAATGCAATTAAAATTTTTTAGCAGTGCTGTTTGAGGAAATATATACTCACAAAACCAAGAATCCCAACTACTCTTACTCAATTAAATATTTTTCAATCAACATTTTTAGCAGTTGCAAAGCAGTTGCATTAATGCTATTAAAACTAACAAAACTGTGGTAACACAATCCGTTCTCAGTTTTAGCATTAGTAAGAGTTATAGCATTCTCTAAGATTGGCATTATTAATAATTATTGAGGAATTTCTTCCTGCTCATACTAATGGGATGTTTACGAATTCCTTTTAAAAAGAATGCATTTTGGCGCAGTTTCATTTCACCAGGTGTTTGCTTTGAGTAGGAACCTTGAGCAGCAAAAGTGATACGCCACTGACATAAATTATGGTAATTCAAAAGGACAAAAAAAGAGACGATGAAAAATATATTCTTATTTGTATGTGTATTTGGTAGTTTCAAAGTATTTAGGTAAATGTAATTATAAATTATGTATGAATAGTGAATATTGTAGTGTAGTGAGCGATAAGGAATGGTTAGTACTAAATTGAATTTTCACACAGCAAAAATATTCAAGATTTTGAAATTACAAAAGTTATATCCAGAACAACTGTTTTTTACAACCTAATACGCAAAGCAGTTGCTAAATCATCACACGCATAAACGAAATAAAGATAGCCTTTCTCTTTAAACACATTTAAACAAATTTGACATTAATCACCTTTCAGTGACAAGGACCTGGGGAGCGGAAAATTTTAAAGGGGATATTCTTTAACAGTTCAAATTTTAATATCGGCTGTAAATATTTCTATGGACTTCAAAAGTAATTTTTTAACGATGCCGCTAATCAGACTCCGATACTAGTATCGTACGTTCTATACGCCAGACAAGTAGAAAACTTAGGAAATGTCTTTCCCAAACTGACAAAATCAGAAAAGTTTATATTTTAGAAACATTTCGTGTAACTACAATGTACAGAACAAAAGGACTATTATGTT
Organism: Linyphia triangularis; assembly: GCA_963978545.1. NCBI lineage: Eukaryota > Metazoa > Arthropoda > Arachnida > Araneae > Linyphiidae > Linyphia > Linyphia triangularis. The sequence continues at coordinate 30,520,240 of OZ021729.1, read as the reverse complement.
CTTGTGTTTTGATTTAATTTCTGTAGAAGGAAACATAGTACTCATTAATATCTCTGCCTTTCAATCAATCATATAATTTCAGGGTTCCCACTCAAATCACAGAATCAAAATCAATGACTTTTAAGGACCTAATTAATGTTTTTAAGGACCTATGAAAATTTGTTTTCAGTCATCATGTCTGTATTTAAATTTTTAATAAAGTATATTCTACCGAAAAAGTTACAAGTTGGTGGATGCGTAATACAAATATGTCGGAAAATTCCTATACGGTGCAGATAAGTGGCCGTCACGAGGGAATAGCAAGGCCGAGTTGTATTTTTATAAATTTTCCAGTTGGATAACATCTGTAAAAATTAAGGACTTTTAAGGACCTCTAAACATTTTCAGAGACTTTTAAGCATCTCTAAGCATTTTCAAGCACTTTCAAGGCCTTGAAAACAAGTTCAAAAATATTAAGCCTTTTTAATGCCTTTCAATGACCGTGGGAACCCTGAATTTATATTTTATTCATATTCTATAGTTTAACTTAATAAAAATAACTGCTTTCATACCATTTAGTGATATTATAGTGCAATGGATCAGTGCATAGTGCAAACAGTGGTTAATGAGAATGTATGTTCTAGGATGGACATGGATAATGGGCATATATATCTTTAAGTTATAACATCCGTCCATGGTATATTTTATTTGGGTCCACTTTTAGTTGGCATTATAAATAATTTAAGCAATTCCTAAAAAATAGTTTACTCTTATGTTTCTAAATCAAAGAAAAATATTCAGTTAGGGTATATTTTATTTGGGTCCACTTTTAGTTGGCATTATAAATAATTTAAGCAATTCTTAAAAAATAGTTTACTCTTATGTTTCTAAATCAAAGAAAAATATTCAGTTAAGCACTTTTAAATTGTAACTTTCATTTCTAGTTTTTTCCTTGAATGGTAATTTTTTCTCAAATAAAAATTTTCATGTTTTTAGACAGGTTGTCCGGGAATATGTATGTGTTATTAGGATGGGTAGCTAAATTGAAATATATTTAAATGCCAGTGTGCATTTAAAAAAAAAAAAAAAAAAAAAAAAAAAAAAAAAAAAAAAACACCTCTTCATAACTTTTTCCAATTAAAAAAATATTTGTTTCAGTCCGTTCTTGTGCGCAACTTCCTTGTTGTTATAATATCTACCCCCTCCCCCACCCAAATATGTCCATATACTAATCAAGTACGATTTGATGAAATTTTTTTATTGAAACCTCCACCTGTTAAGGTTGATAACAAATGATGGAAAAATCAAGTTCAGAGTTTTTTTATGACGGAAAAGTTCCCGAGTTTGTCGACTCTACTTTACTACAACAACTTTACTACAACTTTTGTTACTGAAAACCCAAGTGTTTCAGTCCAGTATCTTTAGTTGAATACACTATATGAAGTACTAATAGAGTTATTATGGTAGCCCTTTCCAGTTGAATAGTAATTTTAGTTAATTTATTTTTGTTATCCTTACTTATACTTATCTTAACGAGACATTCAAACTGATATATGGGACATGTTAGTAGCATTTAAATCATAAATGCTACTAACATATACCATATACCAATTTGAAAGTATTGATAATATTAGTAGGATAAAAAATATAAATGAATTAAAAGTAGTATTCAACAGAAAAAATACTTCCACAATTATCCTTTGGAAGTTCACATATTGTCTTCAGGTAGAAATACCAGACTGAAATACTTGGGGAACATAGTTTAAGGAATCGCTAATTAACTTCTGGTCACCATTAACAGTAGTTCCGGTTGACATTTTTGATTGAATTTTTGTAAGGAGAACTCGTCTCGTCAATAGCATTTGTTTGATGTATCTCTTGTGTCTGTAGCAATTGAAGTTTTACATGGGACACTGACCGTAGCCGGACAAACAGAAACAGACCAATTCTTTGCATTAGCTCCTCTCTATTTTATCATTTTGATTCTAACACTGTTGGCAAATATACCTTTTCAGGGACTTTATTCTCTTCTGAAGGAGAAATTTGGAGGCGCTATTCTTCAATGTGCATTCTTTGAAAGGTGGCACCTTTACAAGAACGTTCCCAATGACTTTAACCCAGACATCAGCAGCAACCTCACATCAAGGAAAAGGAACGAACTCGAATTGGTCAGATAAGACCCTGGAGGTACCTGTTATGGCGGCGATAATTCGTGTCACATTCCAAGTTTAAGGGTCGAAACTATCCAAGGTCTATCATCCACTTCGTTTTGTCAACTGCCCTCAGGGAGCTGAATCTTTTTTTATAGATCGTCTTGTTTGGGGGCAGGAAACCACGTTACGTGCGTATGGGGGAGATTGGCAGTTATCTCACTCGCATGCTGCTAGTCCAGTGCGTGTGGACAGCCTTCGCTTCAAGAAGATCTGTTTCTCGTGATGTCGATGAGGGTTTCTTATCTTTTTCTTAATTTCGTTATATCTTTTTTTTCTTTCTGGAAGACTGTTTCAGGGTCAGAAAGCGCGTGATGGTCGTGTTCGCTCTTAAAGTAGGAGAAAAGTTGGCTATGGTGGAAGGACCTATGGGAAGGACGGAGGCCTGTTTGAGGCCGGACGAATGGATTTATTGGGAGAAACAGCATTGGAGATTTGTTGTTTTTTGACGGAGAGCCCACATATGAACTTTCCTCAATTCCTCACAAGGTGCAAATAGGATTGCCCTCTTAAAAGCTGGCGCATATTAGTGGTTGGTTTGTTGGGTTTTATTGGCGCAAGGATAAGAACTTCTCAAAGGTTATACTGCGCTAAACCAATGTTTATATCTTAAAATTTTAAAAAGAACACAAATAAGGATTAAAAAACAAATGTAATCGCATATTATTAACCCTAATAATACTGAAGACAATATCAAAAACAAGAGTGTTTGGAATAAAGCCAATAATATTATCAAGCTATGTGGTGCAGCTACAAAATTGATAAAACATACTGATATCGGCATTGTAAAATATATTAATAATATACATTGTATAAAACTTCCTGAAATAAAATTAAGTTTTCAGCTTGGGAGTGTTTTTAATTCAATTTGATTTAAAAACAAATAACTTTTTAATTTAACCTGCAAAGTCTAAGTAGACATTTTCTTCTCTTTTTTTTTTTATGGTTATCTATGAGTCCTTGTATTCAAAGTTACTTAGCAGTCGAAGTCGAAAAAAAGCTGGGGATCCCATTTAGCGATTACGACTTATTTTTATATTCATAACTTTCTTTTAAGAAGATGCAGAAATTAAAACAACAAAATGCCATTCTTTCTACTGTAAAATGCTGTCGCATTATTCATCCCTAAGAATAAAATTCGTCCTTCAAAACACATTGAATGTTAACAATAACTGGAGATAATTAACGTAATTCGAAGGAAGGGGAACAAAATATACTTTTTATTATGAATTTTCAACAGTTATTTAATTAGAATTGAAATTAAGTAATATCGTTCTTATTTAGTAAACAATTTTGATACATAGTTGTTAAAATTTATTTCATATTTTAATCTAAGGCATCAGTTTTTTTTTTTATCTATAACAATAGGTAAAGTAAAAGCACACCAAAGCTCTTAAAACAAGAGAGAAAATAGAAGTTGGTAACATTGAAGGGACTTGTGTGAGGCCGTCTGGGGTGGTCACAAATGATGGGATGTAATAGCATGGTCGAATTTTCTATTAGGCTCGTTAGGCACGAACTGGGGTCACTGATATTTCGGGGAAGCCCTAAGTATGTCAAAGTTCAATAGTTTCGTAATATGTCAGAATGCAGTAATGAGGTTAAAGATTAAATATCTTTGTCTGATATTGATGTGTTCATCGCAATTTTATTAAAAGTAACATTTGTTTTAATTTAAAACACTCATTTCAATACGTTGGCTCTCTAAATTTCATCTAAGGATATGGAAAGACTAAATAAGGATACCTTTTATGTAATCTTACCGTTATGATTGCATTTTTCGTATAAGATGCTATAGTATAGGCAAATTAAGCCCTCATTTCGGTAGAGAAAGAAATAATTATTAGAAATTGGTTCTTTAGATCCTTCTGTACTTCCCCAAAAAAGTTCCAAACAATTCCGCTAAGGGAACATCCTCAAATTTTGAATAAACGTCCGCAATTTTGGATTTTTTAAAAAGCTCTATAACTCAGCAATGGACAATCGTAGAGGAGTGCTGTTGACGCCAAAATTTTTTGTTTTGAAAGGAGATTTTATTTATGTAATAAAATGTCAAAAATAAAGAGTTGGCATAATTTTAATAACATTTAACAGGTTTAGAGACAATAAAAACAGCAATTTTTCAGTAATACATTTTGGAATTTGTTTGGAGACTTATTACTTGATGGAATTCATTTTCAAATTAGAAATGGCTATTCGCCTCATAAAAATGCTACGCTAAAGTGTATATTTGTTTTTCATTTCCTTGATTACATTTTAAAGACCAAACCAATTCGAATCTTGTTGTTTTTAGCATTCGATTATGTTTAGGGAAAATATGGGCACTTTTAAGTTTTTTTTTTAGTAACATTCGTAGAGATCGAGTCTTCTGGAAGTGGTAAGCAGTGGAACTTCTAGTGGATAGCTTTCACTGTAAGAAATCATTTGGAAACCAAGGGTAGCTTGTTATTGTTACGATCGATTGTTGCTTGCGATCGAGGCTCTCAGACTGCTTTAGCCAGACTCTCAAGTGGCCACCTAAAATGTCTGTCATTCGAACATGGCCCAAAAATTTTACCCCACTTGTAAAAAATACTGTGACCATCCAGCCTCACCGGATCACATTCTGAATTGTATCTTACTTTCCAGGGCGAACTTAACATCAGATCCCCTTATTGTCATCTATTTTCTGGCAGTCAACAACATTATGGGGTTGATCTGACAAATGTCAGATCTATAGAGGATAGGCAACAACAACAACAACGTCTGACATTTTAATAACGTAGAATCAACTTTCGCAAAGGTACCTATACTTTTTCGTTGTTAGCAGTTAAGTCTGAATTCCAATCTAGTAAAAATATTATAGGCATTGTAAAAGTATAAAAAGAATTATAATTTAATTGTTAAAATATGAATGCGCAGATTTTATAATCAAAAGGATCACGTCAAAATATGATCAGAAAATTTCAATGATCAATGTTATAAATATCACATACCGAAATTCCATAAGAAAAAATTATAGAAAAATTCCATAACCTTCCGATTGGTTGTATTGAGATAAATACATAGATGATCAGAAATTAAGAGTGGATGAAACTAATAATTTTTAATTCCGGAGAAGAGAAATGTCCTATTTTGCTTTTGAGACCAAGTATCGAAAAGAAGAACCAGATATTTTTGCAATGAAAATCATGAACCCAAAAGAATTGGACTGTGCATTGTATTCCTTTATATATTAAGAAAAAAATTATATGCAAGTAATTTCGTTATCAATGAAATCGAGTGTGAAAAGTGAGCATTACAAACACTAGTCGAACCTTATATCTTCAGCACGTAGAAGTGGAAAAGCGAAAATAGTCTTTGGCATTTATACTGACAATAAAACAATTAATAAAAAACGGAAGAAAAGATCCAGGAAACCTGTTTTATAATAAAATCTAAGAATTACTTAGCAATTTTAAAACGCGAACAATAATAGAATCTAAACGCCAAATAATAATAATTTGACATTTAACTTGACTTATTCCTTAAAAAATGTAATAGTAAAATATTGTCAATAGATTCCAATAACTGCCTTTTAAAAAATAACAAATGTCGTTTGCACTTTCAATGCTCAAATAACATAAAATGAAATGATCCGAAGTGAAAAAAGATGGCCACATTTAATTCCTTTTCCGTGTTATGGAATAAACCATGCGGAAAAGAACGCATATAGTAAGAGAAAGTGGTCGGGTGCCTTCACGCGTCAAAGCACAACAGCGGCATTTTTTTTTTTTTTTTATTTACGTACCTCCACTTTATTGCCATTATTTACGTAATTCTTTCACATTTGGTTGTTCGCGTCGCTTCCATTCTTTTACCTAATAATAAATTGAACAACCTTTTAAGTATTCAAGAACATGTAATGTTCTTGGAGAATGTCTACGTAATACGTTCCTGAGTTTGTTTTCTCAAAAACTATTTTTTTATATATATATTTTCCTTTGTGTCAAAATGGAATGTGAATGATCATTATTGACCCTTGTTTCAAGTTTTTTTTTTTATTTTTTATTTTTTATGCAGAAGAACAACAAATGAATCCTTTTATAGGAATTTCAATGAACTTGAACATAACTTACAATAAAATCTCATTGTTAACGTATTTTTAAAAAATAGTTTAATGATGATAGATGAATAATGTAAACTACAAAGAATTTTATAAGAAAACAAAATAATATAATATATTTCCTTCGATTGTTTAACACCGTAAAGTATGTATTAGATATATTAGATAGTGTTATGGATGCTTTATTATAATTGGTATTCTCAGTAATGTCATAAAATAATAATTTAGGGTACCTTCAAATTATTAGACAAATGTTTATATTGAGTATCAAATTTTAGTTAAAAATAGAATATTGCAATTGAACAATTAAAGATAATTAAAAAGCAAATGACATTGCTCTATAATTTATTATTGAATAATTAATTCCATTTTGAAAGTATGCTAAGCAAGCCTTCACAATGTTTAGTTCAAACAAAACAACGTTTATAACAAAAGAAAAATCCTAGTTTTAAAATTTAATTTTTATATATATCACACAATGCATTACTTTACGCAGTTCTTTTCCATTCAATGCCCGTCATATATTAAAAATTTGAAATTTTTTTCACATATTATTACCTCCATTAGTAATTTTAGGACTTCAATCAATTCTGATCTTTAAGGTTACAATGATCTTTGTTGAGATATTTGCGAAATTGTTAATAACTATATACAAAGTCAAAATTTTATGAACACTTATTTATAAATTGGTTATTATATTATACACAAATCTTTCATATGATAATTTCTAATTTATTACACATGTAACGCGTCAATACTGAAACCAGATACAAATATTTTAGCTTTAGAAACTTGGTTTCCAATTTAAATTTTTTAGTAATATTTACCTATTACAATGCAAGTCATATTAAATAAGAGTTATTAGAAGTGAAAAATACAGACTCTATTTTGAATTAGTGGGTGCAATAAATAATAAAATTTAAATAAGATTGAAGATCTCTAGCTTTTCCAAAAGTTCGAAATAAACAGGAGTATTCATTAAAAAATAATAATTTATTCTTTACAATTTCACCTGCAACTCTCTTTCGTAATATATGGCGGAAAAAAATCAAATAAGAGCTTGTGATTAGGTATTATAATTTGAGTATTCGATTTTGATTTTAAATGCGTTATCGTAATTGGTTTAAAGTTTTGACGGACGAAAAACCCGACTCCAAATAATACCAGTAAAAGGAAAGTTTTCATAAAGAAAATAATGGTAAGTTTATCATTGTTTTTAAGTTATCATCTCATACTTATTCTAAAGAAATTAGACTAAACATATTTGATAACTGGTATATGACATTTATCTGGTGCACCTTTATTATGTGATTTTTTTTTCTCCTGGATATAATTACAAATTATATATTTTATTCTTTTTTTCAAATAATTAAAAAATAACCATTTTCATTATTAGTAAATCAAAGTCTAAAAAAGAAGTGACTCTTTTAATTCAACGTGACAGTGCTACTTGACCTAACTTTTAATAAAAGTATTTAAACTGTACTTCCAGATTACTCCGTTTTAGTCCATATCAATTGTGAGATGATGGCGGTCGAAATCGTTCAGTTTATTTTAAAATAGAGTCGATGTATGTCGTTTTATTGCAGCCCTTCTTAATGAATTGTTCAAAGGAAATTCGGTTAAGTTATTCCTGTATTTTTTCATGATGAAAATCACTTTGGTGAAAGCTTCTTCATACAGCTTTTTCGCGCACGTAGTGGAAAACTCTATTGTACATACTACTTCGAATAAATTACATTTTTTTTTTTTTTTTTTTTAAAGTCCGTATTGTGAAATTTGATTTTTCTTTTATCTTCTGTGGTGGCGGCAGTCTGCAGAAAAATCAGTCGCTGGGCTAATCTGGCGCGCGGGCCGCGTAGTGGCTAACGCTGTTCTAGATGGCCAAAATTGCGAGACGTATGGCTGTGTTAAGAACTTAATAAGAGGAAGAAATAAATAGCTGGAACTTGTAAACCAAACCCAGCGTTTAAATTTGAGTAATTAATATTAGACGTATGATTTTAATTCCGAAACAGCTATGCATTTTCTGAATATAAAGACTTGTATCTTTGTCAACTTAATTTTTCCTTCCATACTTTATTGATGTATTAAAAAACTAATGTTCCGTATTATACTGATAGTGGATACTTTGCAATTTTACATTGAAATGTAGTTTTTATTGAAAATTGAAATGTAGTTACAACGTGCAAAAAATTAAACTTTTTTTAACCATTTTGAAAAGAAAAAAAAAAAAAAAATCATGGCGAAAGTTGTACTTATTCTCGCACTAGGGTGAAAAAGTACTTTTTCGCTCGCGTCGTGCGCTAATGTTATTATAGTCTAGGCATTGAAATGACATATTTTCAGAAGAAATTCATTGACTGGAGTTGGCAACTTTAATAAATATATGTATTACAAATATTTGTTGTATTACAAATATTTGTTGTATTACAAATATTTGTATTACAAATATATTTTAATACTTTTTCAAACTCTGTAAATTATTTGACTCGTGAAATCGCATTCGCCAAATAAGCGTTTTACCTCGTTTGAAAAAGTATTACTTTTCCCACTAGTTCCATAAATAACTATCTAATTTGAGACTTCGAAAATATCTGGCAACTGTAAAGTTACAAAAACACCTTAAAATGGCTCAAAATACAATTATTAATAATCCATTCAAAATATCAATATTAATTCAAATGACTATGCTATTCAAGTCCTTAAATTCAATATTAATTTGAAAATAGATACAAAGCGGAATTTTAAATAACACATTTCTTTCATATTAATGTGATTTATTTATATGTTTGGTTGGTTGGTTGATTTCAGATTATCTGGCGCCGTCAGCAACACGAGGGCTATAATGCGCCGAAACATTCGTCATTAGACAAACCAACATACATTTACAAACACCCATGCCAAACACGGGACTCGAACCCGCAACCTCGCGGTCTAGAAGCTAGCACGCTAACCACTATACCGTTTGGTCGGCTTATATGTTTGGTAAAAAAAAAAAATTATAAAACATTTTTAACACTTGGGATCGATCATGCACTCTAACTCATACGAGGAAAATTATTTCACATTGCGTTATTCTTGATGTATTCGAAATTCTTGTTTCAGAATATTTAAAAAATATATATATTGAACTAGAATTTTAAATTAATCTAACACATCACTTGTATCATTTACATGGATTTTTTTTTTAAATAAATATAACTTGAAAACTAATTAAATTTAAATTCTTACCTTTTCTTTGTTTCCATAAATACCAGATGAATGCCGCAGCTAAGCCAGCTGACACTAAAGTGACCACAACAGTTGCAATAACGATTCCGGCCACACTGCCAGATGTGTAGCATGTATCATCGTTGGCCGAAACACATGACAAGCAGCATCCGAACAGCACAACACACACCACAAGTGTTGAACGCATTGAACGAAATATGAACGATCACAACACAGAAAATTGTAAACAAATCGTTCTTTTAATCCAAAACTATCAACGAATTTCGATTTTCAACATTTCGTAAAAATAATTTTCATATCAAGTGCAAAGAATATTTATTTTCTTTTTAATATGAAAATAATATTAATTACTATTAATACTTTATGAAAATCATCGAATGATACTGGAATAGAATTTTTGCATAAGCCACAAGTGTTTGTTATTATCCACAGGAATGGTTTGTTTACAGGCGCACGCGTGAGATTATCGTCTGCTAGTATTTCGAATTGTATGTCGAGTTTCGCGGCGAAGAATGAAACTTTGCTTTTTCGCCAGGGTTGCCATCATTTTCTCGGATTATGAAAGGAGAACGCAAGGTGGAAGTATTTGGCGATGCTGCTTGGCGGTTCAACAGGTGTAGGAATAAGTTAAAAACCTGCTGGTGTTCTTTTTATAATTAAATGTAGCTTCATATATTTAAACGTATATAGATTAGGATACAATATCGATGGATACAATACAGAAGCACTTTGAAGGTGAAATATACTAGGCGACATACTTTTACGTTTATTTTTTTATTAGTTAAATTTATTTTCCATTAATTCATAAGTTGAATATCAGATTTTTATACCTAGAATTATAATAACAAAAATTAAATGATGAAATCCTTTTATTATATAATTCAAAATTGTGGTATTTTAGTTAAAAAAAAAGTTGAATAGTGACAATAACTGTCATTAAAAGGCTGCTCCTAATTTGTTAATTAGATCTAGATACCAATCACGTATAGTTTAGCGACAATAAATTACTCAAATCTTGCCCAGTTAAGGATTGATTCCTCATATGATAATAACCTTGCCAATTTAAAGGGTTTTTCAAAAATGTCTCCTAGTTAGTAAATTAAGCGTCAAACTTGGCGAGAATTTTTTTTTTTTTTTTTTTTTTTTTGGGATTTTTTACACTCTATAAAGATGTGTCTTCGAGTGCTACATTTTCACTACGCAATGAAATCTAAAATCAATGCAATCTAATAAAAATGACGTTTGTTTACGTTTATTATGAAAAATTTACGTTTCAAAACAATATTCAATTACATTATCGTGGACAAGAAGTAAAATATTGTAAATTAGTGCAGAAACTCTTCACAGAATTGTAATTTGTGTCTAGTTCCTAGTTATAGAAAATGTTTTACACCATATTAGGCTTTTTTATCTTACTGATTTTCTTACTGAGCATTTTATTACGCGAGTGGTTAAGGGAACAAAATTGCCCTGGGTACCCCATCGAACATCCTTCTAAATTTTTTATGGAATGTGGAGATAAGTTGGTAGATTATGAATCCACTGGTCTGCCTTGGCAAAAATGGCCGAAACTGGTTAAAAATCTACTTTGATGAGTTAAACTAAATCCAATAGCCAAATATGTAATAACTTGCCAAAAAATTAGCCCACTTTTTCGTCTGGTAACCCATCGCTCTTTGATTTTCAATGAAGAAGGGCGATGACGATTTCTGATCTCTGTGTCGGAAAACTATCATATTTTAAAAGTAAGCCAAATTGGCGATATCAGTTACGTCATTAGTGACGTAATATTTATTGCCAACTTGGCTCATTTCTAAAAGATGCGATAAAGCCGTCGCCAGGTTGCTGAATCGTCTGCATGCTTCTTGATTGAAAATCAAAGAGCGAAGGGTTACCAAATAAAAAAGAATGCTCATTATTTAGCAAGCTATGGCATATTTGGCAATCGGATTTAGTTCAATTCATTCTAAGTCGATTTTTGACCAGTTTTGGCCATTTTTTCCACGTCAGACCAGTGGATTTGTAATCTATTAACTTTTCTCCACATTCAAATAAAAATTCAGAATGATGTTCGATGAGGTACCAAAACATGCAGTCGCCTCTCGAACTATTAACTCATCGATTTTGATGATAGCTGCCTTTTGCGCATACCTTTTATGCACAGAAATTTTTTCTAGACAGAGTATATTCCAAAACTTGTAGAAGGGGAGGGGGGGGGGGTCGACATTTTTTTTTAACTGAATGTAATACTTTTATAACCCTGCGTTAACATACGGATAATTGAAAGTAAAAAACTTATTGTTTTTATGCATTGAAACAGCCATGTGACCCTTAAAATGCGCGATTTCTTTAAGGTTGTGATCAACGATCTATGTGTATGCACAATGACAGCTAATTAGGCCGGGACCTATATCTGAATGTGAATTCCGAACCATAACGAATATCCATGCCTAACACGGTATTCGAACCCGGCACCTTTAACATGCGAGGGAAGAGACCTAACCACAGTCATCAGAAGAGCCGGATTCTTTAAGATTTAATCTTGTGCGCAATACAGTGCACAAAGTAATGATTAAGAAAGAAAAAATAAGGGAGAACTTTAGAATTCGTTTAAGGAAATCCTCCGAAGATTCCCAAGAAGCTCTACATAAATTCATTTGACTTGCAAAAGAATTCTGACCTCGAAAAATATTTAGGAATTCAACTAACGAAGATATCTTTCATAATCTCATTATTGGTTCCGATCTACAAATTTCTAATTTGGGATGGGACCTTGAAGTTCCCCAAACTTAACGTATTAGCCTTTGTTCCAAAACAAGAAACTTTGAAACCGTTCAAAGTTCCCGATGTTTTAAAAATCAGGAAGAGTTTCGACATTGAGAAACTAACTAAAGATGTTAGTTAAATATCTTTGCGAAAAAATACTTTTATTGTTTATTTTTTTTAACCAAAAATGACTTTAATATGGAAATATAGGTACCTTTAGAACATACTATTAAAATGAACATACTATTAAGAGTTACGAAACATCCTAAATATTTTCGGAGGTGAATTTTGCCAAATTTCAAAATACAAGGTGTAAGCAGAAATTTTTGTTCACTATTTTTTATAGAAATTTTGTTATTCTAATATCATATTCGTATTTTACGACCTTGAAAACATAAGGTTACCAAATTTCAAGTTGTTTTTTATGTTTTTTCCGAGTTCTACGGACATGTCCACGAAAATACGCCTTTCGTATCAATGTGCACCGATTCTGTTCCATGCGCTTGGTGTTTGCATTGCATCTAATTTTAAACATCAAAATCATTTCTATCAAAATATTTAAAAGAATTCTTATAGATTCTGTGTACAGGGGAACTTAAAAACACTCTAAGAGTACACAAGGTAAGGATCTTACACAGTTGACTGGACCCGGGATGGGTGCTTACTCGTATAGTGAGAGGTAAATTCAAACATTAAAGCCACCAGTCTTCACTGTGTGTGTCCCCTTAGAGAAGCATAGTTTAATTTTATACTTATATATAGCACTATGCTATATACCAGTCTGCGAGTAATCACCCATCCCGGCTCCACTGTGTAAGTACCCTAACCCCTAACGCACCCAATATTTTTTTTTTTTTTAATCTAACAAAAACTAGCTGTAGAACTTTTTAAATATTGTGTCTCTTGGGAGAGTAGTATGTCGATTAACAATGGTACGTGCAGAATATTTATTTATTTACTTGGACTAAATGCAAATGTAACATAAAATATATTATTAAAGGAACAAGGACCTGCTCATTTTATTGAAATCATAGAAAATTTTGAGAAAATTAGCCAGAAATACTGCAAGCTCTAGTTACATTATAACATGATAGTGACGAAGTGAATGAATATCGTCTATCTAATTTTAGGCCTATAATACATTAAAAAATCATTTGATACATTTATCTTAGGAAATATTTTCAGGGATATGTTTACTCGGATGATATTTATAGGAAGATTGATGGTAGTTAACGTAACCGAAAGTGATATATTAATGCTAATATCATGAGTCAGAACCAGAAGTAAGTTTCCTATATCAAATGGTATTTATAATTAGCTGCATACCCGTGCAATTTTACCATGTGCAATTTTTTTAGCTAGCTGCTTGACCCCGCAAAGCGGCGATTCGTCATTAGTGTATAGATGCCAGATTTTGGCGCTTCGCTCGCAGGAAGGTTTATTGCTACGTAAAACCAAGCTCGCTTCGCTCTCTGAAAATTTAATTGACACGTAAGCACAGGCTTACTTCACTCGTTGAAAAGTTCATTGTTATGCAAGCATGGGCTCGCTTCGCTCGCTAAACGGTTCATTGCTGAGTATGTATAAGTTCGCTTCACTCATTAAAATCTAATTGCTACGTTAACCCTTAATATTAGAAGCCTCTCTCCTGTCGAGAAAAAAAAAATGCCTGTTAATACAATAATACAACACCCCTTTGAGAATATTTTAATACGTGTTTTTGAAAAGCAAAAGTAGAAGGCCAAAACTACTTATGTTGAAATTCTAGGAGCTCTAAGCCTATTAGAAGTAGCTTTTTGTGAAAATATTAATTAAAAAAATTTATTAAATAGCAAATTAAAATTTTAACATCCTGTTTTGTCAAAAGTTGAATTAGTAGACCAAAACTACTTATGTTTAAATTTTCAGAACTGTAGCCCTATTAAAAATCGTTTTGTAAAATATTTGTTAGCTAATTAAAAAAACTGATCAAAATTTTTAAATTCTGTTTTTCAAAAGTAATTAAAAGGCCAAAACTGCTCATATTGAAAATTTCAGAGCTGTAGCCTTATTAGCAGTTGTTTTGTTAAATTTTTTTTAATTAATTAAGAAAATTAATTACGAAAGTGCTAATTAAAATGTTAACATTCTATTTTTAAAATTCCAATTAGAAAGCTTACTTATGTTAAAAATTTCAGGGCTGTACCTCTATTTGAAGTCACTTTCTAAAAAGAAATTAATTAAGAAAAACCTAATTAAAATTTTAACATTCTGTCATAGGTACAATTAGAAGTCCAAAAATACTTACCTTGAAAATTTCAGAGCTCTAGTCTAATTTTAAGTAGATTTCTATATATTCACAGATAGATACGCAGACAGCTTATTTTATTATTAATATGAGAATTTACTGTTATTGATCATACCATTGAGTAAGATTGTAGCAATGCAATTCAATTATTTTCAACGACGATTTTACTTTTTAGAAAACTATTTTTAACAACATAAATATTTTAACAATACAAATTATGTTGTTCGGAATATTGTATGCAATATGTATCAGCTTTTAGCATGGGAAAATGAAAAATTTAGCAAATGAATTTATTTTTATATGTTTATAATAGCTTTGATAAAAACAATTAATAATATATATATATATATATATATATATATATATATATATATATATATATATATATATATATATATATATATATATATATATTTCTCTATTTCAAAAGATTCGATGAAAAAGTAAAGATAAAAAAAATTTATTCAATCCTATATCTCTGTATGTTAAAAAAAAAGGTTAGGATTACAAAGAGTCACCACGTTTCAGAATTTTTCGAGAATCATCAGAAATTTTAAATTTCGCTTTCAAATCTTCCAGCATTGTATATTTCACAAAAATATATTCTTTCAAAATATCTACATCCATTGTATAAAGAAATAAACCACTTTCTAAATATTACTTAATGTGTAAGAAAGAGTTTAAGAGAAGTGCGCCTTCATATATTAATAAAAAACTTTGCTTACTATGTAGTAAATTTAGTGAAATTGGGTAAAAAATAAACCGAGCTCATGTAAGATAGAAATAGGTATAGATATAACTTATCCTATGATATGGCGTCACCCATAAAAATCTATATATTTATCATTTGTAACTTTTTGTAATTTATATATGTTTACGCCGCGTCATGGTTGTAATTCTTATAATTATCGTCTGCTTTATTTTTCATTGTCGAAATTACAAAAGTTTATTCTTTGCAAGTGGCATTTAATTAAGTTTTTTTTGTGTTCTAATTTTTGCTGTTCTGATTGAGATTGTGAGTTAAAAGTCGTTCTAAAAACCTTCTCCTCCCGATATACAAGAATTATAATAAACTTATAGAAGAAAACTGAGTATTGTTTGTTTGAAGTGCAATTAATATAAGAAGCTATCGACTAGTGATGGTCCGTCAGAAGCGAAATTAACATTTTGGTCCGGTCGTTTCGGAGATTCGTTGCGATATATGGATTTGTTCAGGTTGGAATATGTGTCTACCTAGAATTGTGTTGTGAAGGTTAGTGGTTGATTATTCGTGTTGATGTATTTTGTGATTAGGTGAAATCTAGTTGTGTGGATATTATTATTATTGTTGTGAGTTTAATGTAATTCTTTATTCACGTATTTTGTGTTGTGGAAATATTCGTATTCTGGTTGGGAATGGTATACGATTTGGCTTCGATTATTTTCGTTGTTCAATATTACGATTTGGTTTGGCATAGATTATTTTCGGTTTTTCAATATTGAGTTGCATAAGTAGAATTTGTATTGAAATTAAATTGTGTAAAAGTTGTGTTGTGAGTAGTTTCCATAATGTCGTTGAGTATTAAATTAAGAAAAAATGAACTACGGCTGGTTGCAGAAGAGTTGGGGTTAAAAGTTCCAGAAAATATTAAGGTTATAGAACTAAGGGAACTGATTCAGGATAGTGATATATTCAAGACGAAACCTGAGATAGTGAAGGGGATAATTGATGAAGTGGTGGAAAAATTAGAAATTGAAAAGCATGAAAGGGATGCCAAAGTAGAGTTAGAAAAATTACAGTTAGAAATAGAGCTAGCAAATGCCAGAAGAAACCCCTTAAACAATTCTCAAACTACGGAAGTGTTAGAATCGAATGCGTCATATGATAATTTGGAGAGCCTAATTAAAAGTGTCAAAACTTTAACTATCCCTGTACCTTCCAGTCAGAATCATTTAATCTTTTCTTCCATTCTTTGGAAAAGGCATTCCAAAACAAAGCTGTTCCAGATGAGCTGAAAGCAGAGATTTTGTTGAATCTTTTGGGTGAACGGGTAAATAATTTACTAGTGTATGTGAGTCAGGAGGACCTTTGTGATTATAATAAAATTAAAGATTTAGTTCTAAAAGAATTTGAACCCACCCCTCAGGAATGTCTTAATAATTTCAGAAATGCCCAAAAATTCTCCTCCGAGTCATACGTGCAATTTGCTTCTCGTTTAAACGCTGCTTTTGATTATTATTGTCAATTGCGCAAAGTTAGTGAATTCAAGTCCCTGTGTGAACTTATTGTTTCGGATAAGATTTTCGAAACACTCGATCGAGATTTGATGTCGCACATTGGTGTAAAACAGGGTGAGACATTCTTTAAACCTCAGCAACTTGGTCGAGAGTGTGATATTTACTTATCGTCTAAGGGTAAATGTAAAGGGGAACCTATCAATAGGAATGCTACAGGAGAAACAAAAAGAATTGTGGGAAATAAAGGACAGAAAACTCCTAATTGGCGTACTGATAAACCCTTGTCCAAGGTGTTCATGTCCAGATCCAAAAACGCAGAATGTGTAATGTGCAAAAATAATGTGAACCACCCACTTTATTCGTGTCCTCTATTTAAAGAGCTTTCAGTGTGGGATAGATCAGATGTGATAAAACGGAATAAGTTGTGTTTCCGCTGTCTGTTGCCGCATAAATTACGGGAATGTCATTCCACCAGAAATTGCTTTTGTGGGCAACCGCACAATCAAATGATCCATTTTCCCCGTGAGCAGAACAGTAATTCTGTGTTACGAGAGAATGCTGTTCCCTTCGTTCCAAATCGTACCGAAAGTACAGGAGAAAGAGAATCGGGTTCTCAAAATCAAATAGTTGCGACAAGTTATGAAAAAGGTCGAACTAAATGTGTGTTGTTGAGTACTGTTCGCGTGTTAGTAAAAAATATGTATTCAGAGTGGATTGAACTGCGATGTCTCTTAGATGTGGGCTCCCAATCTTGTCTATGTACTAGGGCTTGTGCCGAGAGGTTACAATTAAAAATGGTAAAAGTCAATACTGTGGTATCGTGTGTTAATGACGCAACAATGGTAATCAATAATTGTGTTAAAACAACATTAGCTAACAAGGATAAGAGTTTCATGAAGGAATTGTCAATGTTGGTTGTAAATAAAATTACCGATGTAATTCCAAATAAATTGATTAATGTGGGTGAGGATTTATCGGAATTAGTTCATTGGCAGATCCTGATTTCAATATTCCAGGTGCAGTTGATTTATTGTTGGGTGCAGAAGTATTTTATGAGTTATTGAAACCAGGCCAATTTCGTACTCTGGACTCACAGTTGTTGTTGCAAAATACAGTGTTTGGTTACGTGGTGAGTGGTAGTGTTAGTCAGGTAAATGAGAATCGTGTACATTGTGGATTAGTTCTGGATGATGATCTAAACAAAACGTTGAGGAAGTTTTGGGAATTGGAGAGTGTCGAAGTAGAGTTACCGAAAAGTAAAGAGGCTTCGTTGTGTGAAGAGCATTTTTCGCTTACTCATAAGAGAAATGAGGAGGGAAGATATGTAGTAGCGTTGCCCTTTAATAAGGATCCGTCGTGCTTAGGAAAGTCGAAGGATATCGCATTGAGGAGACTTGATTCATTGTGGAAGCGGTTGTCTAGGGATTCAGACTACTTGACATTGTATAAGGACTTTATGGAAGAGTACGAGGCCTTAGGACACATGGAGAAGGTTGAGGAATCAAGTGAACCGCCCATACATTACTACATTCCTCATCACGGTGTGCTTCGTCCTGAAAGGGTTACAACGAAACTTCGTGTCGTGTACAATGCTTCATCTCCAACAACTTCAGGTGTCAGTTTAAATGATATCCTTATGAAAGGAGAAGTTTCCGAAGACGTCTTCGAAACAGTTACGCGTTTCAGAAGACACAAGTTTGCATTCACCACTGATATCCAAAAGATGTACAGGCAAATCCTCATCAATCCAGATCAACGAGATATGCAGCGAATTGTGTGGAAGACAGGAGCCGACGAGGAGCCTTCAACTTATCGTCTAAATACTGTCACTTATGGTACAGCCAATGCACCCTTCCTAGCAATAAGAACTCTACAACAATTGGCCACTGATGAAAGGTCAAGGTTTCCATTGGTTTCAGAAGTGTTGCTGCACGAAACTTATATGGATGATATAATTAGTGGAGCACCTGACCTGGAGACTGCTCAAACCTTACAGTCTCAGTTGCAAGATTGCTTACAGACTTGTGGAATGTCCCTTCACAAATGGTCGTCAAATTCCGATGATCTCATGAATAGCTCAACGTCTTCAGAGGTTGAGCACTCGTTTTCTGAGCATTCAGAAATAGCTGTTAAAACACTGGGCATCTGCTGGAAACCTCGTCAGGACTGTTTCATTTTTAAGGTGTCTAAATTACGGCAGGTTTCATATACCAAACGAGAAGTGCCGAGTGTAATAGCCAGGCTGTTTGACCCACTAGGTTTCTTGGGTACAGTGGTAACCCGTGCCAAGATTCTTCTACAACGTCTATGGCAGCAGAAAATCGATTGGGATGATACTCTTCCTGACCCAATCGCAGATGAGTGGAATGAATATGTGACAAATTTGAAATACATCGAGGACTTAAAGGTCGACAGATACGTATTGACGGATGATCGTGGGAGAATAGTCATTCAAGGCTTCGCCGACGCCTCTGAGGTAGCATATGGAACTGTCGTGTATCTTCAGTGTTTCGACAATAGTGGTACTGCGAAATCTACTATTTTGGCGAGTAAATCTCGTGTCTCGCCCATTCGAGTAGTGTCCATTCCCCGGCTGGAGCTTTGTGGCTGTGTTCTTCTAGCACAGCTTGTGAAGAAAGTGCGTTTGTCTCTGAAACTGGAAATAGATGATGTTGTGCTACACACGGACTCAACAATCGCCCTGGCATGGTTAAACACGCCAGCGAATCATCTAAAGACTTTCATCGCCAATCGCGTATCCAAAGTGCAACAATTGACAGAGGACTGTCAGTGGACCTATGTGCCTTCATCTTTGAACCCTGCGGATGTCATTTCACGTGGGTGTGGACCTCGAGATCTACCTGGAGTAGAACTGTGGTGGAATGGACCACCATTCCTTAGACAGGGAAAAACGTCCATTGGTTCACTTAGCCCATCAACAGTGGACAATTCTGAGTATTCATGTGAACTAAAAGTGACTGGTGAAATTGATGTGCCAATCTCCAATGTTTGTATCTCAACAACCCCTGGGGTATACTTATTGTCTGATTTATTATCTAAGAGTAATAATTATCTATATGTTCTTCGAGTATTAAGTTATGTATTAAGATTTGTCAATAATGTTAGAAAATCTAATGGCAAAGTATCTGGCCCACTTGGTGCCACAGAATTGGAGCAATCTGAAACATATTTAATTAAAATGGTTCAAGAGGAAGCTTTTTCCGTAGACATACGGAACCTCAAACGTACAAAACATGTGTTAGCTAATAGTAAATTAGAGAGTTTAAATCCCTTTTTCGATAGCAAGGGTGTCTTGAGAGTAGGAGGACGTTTAGAAAATTCTGAGTTGCCATATGATACTAAGCATCCTGCAATTTTACCAAGTAATCATTTATTAACTCAAAACTTAATTACATATTTTCATAAGAAAAATTTACATGTTGGTGCTTCTGGACTTCTGCATTTGGTAAGAGAGAAATTTTGGCCTTTAAACGCTCGTTCAACATGCAGAAAAATAGTACATGAATGTGTTGTGTGTTTCAAAGCAAAGCCAACTGTAACTTCACAGTTAATGGGTAGTCTACCACGGGACAGAGTAATTCCCGATTATCCATTTAACTGTTCTGGCGTAGATTTTTGCGGCCCATTCATGATTAGATATCGAAATCAAAGAAAAGGGGTCTTGCATAAAGTGTACATATGTATTTTTGTCTGTTTTGTATCTAAATCTGTGCATGTAGAAATTGTGTCAGACCTCACATCAGAAGCCTTTATAGCGACCTTAAAAAGATTTTTCGCTCGTAGAGGTAAATGTGCTAAATTGTACTCCGACAATGGAAAAATTTTTGTAGGAGCAAATCACGAAATTAAAAGACTGTTGAGGCTGGTAAGTAAGCCAGATGACCAACTTGCAGGTTATTTATCTGCTGAGGGAATCGAGTGGAAATTCATCCCTCCACGAGCACCTTCCTTCGGTGGTCTATGGGAAGCTGCTGTAAAATCCTTTAAATATCACTTCAAAAGAGTGGTAAGCGGGGCGAATTTAACATATGAAGAGTTTTTGACAGTAAGCGTTCAAATTGAAGGAATTCTAAATTCCAGACCCCTAAGCCCCCTTTCGTGTAATGAAGATGATCTTGGTGCATTAACTCCCGCACATTTTCTTATAGGTAGGTCAATCAATTCCATTGTTGAACCTGATCTAACGAACTTAAACGAAAATTACTTAAAAAAGTGGCAAAAGGTCACCCGATTGGTGCAATTAATCTGGAAAAAGTGGAATCGTAACTATTTAAGTGGGTTACAACAAAGAAACAAATGGCGCTTTCAGAAAAATAATATAAAGGTCGGTGATCTAGTTATATTGATAGAAGATGGCACACCTACCTTTAAATGGCCTTTAGCACGAATTCTTCAGTTGCATCGAGGTAATGACGGTTTGGTTCGAGTCGTAAGTGTTAAAACACAATCAGGGGTATATAAAAGAGCTATTTGTCGAGTGTGTGTGTTACCTCTGCAAGATTAGAATATTTATGTCGTACATATCTTGTGTTACCAGATTGTCTAAAGTAATGTAAAATTTGTGAAAATTGTATATTAATATCTGTTGAATGTTTCCAACATTGCAATGGGGGGAGAATGTTTACGCCGCGTCATGGTTGTAATTCTTATAATTATCGTCTGCTTTATTTTTCATTGTCGAAATTACAAAAGTTTATTCTATGCAAGTGGCATTTAATTAAGTTTTTTTTGTGTTCTAATTTTTGCTGTTCTGATTGAGATTGTGAGTTAAAAGTCGTTCTAAAAACCTTCTCCTCCCGATATACAAGAATTATAATAAACTTATAGAAGAAAACTGAGTATTGTTTGTTTGAAGTGCAATTAATATAAGAAGCTATCGACTAGTGATGGTCCGTCAGAAGCGAAATTAACAATATAGATGATAAAACAAATTCTTAATTAGCGTTTAAAATTAAATAAAATTTTAATGGAATAAAATTAGTGTTTTTTTTTTTTTTTTTTTTTTTTTTTTTTTTACTGTTCTTTTTTGGAAAGGAATCGAGCAATTATTTTTTCAAAAAATAAATTTGAATTTTAATAATTCATCTGTAGAGATTTTGCTAGTATTAACTAATATTAACTATTATTATTTACATTTATTTATTTAGAGTAAAATGAAAATAAAGACCATTAAAATTGGTATTGAGTAATTGAATGATTCATTGTTCAAATTCTAAAATTGTCTGGTTAGATATTGTGAGGAATTACAGTTGTAAAACTTGTAAAATCTACAAAAAATATAGGGCAAGCTGTGACAAATTAAAATCATTTTAACATATAGTTGAGAGTAGGACACTATGTACCAATGGCCTTTATTCTTTTAGTTTTACTTTCTCACATTAGATCTCACTTCAGTACTACAAACTAAAACTAAACACATAACTCATGTAAAGCATTGTTTTTTTCCCCTTGCCTGCTTCTATTTTAAAAGATTCTGTTTAAAATCTACAAATGAAAGTAAAATTTTACAGATAAGTAAACAGTTTATTTTCCCTTTGATTAATGTGCTTTTATTTAGTTTCTTTTTCTAAACAGATTGTAATGTTCTAGATAATGATTTTTGTTATAGTTTTAAATCTCAATCTTACACCATGAATGAGTCAAAGTAAACATTTTAAAATGGCTTACATAGGCCATTGAACCACAAAAGTAATGGTAGTTAGACCCTATTCTATAGGATATAATTCATATATGGCCAATCATTGATACACTTTATAAGCAGAAAGATGTGAAAGATTCAATAAAAGGCAAAACGAAGTCTATTGTGAGGGGTGTTGTCTCAGAAAAAAAAAGAACAGATGCAACTATATGTAATTCAAACAATGCTTTTACCAAAATCAGAGAAAAACTTATTCATTTCTAATTCATTTTTATTTTGGAAGAGAACATTCCTAGAGGTACTTGGAATCCTGTCTTAAAAAAAGATCGTTGGCATTTCCAAAACGCATGATATAAAGTTTAACGGTACTTGCATACTACCCCGCAGATCGTCGGCAAACTGTTTATTGGCGACGAAATCTTCGCTAATACTTTAATTTTTTCCAGTTGCCAATATTTTTCTCAAATATGAATAAATTATTTATTGGAAATAGTTTTATACCACTCTCATTCTCATTGAATCCATTATTCTCCTTGAACATCATGTACTTAGAATTTTGATTAGAATTTTAATTAGAATTTTGTTAGAAAAAGCTAGGTAAATTTATTGAGAATGCAGTATTTTAAACTTCCTTAAAATCAAAATATAATTAATAGTCAGCGAATCCAATAGTTCGCGTAGCGGATCGTTAACCAAATCGGGGTTACCAATCGGATCGTTACCAAGGTCGGGATAATACGTATGATTATAAAGGATCTTACTCAATATTCCACTGACCTTTTTGACGTAAATAAAAGTTCGCCAAACGTAGTCTGCCAATCATATAGTTTACACAGTCGATCACAAATAAAAAGTTTGTTAACGATCGATGGGAAAATACTAAACTATTCAAGAATGAACGTGATTTTACAGCCTTTCAGAATAGAAAAGACATCACTTTCAAGCTTTCAGTAAATGAGAAAAATTATGTCGTCATTTTGGCAACAGGAAAGAAATTCAACAAAAGATCGACGGGATAATACATAAGTACCAGTTTCCTTAAGATAAATTGAAAGTGTTTCAAAAGGGATTCTAAACCCTTCCTACCCTGATACTCAATTTTTTTCCTTTTATTTTTGCCAATTAATCAGCAGAAGTTCTGCTTTTGAACCTATGAAATTTCACACCAAGTAGAGCCACAGTAATGAAAGACCATCAACAAAATTTGAAAAGAATATAATTAGTATTTTTATTATTATAATTTTTTTAACTTTTATAAGTTACCTAATATAAACTTCTCAAAGTATAAAAAAACCCGTTATTTTCCCTTCGAAATTGGTTAATCATCTAGTATTACTGTTGTAATGCCTCATAAACAAATCATATCTTCTCCAACAATACTTCAGCAGATATTGTGGGAAAAGAATTGAAGAATCATGTGCACGGGATACGGACAGGTAGTGCAGATATTACCAAAAATACGCATCCAAAGCATAAACGTTACGTATGGGTGGATTTTTTGACACAGGCAATTTAAAAAAAAAAAGTAATTTAAAAAGTAATTTAAAATGAAAAATAAGGACAATTAATCTAATGATAAAATCTCTAACATGGATAAATGTAGAATAATATTTCACTAGATTTGGAATTATATTTTCATAACATGCTTTATTTAAACTCTTTTATATAGCAAATGCAAGAAAATATCCTTCGGATGACACGATTTGATTTTCAATTTAAAAGACACATTTTTAAAGATTTAATTTTTTTTCTCAATTGGTTTGGAATTTATGCATATTATAAACAAAATAATTGAAAGAAATAATATATGTGCTTTTTAACAGAAATATGAATAAAAATGAATGAATTTCTGAGGGAGGGGTACGCTTGTAATTATGCTAACTTTTGATTTCCCTGAAATTTTCAGGAAGTGTTCTGTATATTATCCTGATTACAAATTTGAAAACGGCTTAAAAAATTCCACGCCATTTTCATGTTTCAGCTAGTTTTTTGGGGGAGGTAGGCGCGTTTTATAGCATATTTAATGAAAAACACTATCATTAGAATTAATTTTTTGACAAACTTTCTTCATGTGCCAAACTTTTGATTACAAAAATGTATAATAGACTACTAGTAATAATTGTTATCAGTGCTAATTTTTTGGCACATCGCTGAAGTTTTGGTGCAGATAGCGGCCAAAAATATATTCGCCATTCTACTTTAAGAGCCAAAATTTAGCTGACTTTACATATGTGCCAAACATTTGGCATTGTTATCTGATAGTACACCACAAACATAATACTTAGGCATAAAAAAAACTTAGGCACCGATCTAAAGTTTCTGCAGTCAAGTCAGTCCGAAATCTGAATTTTTAGATTTTTAGGCCTAATTTAAGGCCAAAAATCTAAAAATTTCAGATTCTCTAAAATAAGGTGATGGTGCTAACAGAGAGTGTCTTTAATGTACTAAACGCTGGCGTCGTCTGATTTTCGGCACCTCTGATAATTTTTATTAAATAACTATGTAAATGTAATCAAAATGTACAAAAACGGCAAAATTGATCGATGCCATTTTCAACTGATGAACTAAACTGCAGACTTGTGTCTAGGACTTACTATCTTTTTTGATTCGCAAGACTATTTAAAGTTAAATATAGGGTTTATTACTTTGGCCCCTGATTGAAGTTAAGCTATTTTTTTTTTTTTTTTTTTTTTTTTTTTAAATAATCTATATATTTAATAGGCAATACGTTTTTTGGGGTTAGTCCGTCCGCCTAAACTGCTCAACCAATTTCAATGATCAAGGTGTCATTTTAAAGGAAATAAGCTGTAGATTTGCCAAAACGTGCCAAAATAATTTATTAACACTTCATTAGTTAGTTAAATTTCAACTAGGGGGCTTCACCCCCTGCTCACTAACGCTCGCCAACCCCCAAACGCCTCGCTGCGTGGTTAAAATATCTTGCTGCGCTCGAATAGGTTTGCCAGCCATAAAAAATGTAACCAAATTTTTATAAATTTAATGTAAGGCCTAATAGAGAAAACACCCAAATTGCAAGTTTCATAATAGAAAGTTAAATATACTATCCGCCAACATACGTATTACGCCGAGAGTGATTGTTTCGTTCACGTCGCCCCGTTAGAGAACGACGTCCAACGCGAGGTATTTTCTGGATAGAAATACTTCAAAATAATAATTACTGTAATACAAAAATGCTTCAGAAAAACAGAAAAAATCAACTTTGAAACGAAGAGTTTAAAAAGAGCTTTAAAATTAGCAATGGGTTTGTTGTTTACATACGTAAGGATGTTGCCATTCATATATTCAAAATCATTGAGGCTTTGTAGTAGCTTAATGATGGAAAATATTGAAATTTAACTAATTAATAAAATGTTAATAAATTATTTTGGGACGTTTTGGCAAATCTACAGCTTATTTCCTTTAAAATGACACCTTGATCATTGAAATTGGTTGAGCAGTTTAGGCGGACGGACTAACCCCAAAAAACGTATTGCCTATTAAATATATAGATATTTTTCCTCATTAAGCTACTACAAAGCCTCAATGATTTTGAATATATGAATGGCACCATCCTTACGTATGTAAACAACAAACCCGACGACGCGACGTCCAACGCGAGGCATTTTCTGGATAGAAATACTTCAAAATAATAATTACTCTAATACAAAAATGCTTCAGAAAAACAGAAAAAATCAACTTTGAAACGAAGAGTTTAAAAAAGCTTTAAAATTAGCAACGGGTTTGTTGTTGGTTTGAAATTGATTGAGTAGTTTAGGCGGACGGACTAACCCCAAAAAACGTATTGCCTATTAAATATATAGATTAATTTAATAGTTACGATGATGCAAGAATAAATAGGTCCAAGATATGTACATTTCTTTTGGATTAGAATTTCGGATAATCCAGACTTTTCGAGAAAGTTATCTGCTGAAACATGTTCCGGAGGTCGCCGGGTTGCATTCAGCGCTAAATCGACAACTTTCAAAAAGTCGCTAAGAGGTATTGTGCAGTAAATCTGAACCTATATTCATTTCTAATCAGTACAAATTCAACTATTACGAATTAAAAACTATCAAAATAACGACTAAAACCACCCACTCAACTTCAAAATCTCATATGAAATTTAAATTTTTTTTTTTACAAAATAGGGTTAATTTTCTCGCCAAATTTGATTTTCGAAAAATTCCGGTTGATTGAATGCCGGATAATTGGCCTTTCTTTGTTTCATTTTATCTTCTAAGAATCGCAAAAAAGATTATGCGAACATATGATTGCTTCGTTAGGAAATTTCAATAAGCAACTTTAATTATTTTGGCGCATCATACAAAACCAGCCCGTAAATTTTAATTGTTCAATGAAATAACCGATCTTTTTTAAATATATGTACACTAGCTGAATACCCGTGCTGCGCTACGAAATTTTACCATTAGCATTTTAGCGATCAAAAGACATTCATGTATTCTACACTTCAGACGTTTGCTCCCTTTTCGATCCCGACAAATTGATTTATCAAAATAGGAACTTTCCTTTGTTGACATTTTAAACGAAATTTATAATTGTGAATAGTAAACTGGAATAGTTTATTGTGTTTATGTTTGCTCTTAGTTCTAAATTTCAAAGTAGTAGCTGTATTGGAATTAAGTTAATTAGACATTAAGTTAATCATCGTATAGTTTCAATGTTGCGTCGTCTTTTCATCCCTTAAAAATTCGTTAATCGATATTGGAATGACTTATTTTTTTAACATTTGCAAAAAAATATCAGAAAAATGACTACATTGGAAGAGGAACATTCGGATATCCCTCGTTTGGAACATTTAACCCCTTTTCGACCCCTTAAAGTGTGTTAATCGAGATCGGAATAGTTTACTTTTTCTATTTTTACCATTGTTGATATTTGTGCCGATTTTCAGAGTTGTGACTATGTGGGAAGTAGGATTTTCGAATGTCCCCCGTTTGGAACGTTTGACCCCTTTTCGACCCCTTAAAGTGTGTTAATCGAGATCGGAATAGTTTACTTTTTCTATTTTTACCATTGTTGATATTTGTGCCGATTTTCAGAGTTGTGACTATGCGGGAAGTAGGATTTTCGAATGTCCCCCGTTTGGAACGTTTGACCCCTTTTCGACCCCTTAAAGTGTGTTAATCGAGATCGGAATAGTTTACTTTTTCTATTTTTACCATTGTTGATATTTGTGCCGATTTTCAGAGTTGTGACTATGTTTGAAGTAGGATTTTCGAATGTCCCCCGTTTGGAACGTTTGACCCCTTTTCGACCCCTTAAAGTGTGTTAATCGAGATCGGAATAGTTTACTTTTTCTATTTTTACCATTGTTGATATTTGTGCCGATTTTCAGAGTTGTGACTATGCGGGAAGTAGGATTTTCGAATGTCCCCCGTTTGGAACGTTTGACCCCTTTTCGACCCCTTAAAGTGTGTTAATCGAGATCGGAATAGTTTACTTTTTCTATTTTTACCATTGTTGATATTTGTGCCGATTTTCAGAGTTGTGACTATGTGGGAAGTAGGATTTTCGAATGTCCCCCGTTTGGAACGTTTGACCCCTTTTCGACCCCTTAAAGTGTGTTAATCGAGATCGGAATAGTTTACTTTTTCTATTTTTACCATTGTTGATATTTGTGCCGATTTTCAGAGTTGTGACTATGTGGGAAGTAGGATTTTCGAATGTCCCCCGTTTGGAACGTTTGACCCCTTTTCGACCCCTTAAAGTGTGTTAATCGAGATCGGAATAGTTTACTTTTTCTATTTTTACCATTGTTGATATTTGTGCCGATTTTCAGAGTTGTGACTATGTGGGAAGTAGGATTTTCGAATGTCCCCCGTTTGGAACGTTTGACCCCTTTTCGACCCCTTAAAGTGTGTTAATCGAGATCGGAATAGTTTACTTTTTCTATTTTTACCATTGTTGATATTTGTGCCGACTTTCAGAGTTGTGACTATGTGGGAAGTAGGATTTTCGAATGTCCCCCGTTTGGAACGTTTGACCCCTTTTCGACCCCTTAAAGTGTGTTAATCGAGATCGGAATAGTTTACTTTTTCTATTTTTACCATTGTTGATATTTGTGCCGATTTTCAGAGTTGTGACTATGCGGGAAGTAGGATTTTCGAATGTCCCCCGTTTGGAACGTTTGACCCCTTTTCGACCCCTTAAAGTGTGTTAATCGAGATCGGAATAGTTTACTTTTTCTATTTTTACCATTGTTGATATTTGTGCCGATTTTCAGAGTTGTGACTATGTGGGAAGTAGGATTTTCGAATGTCCCCCGTTTGGAACGTTTGACCCCTTTTCGACCCCTTAAAGTGTGTTAATCGAGATCGGAATAGTTTACTTTTTCTATTTTTACCATTGTTGATATTTGTGCCGATTTTCAGAGTTGTGACTATGCGGGAAGTAGGATTTTCGAATGTCCCCCGTTTGGAACGTTTGACCCCTTTTCGACCCCTTAAAGTGTGTTAATCGAGATCGGAATAGTTTACTTTTTCTATTTTTACCATTGTTGATATTTGTGCCGATTTTCAGAGTTGTGACTATGCGGGAAGTAGGATTTTCGAATGTCCCCCGTTTGGAACGTTTGACCCCTTTTCGACCCCTTAAAGTGTGTTAATCGAGATCGGAATAGTTTACTTTTTCTATTTTTACCATTGTTGATATTTGTGCCGATTTTCAGAGTTGTGACTATGCGGGAAGTAGGATTTTCGAATGTCCCCCGTTTGGAACGTTTGACCCCTTTTCGACCCCTTAAAGTGTGTTAATCGAGATCGGAATAGTTTACTTTTTCTATTTTTACCATTGTTGATATTTGTGCCGATTTTCAGAGTTGTGACTATGTGGGAAGTGGGAGAATTAGTGATGAGTGAGTCAGTGAGTCAGTGAGTGAGTGAATGAGTGAGTGAGTGAGTGAGTGAGGGCTTTGCCTTATATATATAGAGAATACTGTTTATTTTTGTGGTTTTCCAATAACTTTTTATTACGTTGCCACACTGTCCCTGCTTAAAGCGTCTCGGCAGCAGTAGGATAATGACGTGGTAAGTATTCTCTTCATAAATAACAAAACGTTTCCAGTTTCATGGCATTATGCAGCTGACGCTTCACTTTGAGGCGAGCAAAGCGAGCCAAGGGGATTGCATAGCAATCCAGGGGGTTGGCGAGCGTCAGCGAGCAGGGGCCTGAGCCCCCTAGTTAATGTTCTTAATATTTGAATGGAAAAATTTGGATACAGTAATCATGTTTCCACAATGATTGTTTTTCATGTATTTTTTTTTTTATGAAATTGAATAAATAATAAGTAACTTTACAGTATCTATGATATATATTAATTCAAATTTCGTACCTAATATAGAGAAAGCATACAAATAAACTTTAAATGTAAACTTTAGGTACATAAAATAATCAAAAACCATAAATGTTTTAAACGTTTTGCTTTTACTTTTAAGCTGACTTTAATGGAACTCTCTCTGTAAGCAACAAATGTATATACTTTGTGCTTACTTATATAAAACTTGACCATATTCGGTGCTATGTTACAATGCTTTTATTTATTTTCACAACAATTAGCTATCATATGCATATTATTGCTTACAAACAAATTACAATTCAAACTTTGGCATTTTGCTTTTCTCTTTTAGTTCATTTGTAAACTTTTTATATGATACACTTACATTTTTTCCTCTTTTTCCAAAAGAAAAATCGCAGCCACCCCAGTTACTGTCAACAGATCATAGAATATGACTTCTGAAACACTCTCTATGTCAGGTCGTTTTACCTATCATATTTATTAGCTCCTATCTTGTGAAGAAATTTGACTTCATATTGATGCAAGTGTTTTGTATCAACACATATTGCTTGTATTTTTTCAATGTAGCAGGTTCTTGTATAATATACACAACAATAAGATGATATTTTAATGGGAGAATTGTATTCGCATGTTGAATTCATCATAACGTTTTGTTGAATAGCTGTCAGAGAATTCATAGTATTTTGAAAATGATTTCCTTCAATACAGGAGTTTCTAAATTCCAGTTCTCTTCGTCATTATCAGACATTTCTTTCATTTAAATTTCTGGACCTTCATCTTCCTCTTTTGCTTCACATTCCTGTTGAACTTAGTTTCTTTTTAGCTTCAAATATGTATGAAGAGTTTGATTTTTTTTTTTAGTTACTAACAAAGAGAATTGTCGCACCGCTAGGATTTCGGCCTTAATTTTTTTATTTTTTTATTTATTTATTTATTTATTTATTTATCACACTGTCAAACAGAAAGGCTAATTCCAATTACATGACAGGATTACATGACACATGGAAACAGGGAAACAAACAAAATAGCACAACAAGTTAAAAATATTAATGACAATTATGAAAATAAAGAAATAATATCACATTTTAGCTTAAAGAATTATCAAAGAAAATATCACAATGAGATATTTGAAACTACCTGAAAAAATAGTTCAAAAATGAGGAAATGTTATTTCACTACTTAAAATACAAACGAAAAACACATTTAAATTCAAATAAAACCACATTTAAAATAAAAATGAATATATATATATATATATATATATATATATATATATATATATATATATATATATATATATATATATATATATATATATATATATATATATATATATATCTTAATAGATATAAATTACTTGTAACGTTGTTTGTCCGCGATGCACTCATAAACTATTTATCTGATTTTAATCAAATTTGCACACAGTGTGCAGTTTGATCTAACTTAAAAGATAGGATAGCTTACATATCAATTTATAGCCGCAATATTATTTTATTGCAAATTATTTGTTTATTATTTGACAGAATCACAATTATCTGTTAGCTCCAAACGATTCTAACAGATGGCTCTGTGTTGAAAGTACCAACGTTTCACATAAGCTACAATTTAATGGCATGTGATTTATTACCGCAACTGATTTATTACTGCAGTACTGAAAAATTTATTTTTGTGAAAGGGTTTTGTTTTTTATTTCAATATTAATACACGCTGCACCGAAGTAATGAGCATAAAATCAAGTGTCTTGCTAAATGCTCGGTTTCGCGAGTGGAGTGTAATTGCATCAGGCCCGAAACAACCAGATCGTGACGTCACAGCCGAAACCCATCACCAGACCGCTACTTTAATAAGATTGCATACGAAGATGGGTAAAGAAGCATCAAAGTTGGAATGTTTACAATGCCTAACTACGTAATCTATAATAATAAAACAATCTGTGTGTCTGTCTGTCTGTGGAACTATAGAAACCCACTTCAAATTGAAATAGAGCTCTGAAATTTTAAACATAAGAAGTTTTGGCTTTCGAATTTTATGTATGTCAAACAGAATGTTAAAATTTTAATTAGTTCTTTTTTTATTAATTTTTTTAATTAATTTATTTTTTACAAAGTGACTTCAAATAGAGATACAGCTCTGAAATTTTCAACATTAGTAGTTTTAGCCATCTATTTAGACTTTTGAAAAACAGAATGTTGAAATTTTAATTAGTTATTTTTTAATTAATTTTCTTAATTAACAATTTTTTTTTACACAACGACTTCTAATAGGACTACAGTTCTGAAATTTTCAACATAAGTAGTTTGGGCCTTCTAATTGGATTTTTGAAAAACATAATTTAAACTTTTTTTAGTTCTTTTTTAATTAATAAATATTTTACAAAATGATTTCTAATAAGGTTACAGCTCTAAAATTTTCAACACAAATAGTTTTGGCCTTCTAATTGGACTTTTGACAAAAAGAAACGTTCAAACTTTTATATACTTCTCTTTTGATTAATTTTTTAACTAATAAATATTTTACAAAACAATTTCTAATAGGGCTACAGCTCTGACATTTTGAACATAAGTAGTTTCGGCCTTCTAATTGGACTTTCGAAAAACATAATTTTTAAATTTTATTTGTTTTTTAATTAATTAATTAACAAATATTTTACAAAACAATTTCTAATTTGGCTACATTTCTGAAATTTTTAACACAAATAGTTTTGGCCTTCTGATTGGACTTTTGACAAAAAGAACGTTATAATTTTAATTGTTTTTTTAATGAATTTTCAATTAATATTTTCACAAAAAATGACTTCTAATTGGCCTAGAGCTCTGAAAGTTTCAACATAAGTAGTTTTGACCTTCTAATTTTGGTTTTTACAAACATCACGTGTTAAAATATTCTTAAAGGAATGTTGTGTTATAATTATTAACGGGGATTTTTTTTTTTATAGTTTCTCGACAAGGAAGGAGCTTCTAATATTAAGGCTTTCCTTACAATTAGTTTTTAGTGTGTGAAGCGACCTTACGCTTACGCAGCAAAGAACCTTTCATCGGGCAATAGCATAGCCGGCCACGTGTTATTTAGACTGAAGTATAAATTGAATTCATATTATAGTACATGGGCAACTATATGTTGCATGTTCACGTGTAGGAAAACCGTCGAATCTATTTGTGTTAGCTAAAGACAGGTTAACCAAAAAAATTGTGCACTGATTAGTGCTAAATTAAATTGAAATTAAAAGTATTTATAATTCAAAATAATAAACATTATTGTTAAAGATTTAAAACTATCTGCCCTACCTACCTCATTTATAAGTTTAAGTGTCACGTGTTATTTACTAACAACTTTGTTATGTACTCATTTGTTACAAACTTGAATAAAAAAATTAAAAAAAATAAAAATTATTTATTTTGTATTGATTTTTGCTCAATATCAACGGTAGTAGAAAATCAATTATGAAGGTCGCCATGTTTTTTTACAAATGGCATCTGTGTAAAAAAGCATGGTGGTCCCCATGACTGGTGTTCTCCTACCGTTTCCCTTGAATAGTTTACTAATATATATATATATATATATATATATATATATATATATATATATATATATATATATATATATATATATATATATATATATATATATATATATATATATATATATATATATATATATATATATATATATATTCATTTTTATTTCAAATGTGGTTTTATTTGAATTTAAATGTGTTTTTCGTTTGTATTTTGGCATTAACATGGCATTTTAGCTGATTATGAAAAAATATATTCTCAAAACGTGATTTTAGTATGTTTAAGTGCTGGCGAGAGCTTTTAGCCTGTTAAAAAAATTCTACCCATAAGCGAACGAAACTTTAAATTTCCACTTTTTTTTATTAAATGTTGTATTCAAATTTTTTTTCTAAATTTGTTGGTGATATATTTTAATTTATAGCGAATGATTATAGAAAAATTCACAAATAATAATAATAATGATAATAATAATAATGGGAAAACGAATAAAAAATATCAACATATTAAAAAAAAATTGTAAAAGCTTATATTATTTGAAAAAATGGTCTAATAAGCTATCTACGTGTTACAATTACAGATCAGTGGCATACTTTTATTTAACTCTGAATTTTTAATGCCAATCTTTGCTTTGGTTTTCGCCTTTATTATCTAACGTGAATCGATTAAAAATAATTAATATCTATATATTTAATAGGCAATACGTTTTTTGGGGTTAGTCCGTCCGCCTAAACTGCTCAACCGATTTCAATGATCAAGGTGTCATTTTAAAGGAAACTAGGGGGCTTCGCCCCCTGCTCGCTAACGCTCGCCAAACCCCAAACACCTCGCTGCGCTCGGATTGAGCGGCTTTGCCTCTCGAATTTGTGGTTAAAACATCTTGCTGCGCTCGAATAGGTTTGCCAGCCATAAAAAATGTAACCAAATTTTTATAACTTTAATGTAAGGCCTAATAGAGAAAACACCCAAATTGCAAGTTTCATAATAGAAAGTTAAATATACTATCCGCCAACATTCTGACTTAAAACTTCATTAGTTATGCCCTTACATTGAAGTCGCAATATCTTTTATTTATTCTGATAAGTCGCCCCGTTAGAGAACGACGTCCAACGCGAGGCATTTTCTGGATAGAAATACTTCAAAATAATAATTACTCTAATACAAAAATGCTTCAGAAAAACAGAACAAATC
This sequence comes from Linyphia triangularis, assembly GCA_963978545.1. Taxonomy (NCBI): domain Eukaryota; kingdom Metazoa; phylum Arthropoda; class Arachnida; order Araneae; family Linyphiidae; genus Linyphia; species Linyphia triangularis. The sequence continues at coordinate 30,485,786 of OZ021729.1, read as the reverse complement.
TACTTTGAAACGAAGAGTTTAAAATTAGCAACTGGTTTGTTGTTTACATATGTAAGGATAGCTTTAAAATTAGCAACGGTTGGTTGGTTGGTTGAACCCCCGAGCAGCGGGTTTGTTTACTTAAGGATGTTGCCATTCTTATATTCAAAATCATTGAGGCTTTGTAGTAGCTTAATGAGGAAAAATATTGAAATTTAACTAATTAATAAAGTGTTAATAAATTATTTTGACACGTTTTGGCAAATCTACAGCTTATTTCCTTTAAAATGACACCTTGATCATTGAAATTGGTTGAGTAGTTTAGGCGGACGGACTAACCCCAAAAAACGTATTGCCTATTAAATATATAGATAAGCTGTAGATTTGCCAAAACGTGCCAAAATAATTTATTAACACTTCATTAATTAGTTAAATTTCAATATTTTTCCTCATTAAGCTACTACAAAGCCTCAATGATTTTGAATATATGAATGGCAACATCCTTACGTATGTAAACAACAAACCCGACGACGCGACGTCCAACGCGAGGCATTTTCTGGATAGAAATACTTCAAAATAATAATTACTCTAATACAAAAATGCTTCAGAAAAACAGAAAAAATCAACTTTGAAACGAAGAGTTTAAAAAAGCTTTAAAATTAGCAACGGGTTTGTTGTTGGTTTGAAATTGATTGAGCAGTTTAGGCGGACGGACTAACCCCAAAAAACGTATTGCCTATTAAATATATAGATTAATTTAATAGTTACGATGATGCAAGAATAAATAGGTCCAAGATATGTACATTTCTTTTGGATTAGAATTTCGGATAATCCAGACTTTTCGAGAAAGTTATCTGCTGAAACATGTTCCGGAGGTCGCCGGGTTGCATTCAGCGCTAAATCGACAACTTTCAAAAAGTCGCTAAGAGGTATTGTGCAGTAAATCTGAACCTATATTCATTTCTAATCAGTACAAATTCAACTATTACGAATTAAAAACTATCAAAATAACGACTAAAACCACCCAATCAACTTCAAAATCTCATATGAAATTTAAATTTTTTTTTTACAAAATAGGGTTAATTTTCTCGCCAAATTTGATTTTCGAAAAATTCCGGTTGATTGAATGCCGGATAATTGGCCTTTCTTTGTTTTATTTTATCTTCTAAGAATCGCAAAAAAGATTATGCGAACATATGATTGCTTCGTTAGGAAATTTCAATAAGCAACTTTAATTATTTTGGCGCATCATACAAAACCAGCCCGTAAATTTTAATTGTTCAATGAAATAACCGATCTTTTTTAAATATATGTACAATACTGTTTATTTTTGTGGTTTTCCAATAACTTTTTATTACGTTGCCACACTGTCCCTGCTTAAAGCGTCTCGGCAGCAGTAGGATAATGACGTGGTAAGTATTCTCTTCATAAATAACAAAACGTTTTCAGTTTCATGGCATTATGCAGCTGACGCTTCACTTTGAGGCGAGCAAAGCGAGCCAAGGGGATTGCATAGCAATCCAGGGGGTTGGCGAGCGTCAGCGAGCAGGGGGCTGAGCCCCCTAGTTATGATTAATTTATTACGAATTAAAAACTATCAAAATAACGACTAAAACCACCCAATCAACTTCAAAATCTCATATGAAATTTAAATTTTTTTTTTACAAAATAGGGTTAATTTTCTCGCCAAATTTGATTTTCGAAAAATTCCGGTTGATTGAATGCCGGATAATTGGCCTTCCTTTGTTTTATTTTATCTTCTAAGAATCGCAAAAAAGATTATGCGAACATATGATTGCTTCGTTAGGAAATTTCAATAAGCAACTTTAATTATTTTGGCGCATCATACAAAACCAGCCCGTAAATTTTAATTGTTCAATGAAATAACCGATCTTTTTTAAATATATGTAATACTGTTTATTTTTGTGGTTTTCCAATAACTTTTTATTACGTTGCCACACTGTCCCTGCTTAAAGCGTCTCGGCAGCAGTAGGATAATGACGTGGTAAGTATTCTCTTCATAAATAACAAAACGTTTTCAGTTTCATGGCATTATGCAGCTGACGCTTCACTTTGAGGCGAGCAAAGCGAGCCAAGGGGATTGCATAGCAATCCAGGGGGTTGGCGAGCGTCAGCGAGCAGGGGGCTGAGCCCCCTAGTTATGATTAATTTAAAATATTAATATGGTAAATTAATTTATGTGAATAAGGATGAAGGATATAGTCCAGGGAATAGAGACATTTTGCCTTGCAAAAGGTTATGTAGTTCTGATTTTTTAATATGTTATAAAGGTTGGTCTCGTGGTTTAAAAACCAAGTTTTCGACCTCCTAACCCTTGTGCGTTCTCCGTGGTGCACCAAAAACTGAGCCGTTTTTCAGTTTATACGTCATAGCTCTTTGCCAATGCCTCTTAGAAAGACACATTATATTCAAAAGTTGTAGAATATTAAGTTATCTACAACTTTTGTATACTAAGTTTTTTTGTAGACCTATTATGTAAATAGTTATGTCGCATCAAAGTCAAAACTTTTTCGTAAAAATGCTACTTTTTTAAGATTTGTGTCAAGTTTTAAGATTATATCTTCATAATGGTACATTTTAGAGAAAAAGTTTGTGAATAAAAGTTGTAGAACAATAAATTTCCTACAAGTTTTCTATATAAACTTATTTTCTAGGACTAATAACAAAGGTTGGTTGGTTGGTTGTATTCAGATTATCTGGCGCCGTCAGCAACACGAGGGCTATAATGCGCCGAAACATTTCGTCATTTAACAAACCAACATACATTTACAAACACCCATGCCTAACACGGGACTCGAACCCGCAACCTCGCGGTCTAGAAGCCAGCACGCTAACCACTATACCGTTTGGTCGGCCTAATAACAAAGGAGTTACTCTGCTTTGTGTATTTTCCGTGGTGCACCACAAAAATATACGTTTTTCAGTTTATAAATCATAACTCTTTCGCAATGTATTTTAAAAACAAACATTAAGTTTAAAAGTTGTAGAATATTAAATTTTCTACAACTTTTGTGAACAATTTGCTTTTGTAAAGAGTTATTTCTTATCAAAGTAAAAACTTTTTCGTAAAAATGCTGCCTTTTTAAGTTTTTTGCCGAGTTGTTCAATTATATCTTCATAACACTAAGTCGTAGGGAAAAATATATTAAACAAAAAATGTAGATCTATAAATTTGCTCTAAGTTTTATACAAAAAGTTACTATCTAGGACTAATAACTAAGGAGCTACTCTTCTTTAAAGGTTTACGAGATGATAACCTATAATATATTATGTATAGGTAGGGGTTTGAAAATAGCTTCTTACTGCATAGTCTGACAATTTTAATGAAAAAATAAAACAATATTTACATAATACTAATGATAATGTAAAATAAAAAGTGGAAATATATTAAATATACAATAACGGTATATCAATTTACCATTTTCGCCATGGTGCACCAAAAACCTTCTGAATTCTGAAATTTTGAATTTTTTTCAGTATACCGATCATATCTTTTTTCCACTGCATTTTATAGGGGGGAAAAATTATATTTTAGGTTGTAGAGTATTAAATTTTCTACCTCTAATATATGTGCAAAATTTGTTTTGTAGAACTATTGTATGAAAAGCATCAAAGCAAAAACTCTTTCGTAAAAATACCATTTAAAGATTCTTGTCGAGTTTTTAGATGATATCTATAAAAGTATATCATAAAAATTGTAGAACCCTAAATTTGCTACATTTTATATACAAAGTTATTTTATAGGACTAATAACAAAAGAGCTTCTCGGTAAGATCTAATATTAAAAACAGTTTCTTACTGCAAAGCTTGACAAGTTTAATAAAAAATAAAACAATATAGGTATTAAAATAATAGTATTATAAATCAAAAAATATACATATTATAAAAATGTATATATATATATATATAATAATAGTAATATCAATAAAACTTACAATTTAGAAAACTTATAAATTCTTAAATTTAGTTTCGTTTAGCCACGAAGGCTCGGCTAGTTCCTTCGCTACTTCTTGAATTAAGAGTTCTGTTGGGTCGTCTTCATCGTTGTCATCAATTATGATGTTCGCTGTATTGTCACAGGTTTGTCCATGCCAGTTTTTACATATTATGGAGCACTTGAGACCGGCCTTTCTACAACCGCAGACCCTAGTGCATCCTATGTTGCGCTGGCAGAAAATGTAGGTCAGAATTGATTGAGGAGCTGAATCCCTGGTGGTTGTAATAGGAAGAAGTCCTTTACTGTCTATCTTCCACCCACAGACCAGAGGATTTTTCAATTGGCCCATCCATGTCTTTACTTGATGGTATGTGCGAAAGACATGGTGCGTAGCAGCTTCTTGGGTCGGAGGTAGCTTTGACAGATTTAACTTGCTCCCAGTTGTTGATATGGAAAATTGCTTATAACGCAAAGCATTTCAAGTTGTTGCCCTGTGACCACCAAAGAGAGCAACAAGAATGCTTGATACTGCTTCGGTGATGCTTGAATCACTGGCATTAGGATCTAGGAAGATCTTTGCAAATTCCTGTAATATTGGATATGATGAAGCAGCCAACATTACAACGCATGTATTCCAATATTAAGTAACTAAACTGAGTGGTTGAGATTCTGTCGGGATGGTTAGTGGTGGGGAGGGTTGAGAATGGTTTTTCGGTTCTTCTAATCTTCTACCCTGAATTCGGCAGTGGCAAATCTCAATCAACATTATATGGTGTTTTCGCGGAAACTGAGTCCTTAAAAGAATTCCTTTAGGTGTCACTAATACCACCCGACTTGTGATTTTTTTATTATATCTCAAAAGATCTGTACCCCACGTAGTTTAAAATCAGCCACTTGAATGCAGTCTATTTCTCATTTTTATTTCCGAATGCAGAAATTTTTGGTGCATCACGGCAAAATGGTAAATTTTATATTACTATTATTATCTATAGATATATACATTATTTAATATATTTCCACTTTTTATTCTACATTATCATTAGTATTATATATATATTGTTTTATTTTTTTATTAAAATTGTCAGAATATGAAGTAAGAAGCTATTTTTAAACCTCTACCTATACATAAAATATTATAGGTTATCATCTCGTAAACCTTCAAAGAAGAGTAGCTCCTTAGTTATTAGTCCTAGATAGTAACTTTTTGTATAAAATTTATAGCAAATTTATCGATCTACAACTTTTGTATAATATATTTTTCCCTACGACTTATTGTTATGAAGATATAATTGAACAACTCGGCAAAAAACTTAAAAAAGCAGCATTTTTACGAAAAAGTGTTTACTTTGATGCTACGTAACTCTTTACATAATAGCTTTAGAAAAGCAAATTGTTCACAAAAGTTGTAGAAAATTTAATATTTTACAACTTTTAAACTTAATGTTTGTTTTTAAAATGCATTGCGAAAGAGTTATGATTAGGGATGGAACGGATATCCGGCAAATATCCGATATCCGGCATATCCGGCTGATTTTTCAATATCCGAAACCCCGTCGGATATCCGATTTGAAATACCGGACATCCGATAATTTCGTTCGGATATCCGGCTATATATCCGGCCACCAGGTATCCACAAGAAATATTTTTTTGCAAAAAATAATGATCTTTTTCGGACAAAGGGGACACAGCATCCTACACTTTTTTTTCTTAATTTTTTTTTCTTGGACATAAATTGCAGTCAAGTTAGAAAACGAAAAAGTTCCTTCGTGAGAACTATGCCTTCGCTGTATTATTGGCGCCGAGTTGATAAGCATAAACCATTCCTCCAATATTTTTCCATACACATCCTTCATACGTGTTTTGCAATAGGTTCTTTTCATTCCAAGTTTATGATCTGATTAATTCCAGATGTTATATTTGAATGCTTCTCCGTAAAACACGAACCGAAATACTAATAAATAGCACTTTTTTTTCCAGAACATAAGTTATAAGAATTTTAGTTATTCTCACTTCCTCTTTTTTTTCTGACATTTGCTAGCTAGTTAAAAGCAATAAATAGCCAATGCGCACTCCTCAACACTTTTTTTTTTTTTTCGATCGACGATAATACCCTACCCCTTTTTATGCTGTGAATGGTATGGTCTAATTTCTGATTTTTCATTGGCAGAAGTTGAAAGCTGGTATATTTTTTCTGACGTAAAATGAAGTATTGTAATTTTTAGGTCTTTAACGCAGCGCCACAATGTGGAATTATATTTAGCTCTCTAGAATGTCTTGAATCATAGTTTTCTCCAATTACAATCCAATTTATAATTTTTAATAATGGCTCATTTAAAATCACCCATTTGTAAGTATTTTAAAATTAATGGAAATGATGAAAGCAAAGCCCTATGTGTTACTTGCTCCACAGAATCGTTTAAAAAATATATTGTGCGCGGAAAAAGCCCAAAATCCTTTTCCACAAAATCCTTATGGAACCATTTAATGAGTGTGCATAAGGAAATTCACCGAAGCTTAAATGACTCACTAAATGCATCAAATATTGATGAACAAAAAAAAACCAATTCATCAAAACAAGAAATGCACGCAGACAACATTGGAATCGACATTATTTGTACCAAAATTGTGGAGTTTAGATGATCCTAAAGCAAAAGCCTTAACCACAAAAATATGTAAGTACTAATTTTGTTTGTTTATATTAAATATGGTATAACATAATGTTGATGAATTTTGGGTTCGAAATTTTTTAAGTTTATATTTAAAGACGGAATATTCCGATAGATCCAATTTAAGTTTTCTACGAGATTTCTTTAAATCCGTAATGTTTTAGGTGCATTACAAAAAAAAATAGACTTCAATTTCATAAAATATTTAAAATAAATCTTTTGTTATTAATAAATGCATCCGGTATAATTTTGTAATCATTTATCAATTATAAACAATGCATGAAGTAAATTGAAAGTAGCTATATTTTGCACTTCAACATTGTAAAAAATGTTTTTAATATAATTTTAGGTGAGTTAATGGCTCTTGATGCTGAACCATTCTCCATTGTGAATAGAGAAGGCTTTGGTCAGTTAATAAAGTACCTAGCTCCTCGTTATCCGCTTCTAAGTAGAAATTATTTTCGTGATAAAGCCCTGCCAGAACTATATGAAAAACTAAAAGTGTCAATATTACAAGATATAAAATCAGCAACAAAGATCTCTTTCACTCATCAACTTAAGTTTAAATATAAAAAATTAACTCAGTGGCGCGACAGCCGGTGTGGACCAAGGCCTGCTGGGCCCAGCTCAGCTTTCTTGACTGTGGCATTTGTGTGTCACATAGCAGATGTTCCGGTGTGATGGTCATTCTGACGCCGAACCCCAGTGTTTAGTTCCCAAGCATGCATGGTTCTCCTCAGTTTATTTCTTTCAGGTATAAACAGCTAAGTCAACCTTGCCCAGTCCGCGAATCAAACCATAGACCTGTGGCATGCAGTGCGGTGCGCTAACCACTAATTTTAATTTACTTGATACTTCATATCATGACCATTTTTTTCGTATAGCATATCGTATAACTATCGTTTTTAGTATATAGACCGAATATCCGGCCGGATATCCGGTGAAATCCGTTTCGGATATCAGTATCCGGTAGACATGGTACCTCGGATATCCGAAATCCGGTATCCGGCAAAACTCACATCCGTTCCATCCCTAGTTATGATCTATAAACTGAAAAACGTATTTGTTTGTGGTGCACCACGGAAAATACACAAAGCAGAGTAACTCCTTTGTTATTAGTCCTAGAAAATAAGTTTATATAGAAAACTTGTAGGAAATTTATTGGTCTACAACTTATATTTCCAAACTTTTTCTCTAAAATGTACCATTATGAAGATATAATCCAAAAACTTGACACAAATCTTAAAAAAGTAGCATTTTTACGAAAAAGTTTTGACTTTGATGCGACATAACTATTTATATAATAGGTCTACAAAAAAACTTAGTATGCAAAAGTTGTAGATAATTTAATATTCTACAACTTTTGAATATAATGTGTGTTTCTAAGATGCATTGGCAAAGAGTTATGACGTATAAACTGAAAAACGGCTCAGTTTTTGGTGCACCACGGAGAACGCACAAGGGTTAGGAGGTCGAAAACTTGGTTTATAAACCACGGGACCAACCTTTATAACATATTAAAAAATCAGAACTACATAACCTTTTACAAGGTAAGACCCCTTTTTCAGTCTCTATTCCCCGGACTAATTGAAAAGTACACTAATACGATATTTTGATAGGTATACGTTTGAAAAAAAAAATCCCTATCAAATCAAATAGACCATAAATGGATAAAATACAAAATATGAAAAGTAAAGCTTTAGTCCTTTAGTCAGTCAATTAGAGATTAAATTATATGTTTGACATCCATATATATATATAAGGCAAAGCCCTTACTCACTCACTGACTCACTCACTCTTCACTAATTCTCCCACTTCCCACATGGTCACAACTCTGAAAATTGGTAAAATTATCAACAATGGTAAAAATAGAAAAAGTAAGCTATTCCGATCTCGATTAACTCACTTTAAGGGGTGGAAAAGTGTTAAAAGTTCCAAACGAGGGATATTTGAATGTCCCACTTCCCATACGGCCATTACTCTGAAAATTGATGCAAATTTCAACAAAGACAAACATCGAAAAGTTGTGCTATTCTGATCTCGATAAACCCTCTGTAAGGTATAGAAAAGGGGTTAAACGTTCCAAACGAAAGATATTCGAATGTCCCACTTCCCACATGGTCACAATTTAAAAAATTGGTACAAATATCAATAATGGTAAACACAGAAAAATTAAGCTATTCAGATCGCGATTAACCCACTTTAATGTGTGAAAAAGTGGTTAAAAGTTCCAAACTTGAGTGTCCCACTTCCCATTTGGTCTCAACTCTGAAAAATGGTGCAAATGTCAACAAAGGCAAACCTAGAAAAGTTAAGCTATTCCGATCTCGATTAACCCACTTTAAGGGGTGGAAAAGGGGTTAAACGTTCCAAACGAGGAATATTCGAATGCCCCACTTCCCACTTTGTCACAACTCTGAAAATTGGTACAAATGTTAACAAAGACACACACAGAAAAGTTAAGCTATTCCGAGCTTAATTAACACACTTTAAGGGGTTAAAAAAGGGTTAAACATTCCAAACGAGGGATATTCAAATGGCCCACTTTCCATTTGGTCACAATTCTGAAAATTTGTACAAATGTCAAAATACATAGAAAAGTTAAGCTATTCTGAGCAAGAGGAGTGGAAATGTGATTAAACGTTCCAAACGAGGGATATTCGAATATCTCAATTTCCACATGGTCACAACTCTGAAAATTAGAACAAATGTCAGCAAAGACAAACATAGAAGAAGTAAGCTAGATTTATCTCGATTAACCAACTTAAAAGGATAGAAAAGGGGTTAAACATTTCAAAAGAAGGATATCCGAATGACCCACTTCCAATGTTATCACAATTCTGATATTTGGTGCAAATGTTAAAAAGGACGAATATAGAAAAAATTTGTTATTCCAATATCGATTAATGAATTTTTAAGGGATAAAAAGTCGACGTAACAATGAAACTATACGAGGAATATCTTAATATCTCACTTCCGATACAGTTACAACTTTGAAATTTAGAACTAAGAGCAAACATAAACACAATAAACTATAACAATCTCGATAAACTAATTGAAAAGCGTCCAAAGGCGGTTAAACGTTCTAAACGAGGGATATTTAAATGTCTCATTTCCAATATATTCTCAGTTATAAATTTTGGAAAAAATGTCCACAAAGGAAAGCATTGGCGGCTTCAAGGGGGGGCCATGGGGGCCATGGCCCCCCCCTTGAAGGGTTCCCTCTTCCTCCCTAGCCCTTTTGAATATCCCAAAATTCTTTGAGAATCTCTAGTTTAAAAAACGGTGAAAATACAGATTTGTAAGCACAATTTCATTAACGTAAATTTTTTCTTTACAGTACAAAGAATTATAGCTCCCCTCAGAAAAAAACCCTGATTTTAAATGTATTTACGTACACAACACAATACTCGACACACAGCACAAGACACAAATACTCAGGTAGTGACTATCCCCCTCCCTAACGACGATTTCCTTTTTCCACGGGCCTCTGCCCCTTTTTGGAACAACCATGCTCTTCTAAGCAACCATGGCGCCGAGGGTGATTATTTTTCAACACATAATTCTGCAAAAAGAAACCTTGTTTTAAAGAACTGTTTAGAAAAACGAAATCGAGATCTAGGTAAATTTTTGGGAACACAACTTTCAGGACTGTGTGAGACACGCTGGGTTGAAAGGCATGATGGTGTTATTCAATTCCGCGAAGCTCTACCTTACATAATTGAAGCGCTTGAAACGATTTCAAACTGGTCGGACCTAACCACTTCCTCTAATGCATTTTCACATCTATGCTCACTTTGCAGTGTCCAGTTTGTTTCAGCTTTAGTACCATTAATTGATGTCTTGAAGCAAACTCTACCACTAAGCAGAAAACTTCAGGCTCCTGATCTCGATTTGCGAAAAGCTGCGTCCATTGTTGAAGATACAATTTCGGTTTTGCAGAAGAAGCGCCAAGACTGCGTGGAATCTTTTTCTATTCTATTCAATGAGGTTGAAGATATATGTTTGGAGCTTGAAATTGATGTGAATCTTCCACGCCTAGCCAGACGTCAAAAACACCGTGAGAACTACAATACTCAAATACCAGAAGAGTATTTTAGAATCTCGGTTTACATACCTTTATTGGATAATGTAATTGAAGACCTAATAGGAAGACTTCCAAAAGAAAATTTGGATTATTTTGGCCTTCGATTACTGATTCCAACCCCCGATATGGAAAAGCCAACAGAATCAGAAAGCAACGAGCTTCAAAACTTATTAAAGAAGTTCATACCAATTTTAGGACTGACACAAATAAGTGTTATTCTGATTGAAAGTGAGCTAGCACTATGGAGAGAGAAATGGAAAAAAGAAGAAAAGCTCCCCACTTCTGCCATAGATGCAATGAGAGCTTGTGACAAAGATGTATATCCTACTATTTACGCGTTACTTAAAATTTTGGCAACACTACCAGTTAGCGTTGCCTCTGCTGAAAGAAGTTTCTCTACCCTTCGACGCTTGAAAACGTGGCTAATGTTTGGGGGGTCTAATGGGGGAATGGGGGAAGAAAGGTTAGCAGTAGGGATGGAACGGATATCCGGCAAATATCCGATATCCGGCATATCCGGCTGATTTTTCAATATCCGAAACCCCGTCGGATATCCGATTTGAAATACCGGACATCCGATAATTTCATTCGGATATACGGCTATATATCCGGCCACCAGGTATCCACAAGAAATAAATTTTTGCAAAAAATAATGATCTCTTTCGGACAAAGGGGACACCACATCTAACACTTTTTTTTTTCTTAATTTTTTTTTCTTGGACATAAATTGCAGTCAAGTTAGAAAACGAAAAAGTTCCTTCATGAGAACTAAGCATAAACCATTCCTCCAATATTTTTCCATACACATCCTTCATACGTGTTTTGCAATATGTTCTTTTCATTCCAAGTTTATGATCTGATTAATTCCAGATGTTATATTTGAATACTTCTCCTTAAAACACGAACCGAAATACTTATAAATGGTACTTTTTTTCCATAACATAAGTTACTTGTTTAGAGTTTTAGTTATTCTCACTTCCTCCTTTTTTTCTGACATTTGCTAGCGAGTAAAAAGCAATAAATAGCCAATGCGCACTCCTCAATGCTTTTTTTTTTGTTTTGTTCTATCGACGATAATACCCTACCCCTTTATGCTGTGAATGGTATGGTCTAATTTCTGATTTTTCATTGGAAGAAGTTGAAAGCTGGTATATTTTTTCTGTCGTAAAAGGAAGTATTGTAATTTTTAGGTCTTTAACGCATCGCCACTATGTGGAATTATATTTAGCTCTCTAGAATGTCTCGAATCATAGTTTTCTCCAATTACAATCCAATTTATAATTTTTAATAATGGCTCATTTAAAATCACCCATTTGGAAGTATTTTAAAATTAATGGAAATGACAAAAGCAAAGCCCTATGTGTTACTTGCTCCACAGAATCGTTTAAAAAATATATTGTGCGCGGCAAAAGCCCAAAATCCTTTTCCGCAAAACCCTTATGGAACCATTTAATAAGTGTGCATAAGGAAATTCACCGAAACTTAAAAGACTCACTAAATGCATCAAATATTAATGAACAAGAAAAAAAAAAATCATCAAAACAAGAAATGCACGCAGAATCGACATTATTTGTACCGAAATTGTGGAGTTTAGATGATCTTATAAGCAAAAGCCTTAACCACAAAAATATGTAAGTACTAATTTTGTTTGTTTATATTAAATATATATTTTAAATATATATTTTAAATATGGTATAACATAATGCTGATGAATTTTGGATTCGAAATTTTTTAAGTTTATATTTAAAGACGGAATATTCCGATAGATCCAATTTAAGTTTTCTACGAGTTTTCTTTAAATCCGTAAAGTTTTAGGTGCATTACAAAAAATATAGACTTCAATTTCATAAAATATTTAAAATAAATCTTTTGTTATTAACAAATGCATCCGGTATATTTTAATCAAATTAAAAAAAAATTCTTAAAAAATACTTAATTAAACTGACAACAAATTTGATAACACATTTGTCTTAATAAACTAGAAATAAATATCATTAGTTAATGGAATTCCATTGTTTTATTATTTTGACTTCAGTATAATTGCTGTGTGGTTTTCGGGTAAAAGCAATATAGGATATTTATGCAGATTTGAGGAAGATTATCTTATGTTTACATTACATGATACAAGGTAAGAAGAAGTTGAGTAACAATTTACAAACGTATTTCTGAAATATTTTCATCACATTGCAGAATGTTTGGTACAATTTTAAGTAACACACAAACAAAATGGTGATGAAGTTTCAGAATTGTTCAGCAAGTGTAGGTATTGGCATCACTAAAACATCGTTTCCATCAACTAGAGTTTAAATAAAAAAAATTAACTCAGTGGCGCCACAGCCCGTGTGGACCAAGGCCTGTTGGGCCCAGCTCAGCTTTCTTGACTGTGGCATTTGTGTGTCACATAGCAGATGTTCCGGTCAGATGGTCATTCTGACGCCGAACCCCAGTGTTTAGTTCCCAAGCATGCATGGTTCTCCTCATTTTATTTCTTTCATGTATAAATAGCTAAATCAACCTTATCCAGTCCGCGAATCAAACCATGGACCTGTGGAATGCAGTGGGGTGCGCTAACCACTAATTATAATTTACTTGATACTTAAAATATCATGACCATTTTTTTCGTATAGCATATCGTATAACTATCGTTTTTAGTATATAGACCGAATATCCGGCCGGATATCCGGTGAAATCCGCTTCGGATATCCGTATCCGGTAGACATGGTACCCCGGATATCCGAAATCCGGTATCCGGCAAAACTCACATCCGTTCCATCCCTAGTTAGCAGGACTTTGCTTGTTGCATACTCACAGAGACATAAACATTGATGTGAGCTGTGTCATAGACAGATTTTAAAAAACAAAGCAAAGGAAATTGGATTTTGTTCTTTAGGCTTTCAAAGAATAAAGAAGTGTGATTGTAAAACAATTATTAACTATTTTTATTTTTTGTAATTTTTTTGTTTTACTTTTTCCTTATTTTTCAGGAGAGCAATTCAAGCTTAAATTAACTTTTTTAATTCTGCATCAAATGAAAATTACTAATTTAGAAAATTCTACACTTATCATTGCAATCAAGCTTTTAATCAGCAGTTAGTTTATTACAATTAGGTTACATAGTGCATACATTTTACGAACTTAAAGTTTAAAATGGCCCCCCCCTGAAAAATGAACCTAGGGCCGCATTTGAAGGAAAGTTCCTATTTTGATAAATCAATTTGTCGGGATCGAAATGGGAGCAAACGACTGAAATGTAGAATACATGAATGTCTTTTCATCTCTATAATGCACATGTTAAAATTTCGTAGAGCAAGGATATTCAGCTAGTTTATTATATTTTTGCATTTAAACTAATGTATTTTTTCAACCAAGTTAATTTACCATGTCAGTATTTAAAAATATATAAATTATTGGTATTTGTTAAATTTTATTCCGTATTCCATGTAATTATAGGATTTTGAAACTACGCACAATTCTTTCACTTACGCTGGAGTGCGGTTCACTTCTTTTAAAATGTGAAGTGGATTGAGCAATTTTTTATTTGCATTTTCATTTTTCCATTTAAAAACCAGTTAGCACGTTTCACAATACTTGGCAATAATTAGTTTCCCAAATCTCGTCCATTGGCGCTTTTTGTGACAATTTTGGTGACAAAACAAGTTGTCGTCTTCTAGTTTGGGGCTTGAAAAATTTACTCCTGGGGACAGAATACTGAATTATACAAACTTATTATTCTAGTGTAGTGCAAAAGCTAAAATTGGAGTTGCTTGCTGATAACAAATTTAGATTGATTCCATGTGCGTGTATCTTTTCATCAACAATTGGCCGGGGAAATGTATCATTGAGAAGAGGCCGGTTTGTATTGTTGCATGAAATGCATGATTTTAGTCTTCATGAAATTACTTTATTTTTACGCAATCCACGAAAAAAGCACCACCAAAAGAAATTCGATTGAAATCGCTTTTGCTGTTTCTTTGAAAATCGGTGAAAAACGTAAATTTTTCAATATCCCGTACATTTTGCGCTTGCGTGATTTTAATAAAATCCTTTTTTTATCGTTAACACAACAGACGATAAAAATTAAAGACTCAATAAAATTATAAGCAGATGATAAAATACAATAAAAAACACAAGAACAATGATTTTTTTTTAAATTTGGAATACGGGAACTTTTAGGACGCCCTGTTGAATATTTTAAAGAAAAATTCTGTTCAGTTCAGGAACATATACCATTTTTTTTAAAGGGGGGGGGGGGGAATCACATGCACAAATAAAATCAGTATAAAGTTGTTTTTCATCATCTTTTATTACACATCTGATAATTAAAAGTATGAAAAATAATATTTTTTAGCTGCATTGCCAATCAATCAATTACCAATTAAAATCAATTTCTTTTTCAATACATTTCGTATCATATCTGGACGCAAATTTAAAGCTTTTATTTAACGATCTATTTGAAATATGAACCAAAATTTCAAATGGCCATTTTTAGTGATGTGGAACATCTGAAGGCGATCATTCGCCAAATGAGGACTACTCTCAGAATTCCCCCCTTTTCGGCCAACCAATGGGTGCTCTGTTCGCCGACTACGCAAAGGCATGCGCGCACCTTCAGGCAATAAGCAAATAAATAACTCGAAAAAGAAAAGTAATGAATTATTGAAGCAGTTTCTCCGGTGGTTGGGACACCTACCAGTTGAAATATTTGGGCAAAATAAGTTGCGTAAAATATTAATATTCTCCGCGTAAGCTTGTTGTCGATTTCGTCTTTTTTTCTTCTCCCTTGCTATATACAATTGATTGGAGTTCAGGACATGAGCGATCACTTTAGTAATAGCGCATTCTGGTGAAAAACTTTTTAATAGTGAGGTGCCAAATTGAATGCTTTTACTTTGAATGACACAAATATTGACTTAGCAAACATTTTAGTTTTTGCGGTCAGTGCACG
This sequence comes from Linyphia triangularis, assembly GCA_963978545.1. Lineage (NCBI taxonomy): Eukaryota > Metazoa > Arthropoda > Arachnida > Araneae > Linyphiidae > Linyphia > Linyphia triangularis. The sequence continues at coordinate 30,470,151 of OZ021729.1, read as the reverse complement.
CAAGGGAGCGTTATTTTGTTTTTATGTTTGTTTTTGCCAACAAAATAAGTTCTGCAACAATGTTATAACTATATTTACAATATGATATTTTTTTTAAAAAAGTCGTATACTAACATAATGCCATAAGTTCAAGTTTCAACGTACATGCACTTGTTGTTGGTGTGTTTTTGAATAGAACGAAACATTTTTGTTCTCGTGATACAGTAATATAAACAAAAACGTAATTGTAAATAGTATTTACTTCTGCTGGCTACAAATATTAATTAATATTTCCCATCATTATTTCGTATCCCATTAGTTGATTTATGGCGAGATATTCAACAACTGAAATGGTTTAAAACTTTTTAGTAACTTAAACTGACTTAATTTCAATTATTAAAAATTAAACTGACAAATGTTATGATACAATTAAAAAAGTGGATTTTATACTGTAGAATGTAGTTGTTGCAAGAAAATCTCCAAATTTTTATGTTTTGCTTTAAAATAATAAACAAATAAATGAATAAATTAGAAACTAATAGAATTTTTTTTTCCATAAGACAAATACTTGTTCATATATATTTGAGCTACCAAGTTAGCATTCCATTAAGAAATAAATGCTACTTTTTAAGTAATAAAATAAGTATGCACATAATGTTGTCATAAGAAAATAAAGGCCAATATCATGGGTACCCTGTAAAAATTTTCATCTAAAATGTAAAGATTCTCATTATTATTATTATTATTATTGTTGTTGTTATTTATGTTCTTGTTATTATTATTATTATTAATAATAATAATGATGATGTGTCTTCTACCACCACCAACATTATTATGGCTACAGCGAGTTTTCAATTATCAGTTGTGCCAGACTCTCAAGTGGCCACCTAAAATGTCTGTCATTCGAACTTGGCACAAAAATTTACCCCACTAGAAAAAAATGCTGTGACTATCCAGCCTCACCGGATCACATTCTGAATTGCATCGGACTTTCCTGGGCGGACTTAACATCAGATCCCTTTATTGTCATCGATTTTCTGGCAACAACCTTCTGGAGTTGATCTGACAACTGTCAGATCTACTGAGGATAAGCCACAACAACAGCAGCGAGTTGTTTATTTTTGCGGTTTTTATTAAAGATAATTTTCTAACTTCACGTAATTCGTCATGTCATTACCACTTCCAAGTACACATACATTACTTCGCCGAAAACGAAACAAACTATTTCGTTTCCTGCTGATTACCCAACGTCTCACATGTCAATTAAGGTGTTGTTAACAAGCACTCCTGTGGTCACACCATTCTGCAGGGTGCTATGCATACCAGCATTTAATTATTCATTTCAGCCTCAAACAACAGCAGGTGGGAATAAAATTTTCAAATTCAGATTTTTATCAACGGTTTACTGTTTCCATGCTCAGAAACATCGAGGAAATTTTAATTCAAGGCAACGTTAAATGCAATTCCTTTTTATATTATTTCAATCCACAGTTGACCAAAGCACATCATAAACTAACTACGAGTGTGGAACATCGCATTTAATTTCGAATGGATTGGTTTAACTTACCGTTTTCGTTTTCCAATTTTCTTTATTTTAGAAAATTGCTAGTTTGGCGATATTTTTGGCAATAATTCTTACATTGGCGACAAAAAAAAAAAAAAAAAAAAAAAAAAAAAAAACTCTGTCAGGACTTTGAAATTGGCGAAATGTCTTTTGATAAACATTACATTATCCTTTCTTGTAAGTTCGAAAGAGAAGAGGCAGTCGTTGATTGGTGATGTTCAAGGTAATTGAACTCTGTGTTAAAGGTATTCGTTTTTCACCTTTTTACGTCTTTATCGCATTTTGGAGGTGGGGATAATCCTTGAGGGTGGAAGCGACCTTGAGGATGGAAGCTTCCGAAAAAATTGCATAACTTGGACTGGCAACTCAACAAACTGTCGTTTGTTGTTTACATGGATTTGATTATGTGGGTACGCAACCGTTTCAAAAGCTATCTGAAGTATTTGTTGCAAAGAGAGAGCCCCACGCAGAAAAAAATGAAAAAAAAAAAAAATCTAGCCCTCACTGTTAACCCATCAATTTTTTTTTTTTTAATTTTTTTTTTGATTTTATCTTCTTTATTTTTATCTTCTTTATTTCAGAGCACCTCAAAAGGCATTACAATAGCGAGTTTAATCAAAACAGTTAGAGCCGTTCTTTGGAAATTGCTGAAAAATATAAATTTTTAATGACAGCTACCTTACGCGCATGCGCAATTTTGACGAAAACCTTAATGCCAGGTCTTATGACCAGCAGTAACCTGCACACAAAATTTGAGTATCGTAGATCAATCCGATCGTGAATTATTCCGACCACAGACAGACACACAGACATTTATTCTAGACAACTTTTTCAACTCAGCATGTTCCAAAACGAGGAGAAATACAAAAAAAAAAAAAAAAAAAAAAAAAAAAAATCTTTTTGACCGAATACAATACTTTCATTTCTCTATGTTTAATATATGGATAATTAAAAGTAAAAAAGATACTTCTTGAGAAATAGATAACTAAAAATAACTTGTTGGCATTCTCTCTCAGCAAAATCCAGTTTGTCAAATCTTATGATTAGGGAGAGTAAATCAATCAGGATAAGTTAAAATATAGTTTACAGCATCCACCAAATGCTATGCACTAAATTTTTTTATCAAAAACTATTTGCAAAACACTAGAACACAATATTGTTCGGTTTAATGTATTAAAAAATAAGTAATAAAATAACTCATATCATACACTGAAATGTCAGTAAAACTGTAAAAGACGAATTTTAGGAAGCAAACAAACCCTACCATTTATATGTGGCATCGTTTGAATCAACAGCTGCACATATAAAGCGGCAGACATTTGTGGAAGCTTTTAAAGTTCTTCTTTTTCATAAATAAATTATAGCTTGATGAAAAAGAAATATTGAAAGGATTTTCAAAGCGATGATATAGGTAGATGTTATAGATATAGCTCCAAAGCCTGGAGCAGTGGTTGCGCCTCCTAATGTGCTTCCTCCTTGCTAAGACGCCTCCACTCACTGCACTCCTCCTGCACTGAAAGAACAAAACACAAATTAGATTCTGGAAAATAACACATACATCTAACGATAAAAAGAAAATTGGTTGTTTGAACTGCAAGATCGTATCTAAAATTATATTTATGAGGTCTATTTAAAGTTGAGATGATAACTAGCGTAATATAAGTCTTAAAGTTAAGAGGATGGCTATAATATTGTAATAGATACTTGGATGAAATTTTCTATTTTTGAACAACTTTTATTTTGAAAGAAGGGTGAAAGTAATTTTACTTAATTAGATGATTAATTACAGTCACTGCAAAGTTACTTAAATAAAAAAAGATACTCAGTTTGCAATAGTCGACCTGACATGTTTGGCGGAATTAAGTATGGTAATTGGACTTCGAAATTATCTTTGGTAACAAAATATTTAATTTTATGGAATTGATTCGTCCTTTATAAATATTTTTCAATCTCTAGAAAATTAAACCATTCAATTTAATAAAATGTAGGATAAAAGTAAGCATTATACCCTAACAATGTTCTATGAAATAGAAATATAATTAAAGATAATAAGATAACCAAGTTAACTTACAAGTGGGAATAATATAACGAAAGCATCCGTGCAGCCATTTAGAAAATCGAAAAAGGAAATCATAACTACACTTTTTAAATAAAGTAAAGGTAACATTGTTCTCTCAAAAGCAAGAACTCAAATTATGTGAACAGACAAAATCATTAGGTAATTTGTAGATAAAATGTAACAATGATAATATAACAAGAGTAATATTTAGTATAACAGAGGATTCTTTCGAGACCACTGATAACAAAAGGCATCATTCATGTGTGCAACTCTTCATTAATTTTTCCTATCTGAATTTTTTAAATTTCAAATGTCCTTCAGGACTTCTTTCGAGAAATAAGTAAAATAGCGATTCCTACTATTAGAGAAATTTTTTGATGATTTCTTTATAAAATAATCACTAATAAACAAACCCGAATTAAAATAGCCTCGGGATAAAAAAGATTTAAAAAGAAAACAATTATTTCGATCTCCTGTAATTTTTAAATAGGACTTTAGCGTTTAACATGTAAATTATCTTAAGTTTATCACATCCACCTTTCTAACTAAGATTTTCAGCAGAAAATTTCAAACATTTCGCAAAATCTTCAGATTCTATCCCTAAATTATTGAACGCAATTACTACGTCATTCGGACTGACTATAAATCACAAGTCTACCAATTCCGCAACACGAATATCAATTAAATGAAAATATTGGATCAGACAACATAGTTCTATATATATATACACTTAACTGTAAGAGTTAGTAGAAATATCAGTAGAAATGAAAAAATAAAACTTTGACTAAAGCCAAAATTTCACATGAAGGTATCAAATGTCGAAAGAAGTTTTGATTTCTACTCTTCTTAGCTAGCTACTCCTGCACGTTGAAATTAATTTGTTAATAAGAATGTCTTCGAATTGGTTCGAATATTCTTAGATGGCTTTCGTTTGACACCTCAAATCCCTTTCCGTCAGGAGCTATCAAACCCGTTAACTGTTCAGTCTGTATACTGATATCTATTATAATATAACTTAGTATTCCTTCTAGACGGGCAAGTCCTCACCGACAGGTCACTTTTCTACAAATTGCACGAAACGAATATTGGTGAAATTAAAAACATCGCCACAAATCCCCCCTTTAACATCAGACACTGTCCACAAATCGTACATGAACATCCCTCAAACCACAAGAAAAATTCCCCCCTGCAGAATCTACTGCAACCCTATCATCGTCTGCCAATATTCTGTATAAATATTCATGGACTTGGCATCATCCCCAGTGTGCATAATTAATAAGAGCCTTTCGAATGCCAAAGGGGTTACTGAGAAGATGGGAGGATGCTTGCCATGTAACGATCTTCCAATTGACCATCTTCTAGCTTGAGAGGAAAATATGCGCAGCCTAGAAAATTAATGATGTCGACCTTCAATGGGCTTCTTGCTAAACCGCGCCCAGAGCTGAATCCAAGCATCTTCCCTGCGACCTTGAGGATGGAAGCTTCCGAAAAAATTGCATAACTTGGACTGGCAACTCAACAAACTGTCGTTTGTTGTTTACATGGATTTGATTATGTGGGTACGCAACCGTTTCAAAAGCTATCTGAAGTATTTGTTGCAAAGAGAAAGCCCCACGTAGAAAAAAATGAAAAAAAAAAAAAAAAATCTAGCCCTCACGGTTACCCCATCCATTTTTTTTTTTTTTTTTTTTTTTTTTTTATTATCTTCTTTATTTTGAACAGTGACATTGTATAGTGAAATTTTTCGGAATTAAAATATCAGTAAATATAATAATACGTTGGCAACGCTCCAAATATGAGCGTCTCTAACTAATATCATATAAGGCTTTTATACTATTTTTCGTGAAATCCCGACTATGTCTATATGTTTAACATCTTTTGAATTTACGAGGTTCATTGTAGATGAAAAACTATCGTTTAAAAAGTTATGAAAAATCGTTACTCTCCCGTTGTAATATTTATAAAATTACACACAATTTTTACTCCTATTTTATGAAAGGAATCGTTTTTATCGTTCCACCATAATTTATTGTATTAAACAACAATTATTGAAATATACTTTAAATCTTTGTAGCGAGATTGCAAGACAGTGTTAGAAAAAATTGCCTATTTTGAGAATACCTTTCAAAAACTTCTCTGAAACTGGAGTAGGAACAGAAAATTCTGAACAAAATTGTATTTGATAATATATTAATGAATAACAAGTGAAGTTTACAAATGAAAGATTTATAAATCGTGTGTGTATGTTGTGTGTGTGAATACAATTTTTTTTTTTTTTCCAAAATAAACTTAACTACTGTGGCTGGAAGAATAGAAGAGAGGTAATAGAAAATCATTAAAATCTATCAAAACCTTTTAATAATTATTACAATATACATATTTTAAAATAAAACACAACCTAATAAAAAAAACTTTATATTTAAGTGAATAAAACTAAAAAAAAAAGTTACTATTTAAACTTTTTATTAAAAAAAATTTCAAAATTTATTTAAGACTTATCGCACCAACTTACTTTTTACACTAACTACACAATTAAAAGATAAAACTAAAGCTACATCTTCAAAAAAAAAGTCTGGGGAAAGGGGGAAAAAAAGCAAAAAAAAAAAAAGCAAGCAACTAAAAAATTGTAGGTCATAGGAAATAGGCTCCGCAAAAATGGAGACATTATAAATTTTAAAATAAAACGTAAATATTAGAGTACATAAAAAAAAAAAAAAAAAAAAAAGTAGTAATAATAATATAATAATAAAATAGTTATGATTAAACTTATGAATAGCAACGATTAAACTTATCGTTGAAAGTTTTTCAAAATTTGTTTAAGATTTATCGTACCAACTTACTTTTTAGTCTAACTAGACAATTAAAAAATATAACTAAAGCTAAATCTTCAATAAAAAGTGAGGGGTAAAAAAGCAAGCAATTCGAAAATTGTAGGTCATAGGAAATAGGCTCCCTAAAATATTAAACATTGATTCAGAAGAATAGTTCGCACTAATTCCAACATCAACTTTAATCAATAAATGAAACCATGGACACATAAAGTCAGTGGAAGCATTCAAACTTCACAAGATTGTACTTTGCAAGTACCAGATTGAGTAATAGAAAAAGCCATATTTCTCTTCTTCTAGTAGTTCATTGAGAATCCAAAACATTGTATCACTAAACATTTATAGGCGAAATTTTTCCATGTTAGAAATTGCAAACAATTCTTTTCGGGAAGTTAATTTTTGATAAATGCATTGCTGCGTAAGCATAAGCTCGCTTCACTCACTAAATTCTGATTGCTATGTAAAGCCTTAATATTAGGAGCCTCTCCTCTGTAGAGAAACAAAAACAAAAAAAATCCCGGTTAATACAATAATACAACACCCCTTTAAGATTATTTTAACACGTGTTTGTGGAAAGCAAAATTAGAAGGCTAAAACTATTTATGTTGAGAGTTCCAGAGCTCTAGGCTTATTAGAAGTCGCTTTTTGTAAAAACAGTAATTAAAAAAATTAATTAAAAAAAATTAAAATTTTAATATTCTTTTTGTCAAAATTAGAAGGCCGAAACTACTTGCATTGAAAATTTCAGAATTGTAGCCTAATTAGAAATCGTTTTGTAAAATATATGTTATAATTAAAAAAAATTAACTAAAAAGCAAATAAAATTTTAAATTCTGGTTTTCAAAAGTCCAATTAGAAGGCCACAACTACTTATGCTGAAAATTTCAGAGCTGTAGCCTTATTAGAAATCGTTTTGTGAAACATATATTAATTAATTAAAAAAAATTAATTACAAAAGATTAAATAAAAATTTAAAATTCTGTTTTTCAAAAATTCAATTACTTGGCCAAAACTACTTATGTAGAAAATTTCAGAGCTGTACCCCTATTAGAAATCCTTTCGTAAAATATTTATTGATTAATTAAAAAAATTAAAAAAGAACTAAATAAAAGTTTAAAATTTGGTTTTTCAAAAGTTCAATTAGAAGGTCAAAAGTACTTATGTTGAAAATTTTATAGCTGTGGCCCTATTAGAAATCGTTTTGTAAAATATTTATTAATTAATTAAATTAATTAATTAAAAAAATTAATTAAAAAACTAATTAAAAAAACTAAATAAAAATTTAAAATTCTGTTTTTCAAAAGATCAATTAGAAGGCCAAAACTACTTATGTTGAAAATTTCAGAGCTGCAGCCCTATTAGAAGTCGTTTTGTAAAAAAACTTGTTAATTAATTAAGAAAATTAATTAAAAAATAACTAAAGAAAACGTTAACATTCGATTTTTCAAAAGTCCAATTAGAAGACTAAAATTACTTATGTTGGAAATTTCAGAACTGTATCTCTATTTGAAGTCACTTTGTAAAAAAAAAATTGATTAAACAAGAACTAATTACAATTTTAACATTCTGTTTGACATATATACAATTAAAAAGCCAAAACTTCTTATGCTGAAAATTTCAGAGCTCTACTCCAATTATAAGTAGGTTTCTATAGATCCACAGAGTCACAGACAGACAGATCCACAGACACACACACAGCTTGTTTTATTATTATAGTATCCTTGTTTTATTATTATAGTATCCTTGTTTTATTATTATAGTATCCTTGTTTTATTATTATAGTATCCTTGTTTTATTATTATAGTAATACTTATCCTAAAATGTAAATTCGTTCTATAATTGCAAATTATCGTAATTTCATAACGAGTTAAATTGTGTCTGTAAAACTATATATCTGGCATGTATCGACATGTGATAGTGAAACAACAGTATAGTGAAATTATTGGAAAGATTAATATTAATCTATAATGCTTCCTTCTGTCAAAACTCTTACAAAAGTGATTATTTGTTTGTCTCTTTTGAGGTATTTTATGCTTTTGGTATACGTAAATAGCTCTTTAATTGCAGCATGCTCAAAACTTAGGCAGTGCAGGATTTACGTATAAGCTAGACAAGCTGTAGCTTAGGGCCCCCCCGACTTGCTTGAGGCCCCCAAAAATTGTCCGAGTGAGCAATGGACGATGTAAGTGGTGACGTCACGGTCGTCAAGTGAGGCTAAACAATCCCTTGCTATGCATAGTTCTATGCATTTTTACTCACTTTGGTACTTACGTAGTAACTCCACCGCAGCTACAGATTTGGCGGTTTTTAAGTGCCGCCAATCTACACCTAAAATTTTGAAATGAATAACTGCGTGCGGGGGGGGGGGGGGGGCGTGCGAATAACAAGATTGCTCTTTATTGGCGGCACTTAAAAACCGCCAAATTTGTAGCTGCGGTGGCGTTACTACGTAAGTACCCTCACTTTCATCGAGTAAATTTAGAATTGTGATTTAAATTAATTGAGCAATATTTGATCTTTTAAAACCTCCTAATCGTGTAAATTAGAACTCGTATTATGTAATGGTTACTTATGGAACATTACTTTTTAATGTAATCGTTTGTTTCTATGCATTTTAAATCGCTCTTCTGCTATCCTGTGCTTGGAAATAAAGTAAGAGACTCAATCTTGGATGATTTAAGAACTGCAGGGTATTTTAGTTTATCTGTAGATTCCACTGCAGACCAGTCCCATATTGATCAGTTCACTGTTATTGTGAAGTATGTTTCACCAGATGATGGGCTCCCTATTGAACGTTTTCTAACTTTCCTAGAGATGGACAGCCACACAGGGGAAAGTATGGCTAAGATGGTGCACAGCTACCTTACAAATGAGTGCAAAATAGATTTTAGTAAGTGTCGAGGCCAGTCATATGATAATTCTGCCAATTTGTCTGGCAAATACAAGGATATGCAAGAAATAATATTGAAGATTAATATTTCATGTTCTGGTCATTTCCTGAATCTTATTGGTAGAGCAGAAGTTGACAGTGGTTTAGATGCAGCAAACTTTTTTGGAATTGTTCAAGAAATATACAATTTCTTTTCATCATCTACATATAGATGGGCAGTACTCTTGCCATTCTTCAAAGAAGATTCAAAAGTCTTTGTCAAAGACTAGTTGGGAAGCACATTCAATGGCCACAAGTACAATACTTGATAGTTATGATGGAATAATTTCTGCATTGCAGCAACTTTATATTAACACAACAGAGAAAGGCGAAACAAGAAATCAAGCCATAAACATTTTGAATAAAATGGAGGAGTTTGAATTTATGGTAATATTATATTTGTGGAGTTACTTGCTGTATGAATTTCGCAAGACTAGTCAATAGAGGTCGGCGATAAATCGATAAGACGATATGTTTATCGATATTTAAAAAAATATATCGATAGTAAAAATATCGATACAAGTCACCGAAATATCGATATTTTCAAAAATTTTAGTTTTTTGGTGATCGTTTTGTAGTTCCATGTGTATTTTCGATTTTCTTTATTCCCTTTTCAAAAACTTCAAAACTAAAGTTTGGACTTGGTTGAGAAACAGTTAAAATGGCACCCTAACCAAAAAGAAAACATAACGTAATGGAAAGATAAGATCATTTATTAGCAGTCATTAATAAAGCACCGTTTCTGTTGCCAACATGTGCCCGGAATTTGCATATAATTTTAAATATTAAAAATATCTCTATCAGCAAAATATGCGGTAAACTATTTTTCAAAATTTCTTCTTTAAAAATAAATGTGAATTTATGCATTGACATCCAAATTATTTATTCTGATTCATAATATAATTTATTTAGTATAACAGTTTTTATAATTTATTTATTAAAAAAATTTTGGCATGAATTCGTGAAAAGTAGAAATTTGCCCCGAAAAACTTCAATTCTGGCAAAATTAAAAATCTAATAAAATTTATAAAAAAAAAAAAAAAAAAAAAAAATCATGTGTCGATATTTTATCGATATTTTTTTTCTATGCAACGATATAGTATCGATATTTATTTTGATAGATATTTCCGACCTTTACTAGTCAATCACTGCAAGACCTTCAAATTAGTCTAGATGTAGGTAGGAAGTTGTATGCTTCACTTTCGGATTTTGTTAAAGGTTCCAGGGATATGTTCGATCATTTTGAAGAGAAGCAAAGGAAAAATTGCCTGATGTTGATTACAAAAAATGGAAAAGCAGATAAAGAAGGCATATCAATGATGATTAAGATGATGCTTTAGAGAACCTTGAGCCAAGAGACAAGTTCAGAATCAAAACATTTATACCTGTGATGGATGCATTAGAGACAAGTCTGGCACAGAGGGCCTCATTATACAATGATGCTGCAAAAAAGTTTTCATCCTTAACAAAATTAGAAGCTACAGAAGAAGAGATTCGTGAATAAGTTAGTGCGTTATGCCAAACATATCCTGAAGATGTGGACATGAATCTTGTAGGAGAAATCAAGCATTTTCATCACTATGTTAGACATAGTCAAGCCTATGGTTTAGCGAAACATGATAGTCGGACACATCAGGATCTGTATGCGGTAATATTTAACGATCGTGTCCAATCAGCATTCTCTAATGTAGAAGCAATTTTGAGATTGTTTCTTAGTATGATGGTTGCAAATTGCTCTGGAGAAAGATATTTTTCTCAACTGAAGAGGATAAAAAATGAATTTAGAACAACAATGACTCAAGATAAATTATGTTCCCTCAGTCTCATATGCATAGACAGTGACAAACTACGCAGTTTATCATTTGATGATGTCATCAGTGATTTTGCTCTAGCAAAGGCAAGAAAGAAAATTTTTAGTTTAAAATAATTTCCTAATCCTTATAACATGTTTCAAGAGATTAGATAATAAGCCTTTGTATATTGTGCCTTTTAAAAGAACTTTTGTTTCTTTTTACCAGAGTTTGCATTTTTAAGTTTGTTATGAATAAAAATGATTTTAAGTTAAAGCTTTATTATTTCACTATCTTCTTAATTGTATTTCAGTTTAACTCTCTATGTATCCAAAAATCATATTTGACACTGACATATAATATCTGGACTTATAAAGGGTCCCATATTTCAAATAGCTTAGGGCCTTATCAAGTCTAAATCCGGCCCTGAACTTTGGCATGGTATATTATTATTCATGAGAGATACTATTAATTGAAAAAATTAACCCACGAAGTTTTTAATATAAATCCTTTACATGCATTGCAAACTTTTATATGCAAGTTATCTATGCCATTTTGATGTCAGATCTAGTTTTCATAGCGTTTGACCATTACGAAAAAAACCATCGATTCTATGTAATTGGCTAACTCTTTTTCGTTTCCTAAACTTGATAGAATGCATTTTTAACGACAACGAGCCTGTTTGCCAAATTCCAGTACATTTGGATGACAGCAAGTACGTTATTTAGTTCTTTTCTTAGTCTTAGTCTACCACAAACAAAGTAGAAGGTAATATAAGGGATTTAAAAACATAAAAATTTTAGCCTTTTTTTATCATATGTCTTCAACCTTAACAAGGAAAAATTTCAGACATTATACAAGGTGAGACCGAAAAGTAAGTGACTGATGTCATAATAATCACTGTATTATATATTTTCAGATAAATACATCACTGTCCTTCAAAGTAGTTCCCGCCATCTACAATACACTTCTGACAACGTTCATACAAGTTCTTGAAACTTCTGAAAAAGTCCTCCTTTGAGATTGTCTTAAGTTCCTTGGTAACAGCAGCTTGAATGTCTGAGATGCTTGAAAATCGGCTTCCCTTCAGTGCCAATTTTAGTCGTGGAAAGAGGGAAAAATCCTTATTCCCCTAATGCCAGCAGATTTTTTCCTCTTTCCACGACTGAAATTGGCACTGAAGGGAAACCGATTTTCAAGCATCTCAGACATTCAAGCTGCTGTTACCAAGGAACTTAAGACAGTCTCAAAAGAGGACATTTTCAGAAATTTCAAGAACTTGTATGAACGTTGTCAGAAGTGTATTGTAGACGGCGGGAACTACCTTGAAGAACAGTGATGTATTTATCTGCAAATATATAATACAGTGATTATTATGACATCAGTCACCTTACTATTTGGTCTCACCTTGTATAACGCCAAATGGTACGTACATGCTTTAATGTGACTTAGTAGCTGTATTTTATCTACAGTAGTACCAGCATGTGTAAAATTGGCATTTTGTGTCAACATCAAAACTTGATAGAGTGCATGGTAAACGACAACAAGCTTATATTTGCCAAGTTTCAGTTCAATTAGTGGCGGAAAATAGGCTTAATTAGCTCTCCGAAGATTTTTTTTTTCGTCAGAAACGCACAAACTTGTCTCGAAGTTAATATACATAGCAAAAATATAAAATGTTTTTAAATCCTTTACATTAACTTCGATGTTGTGTGTATGTATGGTCAGTGGTGGACAAATCTGCGGAAGCCTAATTAACCCCCTTAGCGTCATCCAATCGGTCTGAAACTTGACAGATAGATTCGATATCGATGACAATGCATTCTATTAAAATTTGGGGGCTACCACCAGCGTAGCCAGACCTCGGATTTATAATTTATAAGTAGGCATTTTTTCACAAGGGTATTTTGGAAATAATATGTTTAATAATGTTGTTACCTATTGAAAATATCAATAGTACTTCAAAAACAAAGACTTCCTGTACTTTAAAAGGTACTAATAAAGATATTAGGTCGAAATATAGGTGTAAGAAATAAAACAACGTAGAATTAAAAAAAAAATACTTCTGAAAATTGTCACTAAATGGTTGCTTTTGCAGAATACTAATAAACCAACTGGCCGTCATCCAATCACGCTGAAAGAGCATTTAACCGATAAATGTGGAAACTATTTCCTGTTGCATAAATTCACATTAATTTTTAATGAAAAAATTTTGAAAGGTATTTTGGCGCATATTTTGCTGATAAAGATGTTTTTAATATTTAAAATTATATGCAAACATCAAGCACACGCTGACTCAAGAAATGGCGCTTTGTTAATAAATAAAAAATAGGCAATGCATAGAAAGGATTTGTTTTTTTTTAGGTTATATTGTTGTATAATGAAAACCAGATTTTTTTTTTTTTCCTTCTTTTTTTTTTCTAATTTAATCTTAGAGAATTGAATGCATAAAAAATAAAGGAAACCATTTCACGCATTTAGGATTAAATATAATAGCAAGTACAATCTTTTCAAATGCCATGCTGTATTAAAAATACGCTTGTATGCATTTCGTTGCCATTTGTAATAAAAATGTTTTATGTTTTGATCCTTATCGCATTGTCTGCTGCCTTTAAAGTATTTATTTTTTGACTTTAGATTCCTTCAGTAATATGTAAATGAAATCATGCTTATAAAAAGTTAAATTCATTTAACTATGATATAGTAAGTAACGAGCAGATTGATATAAATAAAACACACATTTTAAAACTTCTTCCTACATTGAATAAAAAATACACACAGATATATGTATTTCTATTCATCACAAATTAAGTCTTCACACTTTTCGTAGAATTTATGATTTGTATTAGAGTTAAAAAATTTAGACACAAATATTTTTATGTCTAGGATATTGTGTAAAAGGAGTTTTTGATTATCAAGAAATTGCTCTTTTTAAAGAAATATTTCGTTGAACAATCAGTTTAATATTACTCACTGATACCTTAATCACTGATACCTTATAACCATTGTTTTATTTATATCAACAAATTCTTGCATGAGATATAAAAAAGATAATAAAACAATAGTTTTTAATTTATATGTTTAGGAGAAGCCAACATTACAGCTCTATATGCACTTTTATGAGATAACTAGTTCATAGTCAATGCTTTGCGGAGGAATTTAGCACTGACAAAATGTATAAGAAATTCACACACCCTATTCAATTACCACAGAACGTGCCGTAATTTAGTTACCCAACTTCGCTTTTTTTTTTTTTTTTTAATTTATAAAAAAGAAAGAAAGAAAACATTGATTTTGAGAGATATTTGATGCAGTAATGTTATTGGTATAGAATAACAAAAAAAATTATGGATTTTTTTTTCGGCTTTCATCTTTAGAATTCGCTTAGAGATTATATATTTTTTCCTTAGACGCTGAATAAAATTCTCCAATCTTGGTGCAAATATATTTAATCCTGAAAATGCGTTTTAAAATTATACATTTAAACCAAGCCATTCCTTTATAATCTTTAATGAAGTTTTTGAGTAAGAACACACTCGTAATTTTATACCGCTATTGACAACCGCAATTACTTAAAAGGGACTTTATCGGATACAGGGGGAAAAAATTCCGGTTAAATTGGGTGCCAAAACGTTAAATGTTCAGGAGAGTGATAAAAACTACTTTTGGAATGCTTCTTTTTCTTTTATCAAGTATAGAGCCCTTATGTAGAGCCTAAATGTTTGCCTGTATGCCACATTTCGACCGTACATTATTCCGAGGTGTTGAGCAAAATTACCAAATTTAGAAGTGTTTAATTATAAACAGACAAATAACCATTAATTTTCTAGAAAGGGATAGAAAAATATAATAGAGTGTTAAAAAAAGTATTTTATTTATGTTATTTTTATGATTTATGTTTATGATTTATATAATTTATCATTTATGTTACTTAAGTAACTTATGATTTAAATCTAATAAAAAAGTTTTGTAATGAAAAACTTTCGTGTAGTTAGTTCAACATGATGTTCAGTGTATATTATTTGTTTACTGATTGCTTATAATCGTAATGGTATTATTTTCTAATTAATTTAGAATATAACTTATATTAGGATAATCTTAGGATTCTTTGATAGAATGCAGACCATTTTAAATTAAACTTTTTTTTTCCAATTTTAAAAGTTGTAATTTTGTGTTTAAAAGAACGCCGTAATCTGCATTTTCACTCTACTTCAGATATTTAAAATATTTTAATTTTGATATACATGGAAAGATAACCTCAAGGCATCAAACCAACTTTAGTTAGTTACGCCATCTACTGGTGCTCGCAGAATATTTTATAAATTCATCCTATCCTTTTCATTTCTGCTCTCATTTTCGATTGCGACGTAACTAGTGCTAGAAGTGTGTGTAGGGTGATATATACATAGCATTATTATAAAAATGTATTATACTACTTTGTAATAAAATATAACTTTTTGTATTAGCAAATACTGTTACACTTGGTCAACTTTTAACTTTGGAGGAGTTTTCTTTTGAGTTAATTTTTATTCTTATTCTTGTTTCACATAAAGACAAACTACTCTAAAAAAAAAAAATTAGTTCTCTATCAATTTAATTTCATGAAAGAATGCACATTTCAAAGGGGGGGGGGGAGTTACAGAATATTCATTAAAATAATAAATTTTGAGCCTATTTTACTATTTTATAGGTATCAAACTGAATAATGTGGAATCTCCCTGAGTACCGCAATTCAGTTCAATAATCTGGCACAAATAAAATTATTTCCTTTTTCTTTTTTGTATGATAATCCGTTGTTGAAATGAGTCTCAGAAATATTTTTTTATACTAAGAAGTTGAGGTGGAAATACAATTTCTCAGAGGCTATTAGTTAACCTCTTTTTATATCTTACAAATTTGAACTGCAGTATTACAACTGTATTAATGAATACTGAATGCATAAAAACTGGAAATGCAGCTACATATCTTTCCATGAATTCTGAATACATGCAGGGATTGAACTCCCATTGAATTAGGAATACCTCAAGCTTAAAAAAAATTGGCCTCTTCTGACTTCAAAGGTTTTACAATCCTTAAGCCCAAGCTTTCATGCGACTGCTGCACAATTCTAAGGATTCGTTAGTATTTTTTTCGATTCTTTATATTAACTTCGATTTTGTGAGTGAGTGCGTGTGTTTTTTATCGATGAGAGGCAATTCTGCGGATGCCTAAATTAACCCCCTGGCCGCCATCCAATTGATCTGAAACTTGGCAAATAGGTTCGATATCTATGACAATGTATTCTATAAAACTTTGGGGCTGTTACTATCACTAAAACTTCGTTTTTTATGGAATACTAATAAACCAACTCGCCATCATCCTATCGCGTTAAAATAGCATTGAACCGATCATTGTTGAAACTCCTCTCTGTTGTCAATTTAATTTTTTTTATAAATAAATAATAAAATTGTTTTAATCAGAATAAATTAAAGATATTTGGACGTGGATGCGAGTATGGTGTTCATTTTTAATAAATAAATTTTGAAACGTAGTTTGCCTCACATTTTGCTGATAGAAATGTTTTTGATATTTAATAGTTATACACTGGATTTATATTTAAAGCATCTTTTTTATGGGTTATATTTTTTTATATGTATTAATCCTAATCCCAACGAAGTTAACATAATTTTTAGACACGTAATAGAGATTTTATTGATATACTACAAAAGAGAACAAAATTTTACTAATATATATTAAGAGCAATTTAGTTCTTTATAGTTACAATTTACAAGGTTTCTAATCTTTAGATACACTTAGTATGGTTGAAAAGTGTTCGATAATTACCTATAATTAGTTAACTAAATGTATTAATAATTACCTTGAACTTCGAAACGATGTCTGTTCTGAATGATAATAGATGACTTTTCTTATAGATGATTTATTCTTCTTAACGATGACAGTTTGATACAGCGATATCCTCTCATGGAGGTAATTTGAAATAATTAAGACCAGATAATAGTAAAACAGAGTTTCCACAATATAGTTATGATAGAAAAGATAGTGAAATTAAAATTTTACCGCACAATCATAACTATCGCTTAATATTTTTCGACATTTATTTCCACATAGCAAATCAATCGATCATATTGTTAGAACACAGTTTAAAATTAAAAATATCATTCACATTAATATCCTGACTTATAACATGCGACATAAACTTTATCATAAAGCCACGGAACATTCAATTTGAAACTTTTAAACATAATTCCCGTGGTTATCTCATATTATTTAAGAAGGAAAGTACTCTACTAATTTGATTTTAACAATGAGTTTAAGCAACGAAGAAAGTAAAAAAATTAGTTAAAATTGGAAAATTTTCAACTTTCTCAAATTATCTCAGCTGAAATATATTTATAGTTCCCAATTTTGGTATGCATGATAAATATGCATAGAAGAAAGTTAAGCTTTTAGCATGGCTTGGTAAAGTAAATATTAGAAAAACAAAGCTAATTATATTACAGTAACTATCGAAAAGGTCTACCCTATCATCAACAAAAAATATATTGCTGTGACAGTCAATATACGAAGTAACTATCTAAGTGCAATTCTCAAAGTAAAAAATGTATATTTTGCATGTATATTATTTAATAACACTTCATGATGTTATACGATCGTCTTGTTTACAATAAGACTTTACTTTATTTTAAATCTTAATTGTTCTCATGACCCAATAGTTTTGAAAGCTTACATTGGAACTTCAAAGTAGGTTTATTAACCCAAGTAATAAAGATATATAATGATAGGGAAAGAAGAAAATGGGTTTTTGAAAAAAAGAAACTATGTCCTTTCTTTTCATTCAATATAAAAATTCCGTAAAATCTACCTCCCTCATTTCACAATTCAAACATATAAAAAAAATAACTGATACGCGTTATCATTTTTATTTCATGAGCAATGCGAAACACAAAATATCTGAGAAAAATCAGTCTTTCATTTTTTCTACATTTACTTTGATAAATATGTATTTCAGAGGCCACACATTGCAGCGAGATTTTCGCAGTTTTTCCAGAAGAGCAAAAAATTTTTACCTTACCTATATTTTTTCTAGTGACAGGTTAGCAGGTTTATATAAATATCACTTTAGGGATTATCGCTATCATTTAATCTTAAAAGAAAATGAGATCGTTAATCTCAAAATTTAAATAAGTGCTATAAATCACCATATTAAAAAAAAAAAATTCCAATGAGTTAAATATTTAAACCATTTTTCATGTAAAATTGAGTAGCATGGCTTTGCTTATTTACTTGCTGAATCACCTTATATTAGCTTGCTTGAGAGATTTACATGAGTGATTGCTGCTATTGCTTGAATTGCTTTAAGAGAAAGTCCTAGTAAGGGTCATTTCCTATTCCCGCTATGATACAATCTTCTAGCCCAGCGCATTTAGAAACTACTTTCAATAAAACCTTGAGATTTGGTGAGTAAGTACGAAAATGATCACTTAATGAAGTGATATAAATCAAAAATTCGAAAATAGTGTCTAATATATTTTATTTTCTGTTTGAAATCCTTGCGGTAATGTGTATGCAGTGGCTCCACCTGGTTTTGTCTTTTGCTATTTTAATTTTCATTTATGAAAGATGGACATTATATAAAAGCAATTTATGTCATTTTATAAAGTGATATTTATGTCATTTTATAAAGTGATATTTTTCGTACCCACTCGCCAAATTTCTGGGTTTTATACAAAGTAGTTTCTAAATGCTCCAGGCTTGAAGATAGTAACATAGCGAGTATACAGAATGATTCTTACTAGAAATTCTTCTTAAGAGGGGACAATTTTGGAGTATCTTATTGCAATTATTCTTAAACATGTTTCTTCAGATTTTGTTGCTGTTTTGCCCGTGCTGAGTAAGTGTGTTTATATCAGAGTTTTAAATGCTTCTCATATTTCTTCATTTTGTAGTTAAAACTGAGAAGTTTAAACCAATTTATGAGAGTCTACATTATTAAGTAAAGTTTTTTTTTCTTCACTAACTGAAATCACTTGATGCTTGAAATATTTGCAAGTCACGTTCTGTGTACATTTCGGACACTTAATCCTTCATTCAAGAGCCAATAAAATAAATTACAAAAACATCTTAGTTATAAACCGCTATTCAATTGCATTCTCCTTGAGATTTATCTTCAATTTTGTTTCTGTTTTCGGTTCTTTTAACTAATTTCTTCAATTCAAGATATGTTTTTCACAAAATTCAATTAATTGTTGATATGTAAAAAAAAAAAAAAAAAAAAAAAAAAAAAAAAAAAAAAAACACTTTCACCGAATTAAATCAAACACATATTTTCCTTTCAAGAAATCGACTTCTGATGGTCCTGGAAGCAATTAGTGTTTAAATAAAAGCTGATCCAAAGAAAATCAAAATTTAAATTATAAAACGTTTTTTATTTAAAGTTCATGTAGTTCAGAAAAAACTCTTAACAGTTGCATATTCTTTCTTTAAGTCAAAATTTTTCCTATGATTAAAAAATGGCCATCGTGACTATATTGCTAGGAAGAATTTCAAAACCCTTAAGACTTTTTATAAAACTGGTTTTATAAACATTAAAAAGAATGTTCTTTACAGGATACATTACAGTCTTAAATTTGAAAAAAAAAAAAAAATTCAATAAATTATTAGATGTACTCTTATTTATCTCCTTTAAAAAAACATTCCCAAAAATTTGTCTAAATTAGGATATTATAGTTTGAAAATTCACTTTTGCAGACAACACTCAAAATAAAGATGTAAAAATAATTAAAATTACCGTACAAGTCCTGAAGTGTACATTTCTATCTGAGGACGGAAATTTGAATTGAACATTATTTGTTTAATTTTTTCAGACATCATTTTTATGTGACTTCAATAATAAGAGCAATAAATTTTAGGAATATGAGTTAAATAGAATAATCTTTGTATATAAAAGGCAAAGCTCCTACTCACTCATCACCAATTCTCCCACTTCCCATATAGTCACAACTCTGAAAATTGTTACAAATGCCAACAAAGACAAACGTAGAAAAAGTAGGCTAATCCGATCTCGATGAACCATCTTTAAGGAGTCGAAAAGGGGTCAAAGGTTCCAAACTAGGGATAAAGTATAGGGACTTTAAGTATAGTCACAACTCTAATATTTGGTACAAATATCAGCAAGGGAAAACATAGAAAAAGTAAACTAATCCGATCTCGATTAAACCATTTTTAATGGTTCAAACAAAGTCAAACTTTCCAAACGTGGGATATTTAAATGCCCTATTTCTAAAATGCCCTATTTCTGTTGTAGCCACAACTCTGATATTTGTTATAAATAACAACAATTACAAGCCTGAGAGCATTGTTTGCAGGGGAGGGTGCAAGAATGCTAAAATTTTGTATAATTTTTTTTTGTAGAAAAAACGTTGATTGCAATGGCTAATGAAATGTTAATTAAAAATTATGCAATAATTCTCACTTTGTTAATAAAAAAAAAACACTCTGTAGATTTTATTTGGTACACGACGCAACCATATTTTTAAAAAGTGTACAAGAACAAATGGTTAAAATACAAAAAAAAAAAAAAAAAAAAAAAAAAAAAAACACAATAGTGCAATTTTCCTTGTGTTAATAAAGAAAACAAACCTCCAAGAGGGTAAAAATGTGAAATGCAAAAAACAGTTCGATGTTGAAATTATATATCTTATTTCCATCTTATGCAGTCTCTTTGAAAAAGAGTAATAATTTACAATTAGCTGTCAGATGAGTCAGAATGATGTGATTTACCATAATTTCCAAAAGAAAAAATAAGAATTTAAAAATAAATAAAGAATTTAAAAATATAAAAGAGTAATATTTTATTTCTTCCAAAGTTAAAGAAATAATAAAAAATAATTAAAAAAATGAAACATAAAGACAGTATAGGAAATGCTCAATTGAAATATAAAAACAGTATAAAAGTTTTACATCTGATATTCCCATCGGCACCAACTTTACACTTTTACCACGGGGGCGAGACTCGATAGATAAACTCGATGGGAGGGGGATTGACAAAAGATTTCCGAACACCATTTTTTTCATGTTCTATCTACTGAATATATTGAACTTGCCTCAATTCAATGAAATAAAAGCACAAAAAAAAAAAAAAAAGCCTATCCTCATTCTCATTCGGGGGAAAGAGGTGGACTCAAAGTTGCCAGATGCAGTATTTTTAATACTACGAAACCAAAACCAAAATTTGGCAGCATTTGAGTCAAAAAAGCTTTTAATTTTAAAAATTTTGAATTTTACTTTAGTACTTTTTAAAGTGCTGGAAGTCTTAGTTTTTGAAGTAATATTGATATTTTAACTGGTAAAAATACTATTAAATAAACTATGTCCAAAATGCCATTGTGAAAAATTGCCTACCTAAGAATTTTAAGTCCGAGGTCTGGCAACGCTGGGTGGATAGTGTCAGTGTCCTCACAAATATTGTGTTTACTTTCTATTTTTATGTTGTTGTTTTTTAAGAACTGTAATGATATAAATGCTGTAATGTTTGCTGTAATGATATAAATGACGTTAGTTAATTTTGGTATTTATAATGAACGATTATAAAATATCAGACCCACTTTACTTATATTGGTGAGATTTCTTAAAATTTCTTAAATAATTAAATTTAAAAAATTCAAATAGTTTTCTTTTGAATACGAAACATCCTTTTATAATACACATGAATAGTATATTTATATTGATGATTTTTCGAGTCAAAATAACATTTTAATATTCCATCTATTCATCTGTAAAAATTAAACTTTGTATGTGGAATTGTTGTTTCACCCAACAACTCATCTTTACCAAATCTGAAAACTTAGACAATAAAAAGATCTATGCTGCAAGGGTCTCGAAGGAGATGGGCTCTAGATTTGTTTATAATAGTTATTATTATTATTTTTTGTGATTGAGTTAACATTAAAACGTCAGTTTCCTTATTCAAGTCCCCTTACAACAACTTGGAATAAACTTTTGTAAAGAATATTTTCAAATATTATTTCCATCGCTATTGTTATTCTTAGCGCACTTATTCAGCTTATGTATGGACACGTCACAATCAGCTGCTAAGTTCGTGAGAAAATAGAATGCGCATTGTGATTGAATGATGAAATGTACCGATTCTAATTTTTATTTAAAACTGAATTTTAATTAATCACAAAAATTTCACAAGTGTTGTCATTCAATGAAACTTTGTTTAAAATAACTTCTTACATAAAGTCCTATATAAAAATAACTATACCTTGAAAATTTTAGATATTTGAGAACAATAATACGAATGTATAATTAGAAGAACTAATTAATTTTCGTCTTCGACTTTACATTATAAAGAATTCATCATCTGACGATTCTTACCAGTACCGCGGATTGTTTTGTTTCCTCAAAACTGTTAAAACAGACCACTAAAATGGGTGAGAACAAGCAAACATTCCGACTGTCAACTGAAATTTAAAAATTTGGTTTAGTTATCAAATGCGGTATCGTGATTAGTCACATTTTGATGGTGAAATCATACATTTTAGAGAATAATATGTGTTTTCATAAAGCACAAAGACCGCAATCAAATTTCCAAAAATATATTGTACGAATACTGGATTGGAAAATATTTATTGAGAACATGACAGTATTGTTTGATAACTTTAAAATATTCAAAGCGCTTTTTGGAATGTGTTATTGATGATTGACACTGGAATGTTTAAACTTTTGGTATGCTTCATTAACAGCTATGGAAGTTTAATTTTTTTTTTTAATGTTCTATAGAATCAAACCAATGGTGCAACTTAAAAAAATTGCAGAAAACTTTAATTTATCTAGAATTTACAGTAAACTCTTATCGATTTCTAAAAAGTGTTCATGTTTGCAGTTTTAGAGCCTTATATATTAACCATCAATATTTCACAAAAAGTATATAACTTAATATCGATACTAACAGTTGAAACTTTTAAGGAATGATTTTACATAATTGAAGATGGTTTATATTAGAACACATTTAAAAACTTGGGATTAGAACATTATAATTTTTTTTTCTTTTCTATACGTGTTTGTTGAAACTCGAATTTTTAATGTTAAGCACAGACAAATTTTGATGCCTAGCAACAAATTACACTACACGTTTAACAGTTTTGTTGAATTCTA
Source organism: Linyphia triangularis (assembly GCA_963978545.1). Classification (NCBI taxonomy): domain Eukaryota; kingdom Metazoa; phylum Arthropoda; class Arachnida; order Araneae; family Linyphiidae; genus Linyphia; species Linyphia triangularis. Next base: position 30,446,843 of record OZ021729.1, on the reverse strand, counting down.
AAAAAAAATTGACCAAAATACAACCATTACATAATTAAGCAAACATATACCTTTTTTTCTTAGACCCTTTCCCCTTTTACATAGCCAAAGAGCTAGTTCTTTTTACTTTTAATCTCCGTTAATTATCACAAAATATATTACGCTCAAAGTTGTCGTCTGAAAAGATGAAGTTCACTACACACAGTTTTGAACTGGAATTAGTTACAGTATGTGAACGTTAGTAAATCTGTGGATACCTGAAATCATTACTTTTTCGTGTACATGTAGAGAAAAGTTCATTGGCACAGAAACAAACGTAACTTTCTCCCTGTATGCGCATTTAATGGAAAAGAAGGGTGTTTGTCCTCTGATCGATAATCCAATAACTCTCTTCATTCTCAGAGCCTTGCAGAATTTATTTTAAGTGTCCTGTCCGGGTACAGTCTTAAACCTTGTCAGTGGTAGTCCTCAGCTAAGTCTTCGATAACTCAAGACTTTTTTAAACTTTCTATTGAAATCTGTTGGAATTTTCGCAAGTTGCGTAATTTTTAAATGAGCAACCAACATAAAATGTAATCGTTAATTATCCATTTAAATGATATGCTAATATGCAAGTTATCTAAGAGTTACCTTGCATCAATTTATTTGAATTTTATAAACCTAATGTAATATTCTCGTAAACACAATGTCTGCCTAAGATTTGCTTCAAACTATTTGCAATTTATATTATACATAAAAATTGGCGACTGGAGAGACTTTAAAGTGCTTTCATTAATAGTACAATTGGTGATAAAAATAATAATAAAAATTCATTTCTACGAGAATTTCGAAGGTGGGGACTATTAGAACACCTTAAGAGACATTAGCACAGAGATTTTAATCAAAATCGTTACAGCCGTTTTTTAGCAATTGTTGAAAAACATGATTTTTGTCATGATTTTCCATGATTTCTATCTAATGCGCATGCGTGAGTTTGACGAAAAGATTAATGTAGGTCCCAAAGCCACCACTAACCCGCACACAAAATTTGAACATCGTAGGTCAATTTGTTCGGGAGTTATGTTTACCACGTACACACAGGTACACAATTTTTCTAGACCACTTTTTTCAAATCAGGATGTTCCAAAACGGCGAGTAATGCAAAGAAGTCGATCGCTATTCTTTCATTACCCTATACAAATATATGAGTAATTGAAAATAAAAATTTTACAAACCTAATTTTAAAAATGCCAATATTATAAAATAGCACTTTTATTAACTTTTCAAATTTTGCTTAGAACGATTGTTATAACAGGTACAAAATTTCATAAGGTTCCAAGTAAAATTTGTTCTTACATTGTGTTTGGTAAAATATATCATGTTTATGATGTGTCAGAAGAGGAGATCTTATTTTTCGAAACATTTTTTAATATTTTTTCTACTAAAATTTTGTATTAAAGTTTATCTATAGAAAGAGGACATTAGTTGTTAATATTTTTAACTTACATTTTGAGACATCAATAAAAAATGTGCACTCATTTGAGATTCCAAGTCCAATTTTAGTAATGAGGGTCATAATTTTGAATGCTGTTTTGTGTTTTTTAAATATTACTTTTTAATCAACAGTAATAATTTGTATTCAATAAAATAATTTTAATTTGTTATAGTTGATGAAATTTCATTTTAAATTATTTGTTACCTCGTTATTCCTAAATTATATTAATATAACGAAAGAGGTTCTGAGGGATGTTCCATGTTAGGTTGACAATCTACTCGTTGTGATTCTTACTAAAGAAAATTTTGATATAATGTCTCAAAATTTTCTCAAGAGAAATAAAAATGTTTATCTTATCAAAAATAAATTTTTAAAATTGCATTGTAGCCTTATAACTTATCTAAAAATTGTGTATGAAACCGAGTTTGAGTACTTAAGAAAGCATATCTTCTAATCAGCAACCTGAGATACTTTTTGAGATTAGTACATAATATTATAAATTTTTGCGCAATCATTTAGTTTAGCATTTCTTCTTCGGTGCCATAAAAATAAAAACTACTAACCAGGATATGGATATGAGTTGTCGCAGGAAAACATACCTGTCATTTCAATTGAACTTTTTCATTATTCTGATTTTTGCGCAATCATTTAGTTTAGCACATCTTCTGCGGTGCCATAAAAATAAAAAACTACTAACCAGGATATGGATATGAGTTGTCGCAGGAAAACATATCTTTTATTTAAATTGAACTTTTCATAATTCTGATTTTACGCAATCATTTAGTTTAGCACATCTTCTACGGTGCCATAAAAAGTAAGACTACTAACCGGGATACGGATATGAGTTGTCGCAGAAAAACATACCTTTCATTTAAATTGAACTTTTTCATTATTCTGATTTTTGCGCAATCATTTAGTTTAGCACATCTTCTGCGGTGCCATAAAAAATAAAACTACTAGGATATGGATATGAGTTGTTGCAGAAAAACATACCTTTCATTTAAATTGAACTTTTTCATTATTCTGATTTTTGCGCAATCATTTAGTTTAGCACATCTTCTGCGGTGCCATAAAAAATAAAAACTACTAACCAGGATATGGATATGAGTTATCGCAGGAAAACACACCTTTCATTTAAGTTGACTTTTTCAGTATTCTGAGGCGGCGACTATAGTAGGCAAAAAGTGCTAAAAACGAGGAGGGAAAACTGAAACGAGACATTGCGGTCAAGAACACTGTAATGAATAATATAACCCATAAAAACATAGTTTTTAGTACAAATCCTTTGTAAGCATTGACAATTTTTATGTGCAATTGCAATTCATTGAGCTCAGATCAAGTTTCCATAGTGCTTGACAACTACGAGCAAAAGATCCCTTCCGAACTTTATATTAACTTCATTTTAACCCCCCCCCCCTAATTTAGAAAGAATACATTGTTATCCACCACGAGTTTATATTCCAAGGTTCAGCTCGATTGGATGACGGAAAGTGAGTAAATTATCTTTCCTAAGATTTTGCCTCGTCAATCTAAATAAGAGAAGGTTTCAGTCATTAAATATCGCCAAATTGATTAAATTTAATATTTGTATATTAGAAAGTGAGTAAAAGCTGATAAGTCAGACGTTAGGCAATAGAAACGAGTGTAAAAGCGGCCTTTGCGTGACAGTTCCAAAACTTAATAGAATGCATTGCCATCGACAATGAGTGTACCAGCCAAGTTTCAAAGTCACAGTTCGATTGAATGCTGGGATAAAGAAACGGGTGCAAAAGCAGCTTTTTAGTGATAGTGACACCCCCCTCCCCCCCCTCCCCCGCAAATTTGATATAATACAACCCTATCGAAAACGAATCTATCTGTGAAATTACTCCTCGTTTAGATGATGGTAAGATAGTTTATTCGTATCGCGAAGCATGTGTAAAAGCGGCCTTTAAGTGACAGTGACAACACCCAAAACTTCTTATAATGCAACTTTATCGACAACGAATCTATCTGGGAAATTTTAACTTGATTGGAAGACGGTAAGTTGGTTTATTCGTATTTCGTAGCGATAATAGAAGCGTGTGTAAAAACGATTTTTGGTGACAGTGACAACCCCCGAAACTTGATATAATGCATTGTCATCGACATCAAATCTATCTGCCAACTTTCAGTCCAATCAAATAACGACAAGAGGGTTATTTAGGCTTCCGCTTATTCGTCTGGCAGCCACACACATAAACCAACATAGGAACAAAATCGAAGTTAATATAAAGGATTTTAAAAAGAGGGCTTTTCATAATTAGAGCAGCTCTTCCTTCCAAAAAGCACCTTGGGCTTTCCAAAGCCTAAATTTAAAACGTTGTTACTAATGTGTTTCTTGTACAAGGACAAATTTTTGAGTCTTTAAGATTTTTTTATATGTCAAAGTCATTTGAAAAATATTTCAGTTCAATTTTTAAAAACATAAATTCTGTTCACCTTTTAGCAGTTCGATCTTTCGTTTTGAATGTTTTTGTCTCGTTGAGTTTTGAAATGTGAAAGATTTCTCATTTGAATTTCTATTCTCACCATTTTTCATTTGCTTTATACTTTCAGGAAAGTAGGAAGCAAAAATTCAAACGATTGAAATATTTTTGGTTGTAAAAGTTTAAAAAAGAAAGAAAGCTATTTTTACCTTTTTACCAAGTGTCTTGTTGAAAATTTTCGATATAAAAATACTAGTGCCGTCTACTAGTATCGTTTTTCAAACACTCTAAAAACTTAAATAAGAAACCCTTATATTTTTTAACCAAGTCTTACGATTTAGAGCGATAGATTATATACCTCAAACTCTTCAATGTTATGCTTGCAAAAAAGGACCGATACAAAATTTCAGTCTATTTTTGTATATGTGTATTTCAGACATCAATTAACGAATTGAATTATATGGTAGTCATTTCGGGACATTAAAAATTATAAGAAAAGTATTTTTCAGACTTTTATTTGTTTGCTAAGTAAAAAAAAATTAGTAAATGACAAAAGTTGCAATACCAAATAAAATCGTAAAATACCACCTCTGTTCAATCCTAATCTTCTAGATTTTTCCTTTGATAATGAAATTAATAAGCGAGTTAAAATTTTCTGAGTGGGTGTTGAGTAGAAATAAGCATTCTAAATTATTTTTTTAATAAAAAAACACCCTCTTCAATTGACTTTTCTCATTTTTCTCAGTACCTTCACCTAATTTCATCAAAATCAATAGAGGTGTTTTCGAGATAAAAGTTACAAGATCATCTCGTTTAACAGAAAAGATAAATAGCCATATTCAGTGAAATTAACACTTTTTCTAAAAAAATGTTTTGCGTATAAATGTCATTATTTAATGAAACAATACTTTTTTCTTTTTTAAAATTGCATCATGACAAAACTCCCGTATTCTCGTGCCCTTCGCCGATGCCGTCAGCAACACCAGACTTTGATGACATTTAAATTTCCAAAAAATTAACTTATTCATCACAAAATGTTAACGATGCCTATTGTCCTTATGGAGCGAGTGATAATTGCTCAGTTTCAGCGTTCAAGCAGATGTTGAAACTTTATCTTTCACATGGCGTTACTAGTACCCATAATCGGCAGGCAATGAAAAGAAATATTTCAGGGTTGTCACCTATTTTGTGTCATCATTTCTAAGACGTCAAGATACTTATTTAAGAGGTTCTGTATCTGGCTGGAAGTTTATCAGTGGAAGTGTGCTTAGGACACCGGCCTGCCACGCCTTGTTTCTGAATCTAAAAATGATACTTCCTGCTATAGTCGGTGAGTGGAATTAGAGACTATTTTAAGCAATCTATTCTGGTTAAAATCGATGTGTGGTTGTTTTATTTTTATACGATACTAACAGTGAGAAAATTGTGTCCATCAATTCCTCTGTCTACTTGTCTGAGGTCATTATTTCTAGATAAAATGACAAATCAAAATTTCAAATGAAGATGTCGTTTAGATTAGTGTCAATACCAAAAATCAACAGGAATTACCAGAAATATGACCAAAACTCAAATCGCGGTTTTAAATGTATGGGAAATTCGCATTTCGTAGCAGATTGAGAAATCGAGTTAAAACTTAGGAATTTTGTTAACTAAATTCTCGCCAAATAGGTAATATTTGTGTTAGTAAATATCGCCAAATTTGATAATACCACGAACCCTCCTTTACCATTCAAACTCCTATAGCGGAGATGGGTTCTGCAAATTTTAAAATTTTGTTATTATCCTCCAACAATTATTAAACTCATGGGAAAAGTCTGAAATTATATTAAAATGAAAGTAAGATGTGCATAGTATAAAGTATAACAGCTTTATTATAAAAAGTACTTCAAGTCCTGGATACTTATTATTAATGCCCAAATTTATTTGTTTGTCCAATAAACAACCAACCAAACCAGCTGAAGATTGAATTTAAATATTTTCTCATAAGAAATCAATGATCAAGTTAGTGTAGTATTATTGAGTAGAGAATACTTCGTTTGGAGATGGTTCAAAGTAACAGCTGGTCATATAATGGTAGGATGGTATGGATCTGTTGCCTTTCTTTGTGATTGTCGAGGAACATGGAAATAAAATGCAGTTATGTCTTTTGTAAGCTGTTTAAGACTTGGAAGTATATGACGAAACTATATGTAACTAAAATTATTTTCACGGGATGATCATTTAATTTGAAAGATAAATTTGATTAAAGACTTTTAAGTTTGTTTTTAAAAATGTATCAGAAAAAAAATCGGATTTAAAAATGGACTTTATACATGGGACTATGATTTTATTGCATGAATTAAGATAAATTAACTCCAAATCTAATAAGTTAATTAAATAATTATTTTGAATGTGCACAGTACTAACATGATCTATTTTAATAATTTGGATTTGGACTGGTTTGCTTATGAATTTTTAAATGCATTGAATTATTAAAAAATTTCAAAATGTTTTTAAATTTAATAAGAATCTTATTCGATAGATTATAAATGTCCATGTTTATTTATAGTCATCGGTGTTATTATTACTTGAATATCCAAATGTACATAAAACTTTATAGTATAAAGAATAATCTATGTAATCCTATTTTTTTTTTTTTTTTTTTTTTTTTTTTTTTTTACGGAATTAATCGGTGTATTTCCACTTACTACATGTTAAACTCTACAAATGGGGCATTTTTTAATATCACAATTACTTCACTTTAAAAACTAATCCTTTCAATACGATTAGTGATATTATTAACAGTTAAAATTGCATTAAAATTATATTTAACTACAAATAGTTTATATTATTTTTTCCTTCAATTATCTAAAATTTTTATTTTTATTTATTTATTTTTTTATTTTATGATTTTAAAAATTATAGTCCTTTTTTAAAGGACGATACTGCTTCCTATACAAGTACAAAATCATTTATTCTCATTTAAACGTGCATTTTAAACTTGTAGCATTTCAATATTAGAGTGTAATGTACGATTTAATATTTCATGACCAGTCCAATATTATTGTAGAATGCTATGTTGAAATTTGTTTAAAAAAACTTCCACTTTTTTGTTAGTCACCATTATGTAGTAATCGTTCGTTTTAATTTTTCATTTTTAGCAAATCAAATATTTTCTTATCTGAAATTTAATGTCACGTTGGGGAGAAAGAGAAATCTCAATATCTGAAAAATTATGCTTTTGTTTTTAAATCCTTTATATTAGCCTTTATTTTGTGTATGGGTGGTTATGTATGTTGTTGTTAGGTAAATCTGCGGGAGCCTAATTAACCCACTTGCCGTAATCCATTCGGTCTGAAACTTAGTAGAGAGATTCGATGATTACTCTCTAAAAGGTTGCTTTTACACACGCTTCTATAATCGCTTCGGAATACTTAATGAATCTCATTTGACAGATCATTGTTGAAACTCTTTCCTGTTGCCAAAATATTTTTAATTAAAATATATAAAAGATTTGTGTTTCGATTGCCTTACTTCAGACATCAGTTTTTATTCACGTTCTATTATACCAAGCTTAATCCGAATACGTTCAATTTGGTGATATGTAATGACTGAAACCTTCCACTATTAAGGTTGAAGAGGAAAAATCTTCGTAGGGCTAATTAACCCACTTTCCGTCTTCCAATCCATCTGCATCTTGGCAAATACACTCGTTGAAGATGACAATGTATTCAATAAAGTGTTTGGGGCAAAAAAGAAGTTAGTAAATACAGGGGCTTTTACCAGGATTTTTTTTCGGGGTGGGGGGATATGCGCACCCACAAATTCAGAAATCATATGCAATAATGATATACAAAATAATTGTAGAAAAAATATTCTTATACGCTTAAAATAAATAACCTTAATTAAGTAATTAATTAGTTAACTAATTAAATATATGGCGCTATTGATCGACATGTAATTTCTTAGTAGATAAAAAAAAATCTAAATTTCATTAACTTTCAAGCACATATGCAGAAAGTTTAGTTAAGCACATATTTAGCCTCATAATTTTACATGCAAAACCTAATTTTCGAAGTTTTTTTTTGGAAAGTTAATTAAGGACATCTTTGACTGTTGACGTTCTTTCAAATTGACATTAGCCGACCAAACGGTATAGTGGTTAGCGTGCTAGCTTCTAGACCGCGAGGTTGCGGGTTCGAGTCCCGTGTTAGGCATGGGTGTTTGTAAATGTATGTTGGCTTGTCTAATGACGAATGTTTCGGCGCATTATAACCCTCGTGTTGCTGACGGCGCCAGATAATCTGAATACAACCAATCAAATTGACATTAATTTATCTATGGATGCATATGAAAGCCCAACCATTTAAGCAATTTTGGAAAGTAGTACTTACAAATAATATTTAAACAATAAAGACCAAAAACTAATAGCTGATGCATATTTTAAATGGATTTTTTTTTTATGAAGGATTTAACTAACACAGTGTGTCGTGTTCATATTAAAATAAAAATTGGTGCTTTTATTTATATTAAAGAATACAATTAGTTTTCCAAGCACAACACGACTCACTTACAATACTGTCAATGTCTGTAGGTAAATCTGCAAGTACCAAGTCTAGACAGAAATGGTATATTACCACTAATAGTCTGCAGGCAAAACAAACTAGAAGGGAGAAATATAACAGAAGGAAGGATAAAATTAGAACGAAATAGGGTTAAGGAAGGGTTAAAAAAAGTTAGTTTTCGTAGGAATATATAATAGGGTTAAGATAGGGTTAAGTTTTAAGTTATAAATAGGGTTAAGTTTTCGTAAGAACGAAAGTACAGTAATTATTACTATTTTAAGTTTAATTTCTTATCTGAAACAAATTATAAAATAAAAGGAGAAATTATCAAATATAATTATAAATCCAGAAAATAAATAAGAAAAGAGAGAGAGAGAGTTGATGATAGTACTGAGAAATCCATTATCCATATTATGTTTGAATTGCTATTTATTAAAAAAGCAATGGCGTTTCCTTGCTTCAAATTTATATGTCATACTTGCACATATAAAATTTACGCAAACTCTTTGTTCATAAATGTTTTAGCTAGGGGTGTCTAGGGGGATGAATTGGTAAATAAGTAGGAGGCAGTTGGCTTTTCATATCGTTCTTTTAATGAACGCAAAAGGAGTACAAGGGCTGTTAAGCCTTGATTAAAGATTCGCTTGCATCCGAAGAGGCCCTCGCAGCATCTAGCCTCCGAATCCGAATGTAATGCTCCGCATCTGCGCTGCTCTTATAAAGCACGGTGGCGCCACTGTCGCTACGGGTGGCGCTGCTGCTTACTGGTTGAGTATTATACGACACTCGGGCATCCTGGACATAGTTCGACCTCGAACTAATATTTGTAGTGGAATCTGAAAATAAATCAAAAAGAAAGAAAAGAGAAAAAAAAATAACACAGATTTTACAATGTCTTCTTAATTTTCACAAAACTGTGAAAGATGAAAAGTTGAAAATTTAAAAGTTCACAAATGTTCTGTTTGACATCAGGACATTTTTTTAAAAAAATAAACTGTCAATGTTTTAAATGTTCTTGACTATAACTAAACTTGAAGAAAAAAAATGTCAATAAAATGTTCTTGACGATCACTTAAACTTGAAGAAAAAAAAAAATGTCAATAAAATGTTCTTGACGATCACTTAAACTTGAAGAGGGAAAAAAAATCACAATCAACAGTTTGTTGATTTAAAAGTCACTAAAAAAAAAAACACAAAAAGTTTTTTATGTTCCTTCCCAACTCTTCATAAAATCAACAGCAGTTGAAGTAAAGTTTGGGCCGTCATGAATCCCTGTCTTCTTAACATCATACCTGTCGTTTGGCCTTACCTTCGTGACTTCATAAGGACCAAAAAATCTGGGTCTTAATTTCAGGCCTGCTCCAAATTGTGTTCGCTTTATTGCCACGTTATCACCTACGTTGTATATTTTAGCTTCTTTTCGGTGTTTATTATAATGTTGTTTACTATTTTCTTGAAGTTTTAAAATATTTGATTTAGCATATTCTCTTATTTGCGATTTGTTTTGAATTAATGTTTGTATGTGTTCCTGTTCAAGTGTTTCTTTAATGTGAAGATCATCTTGATTTTTCATTTTTATTCCCGTTAATAATTCGAATGGTGTGTATTTTGTCGATCGAGAAATAGTACTGTTGATGATTCGTTGAACTGAGGATACATGTTTATACCATTTAGTTGGATCTTCAATAGAAAGCTTCGTTAAGACGGGGATTAATGTCGCGTAAAATTTTTCTGCTTGACCATTTCCACGGGAAACACCTGTTGTAATGGTGATATGTTCGACATTTTCGTCTTGGCAATATTTTTGAAATTCTTTCGATGTGAATGCTGAAGCTTTATCAGAAATTATACGTCTTGGATTTCCAAATGTTGTTTGCTGGTGTTTTAATTTTTCAAGAGCGTCATTTGTTGAAGTCGATTTGGCGGGGTAAATCCAAATAAATTTTGTGAATGCATCTACGACAGTAAAAATGTGTTTATAATTCTTATTAGTTGATGTAAGAGGACCCAAGAAATCAATATGAAACGTGTCAAGTGGCGCATCTCCTTTTGGAATGGGATGTAAAAAACCTTCTTGTTTGCCAGATTTTCGAGATGATAGTATGCATTGTACACAATTTGAAATTACGTTTTCTACTACTTTTCGTATGTTAGGAAAATAAAATTGTTGTTTAACGAGAGTTTCTGTTTTGTTTATGCCGAAATGACCTTTAGAATGTTCAAGTTGCACTATTTGATTTTGCATATCGAATGGTATTATCAACAGTTCTTGGTCATCGACCAATTTATAAAGAACGTTATTTTTTAATACGTAATCTGTTGTCGCTGACTGTTCAAGTAATTGTTTGATACTCGATGTGAATTCGTCTTTTGCTTGTGCTTCTCTGATTTTCTGTGTCATTGCGTTGTGCTGCAAAACCATGACAGGATAACGGCTGAGGGCATCTACATGACGCATTTGTGTACCTGGCCTGTGGAGTATTTCATAGTTAAATTCTTCTAAGAAAAGAGCATATCTTGCTATTTTAGGTGGCAAGTCTCGTTTTGACATTGTCTGTTGAAAAGCTTGGCAATCTGTATAGATTTGAAATTTAATTCCTATTAAGTAATGTCTGAATTTTTTCAGAGCTTCAACAATAGCTAATACCTCTAACTCGTAACTAGAATATTTTTCTTCTTGGGGAGATGTTTTTTTACTCATAAAATGTATTGGATGCATGTTATTATCTGAATCGCTTTGAAAAAGTATAGCTCCCAACCCTTTAGAACTAGCGTCACAATGTACTTGTAAAGGGAATCCCTGTTTATAAAGGTGTAATACAGGTTCTGATGATAGGGCTTGTTTTAAGGTAAGGAAAGCTTGTTTTTGATCCTGACCAAAATGAAATGGAACTTTATCTCTTAACAGGTCACTCAAGGGTCTAGCGATTAGTGCATAATCCTTGATGAATTTACGAAAATAGCCACTTAAACCTAAAAATGATTGAATGTGTTTTTGTGTTTTAGGTTCTGGAAAATTTATAACAGCGCTTGTTTTAGCTGTAGAGGGACGAATCGTACCCTTCTCCAAGATATGACCAAGAAAATTAATCTTCCGTTTTAGGAAATTACACTTTTTAAAATTTAACTGAAGTCCATAACTCGATGCTACTTCAAAAACTCTTTTAAGTTTAGAAATACCTTCTGCTTCAGTTAATGAGGGAATTAAAATATCATCCAGGAAAATAACAACAATTCCTTCGTTTAACAGTTCTCTAAACACTATTTGTATAAATTTTTGGAAGACAGAGGGTCCGTTGCAGGTTCCGAACGGAACCGAATTAAAGACATACTGGTTATTATGTGTAACAAAACTGGTATATTTACGACTATCAGCATGCACTTTGATGTGAAAATATGCATTTTTCATATCTACGTTCGAGAAAAACATAGCTCCTTGTAATTTATTAAAAATATCTTCGATGAGCGGCAGTGGAAACCTTTCTTTAATTGTTTTTTTATTTAACTGGCGATAATCGACACAGATCCTGGTGCTGCCATCTGGTTTCTTAACAAGAACTAACGGTGCTGAATAATCGGATGTCTCTTCCGAAATAATACCATCTTGTAACCATTGATTTATTTGCTTCTCAACTTCGATTTTTTCAGAATCGGCCATTCGTCGTGGACGATGAGAAATTGTTAGGTCGTCGGAAAGAATTATCTTCATTTGTAAATTAGTATCCTTAATTTTATTTGGCTTATAAGAATTAATAATATCTTCGACTTCCTTACGATAAGAAATATTTGTTATGTGCGAAAGATCAATTTCAGAATAAATCGCATCACCAATTGTAAATATATAAAAATCAGAAATTTTTTCCAACTCATCATTCATTTTTTCTTTATGAGCGCTTTTTATTTCGAAAGGATCATATTCCGATTCAGTAGTTTTTTTATTTTCTGTATTAGTCATAGACAAAACAGATTTCTTGTAGAAGCAATCCATTGGCGCCGGCATTTCGTCTTTTGCAGGAATTTCACAGGAACTCAAAGTGGGGTCACAGAGGTCAACTGCTTGAGATTGGAAAAGAGTATTTCCCTGCAAAGATGGAATGTTAGTTGCATACATGGGTGGGTGTCTATTTTTAGAATCGCTATAGTTTCCTTCTTCTGAAGATGTGGAATGTAGATTTTTTGCGTTTGTAATTTTATTTTCTGTTGTCACGTAATCAGATTTTTTTGGCATGTGTGGAAGTTTATCTTCGTAAAAAGTTTGATTTGGATTTTTCTTCTTTTTCTCTTCGATATTTTGAAACAACTTGGTTCCGGTTATTGGAAGGGGGTTTGTAGATTGTCCTTGACATGAATAAAGATTCTGATATATCTGAGGGGGGATTATTAAATCTTTACTTATATTTTCGCAGACGGCTGCTGTAACGATTATAGAATTTTGTGGGTGTTTTGGAAGAGATAATTTTATTTTAGCAAGTTTTGCTTCTTGTTCCATGAAAGCACCCTCTAAAATAATGTTACCGTCATACTTCGTATTTTCCGGTACGCATGAAGATTTGACACACACGATAACACTTCCTGAATCAATCAAAGCACTTACTTCAGTGTCATGAACAAGAATATTTTCGTATTGTAATTTATTTAAAAATCTTTCGGGAATAGTTTGTTTTTGCGTTTCGACTTTACAAACGGGATTTTCGTTTGAGTTGAATTGCCTTTGAAAATTATTATTTCCGCCTCTAGAATTGAATCTCTGATTGTGGTGACCTCTGAAATTGTTATTCGGTCTTCGAAAATTTTCGCTTTGTGTTTGATTATTGTTCCGATATCCATTTTTGTTTTTATTTTCGAATGGACGGGGATTTATTTCACTTAGTGATTTGTGCTTGGAGGCAAAATAAATATCGCATTCTTTTGAAAGTTCTGCTGGTTTGAACCAGTTTTCTCCTTGGCGTATTGAAATATGTGATTGGGTGTCTCTATCTAGGGAACTAAATAATTTATCGGAAATCATTAACTCGCACACTGATTCGAAGTCTTTGACATTTCTTAATCTACAATAATATTCAAACGCTGTAGTTAATCTAGATGAAAATTGGACGTGTGATTCATTTGGTAATCGTTGAGCACGACGGAAATTTAAAAGACAGTCTGTTGCCGTTGGTTGAAATTCGCGCAAAATAATGTTCTTAACTTTTTCATAATCTTGTAGTTCGTTTTCTGGTATGTACAGTAAAATGCGATTTGCACGCTCTCCTAAAATATTAATAAGAATTTCCGATTTAAATTCCTGAGGTACATTTTTTGTTGTATAGGCACGTTCCAATGATTGAAAAAAAAGATTAAAATTTTCTGGTTTAGTCGGAACCGGCATACTAAGAGTTTTAATGCTTCTTATCAGATTTTCAATGTTCGGGGGTGATGTTTCGAATGTTGTGTTCGTGTTTCTAAGTTCGGTTTGGTTTGTTTCTGAAGTATTTCTGATCGCTGCGAGTTCAAGTTGCTTTTCAATTTGTGCTAATTTAGTTTTTTCGATTTCCAATTTGTTTTCTTCGATTGTTTTTGATTGCAGGAGCTTAATTTTTTCGAGTTCTATTTTGTTTTCTTCGATTAATTTTGCCTTTCTTTCCTCGACAGTTGAATAAATGAGATCCTTAATGAAATCAGGTTCGCTTTTGAACAAATCATTTTTCTCAATTAGTTCTTTTAACTTAATTATTGTGGCACCTTCCGGTACTATCGCGCCTAGTTCCTGGGCGACCTGTATGAGATCCTCTTTTTTCGAATGCTTATACATTTTAAATTATAAATTTTAGATCCTACCTCCACTGTTGAGGGTTTACCGTCGATGACTGTAGATGTGAAGTTGCATTTGCTGGGGCCCACAGTACCTCGCTTTTAGGCTATCCATTTGCTGAAATTTGATCACTAGAAGTAGTAGCACCACACTTTTCGATGCACACGATGCTTTACACTTTTTAGAGCACAATCGATGCACAAATGTGATGAAACACTTGTGATGAAACACTTGTGATGTTGGTTTTGCTGCGTTGCTTGTTGGGAAGTGGACGTTGTGTTGGTCACCGTTGAATCTCCCAGTGTGTGACAGAAAAGGCTGGAACGGGTTTTCAGTCAAAGAGGATGAAGAGGGAACAAACTCCGGTATTTCAGAAGGGTTGAAGATCGAAGGAGACGAGAAAACTCCGGATGGCTTTCCTGTGAGGTGAAACGCTTCGCTCTTCGGCTTTCTTTCGGGGCGCTGCAGGGATGATTTTCTGGAGCGGTGTGGTTCCGCGGGTTTTGGAAAGGGAACGTTGTGGAAGGTCGTTTTTTCGTTTTCTGCTCTTTTTGGCGGCGTTGTTGCTTGTAGATTCACGAGGCGTTGCGTTGGCCTTTCGATGATTTTGTTGCTCCTTTGTTGAAGATTGCTGCACTTTGGAAGGGTTGCTCCTATATCGATGATTCTTACGCTTTTTGGAGGGGTTGCTCCGATAGTGTTGACTGCTACGCTTTTGTGGAGGGGTTGCTCCGATAGTGTTGACTGCTACGCTTTTTTGGAGGGGTTGCTCCGATGACTGCTACGCTGTTGGAGGGGTTGCTCCGACATCAAATACTGCTACGCTTTTTTGGAGGAATTACTTCTCTTTGAAGGATTGCTGCTTTTCTTCCAGCATTTTTGTTTTAGTAGCCGTTACTTCTCGTTGCGAAACGAACAGAGTTCAGGACCGGTTGAGCCCCCATGTTTTAGCTAGGGGTGTCTAGGGGGATGAATTGGTAAATAAGTAGGAGGCAGTTGGCTTTTCATATCGTTCTTTTAATGAACGCAAAAGGAGTACAAGGGCTGTTAAGCCTTGATTAAAGATTCGCTTGCATCCGAAGAGGCCCTCGCAGCATCTAGCCTCCGAATCCGAATGTAATGCTCCGCATCTGCGCTGCTCTTATAAAGCACGGTGGCGCCACTGTCGCTACGGGTGGCGCTGCTGCTTACTGGTTGAGTATTATACGACATAAATTATTGTTGAGTATCGGAACCAAAAACTTTTTCGTTAACCAACATTAAGGGATCTGGATCATCAAGAACTGTTTATTGTTGGGAATAGTGAATAAATATTATTTTATTAACCAACGTTAATTAACGTGGAGGAGTGCCAATTTTATCGAACTAATGAAGTAGAATGAGATAGTCCCTTTAATAAGGGTATCGAAAAGTTATACTTGCTGATTCTTAAATATCTCAATTAAGATATGTTTTTCAATGTAAATGATAGAAGTGGCTGTGTTTTCGCTTAATTTAAATTTTTCGATTAATTCATAAAAATGTTATTACGGGGTTTAATTTTAAAAAATATTAAGGATAGGGAATCAGCCTAAAATGGGTAAATTTTTTTTTTAATTAGGAAGGAATCATATATTGCCGCATTTTGGTTATTTATACATGTGGCATTATAGTCGAGAGGTAGCGCATGAGGCTGGTGATCGATAGGTCGGTGGTTCGAATACCACCAGTACCCACTTTACTAAAGTTTAATTTCTATTTATTTCTTGTTCCAGAAGAACGTTCTATCATTTCCGGTACGACTTGTTTCCGGATGGATGTATTAGTGCTTCTATGCAAATCCAACTTTACTTGTTTCCGGTGAATGTTCTGGAACATTCGATCTGGCGTTATAAAAGAGTCACTCGAGTTGAGTGGGGCAGAGGATAGGTTCTTCTGTTACTGAACGTTGCTCTAGAATTCTTTCTAATAAATATTTACGAGACATAGCACCAACGTTGTATTTCTTGTGTACAGTTCGTTATACGTGACAGTTTGGTGGAGGCGCCGGGTACCGATCGTGGAGGAAGAAAGTGGCCGCAAAAGCCGTCGACTACAAGGACTACCTCCGGAGTACGGGCGTTACATTCCCCCTCCAAGGAAAAATCGTAAAATTACTATGCCAGACGGATCGACCGAAACTAAACCTGAAATTGGTTCCCGGCTGTATCAGCAAATAAGACAGCCCTCCAGTTTCGCTGGTGAAGCTGGTCAAGATCCTACAAAATGGCTGAAAGAATACGAATGGGTTGCCAAATTTAATAGGTGGGACGACATGGAGTGCCTTGCTAATGCATACTTCTTTCTTGATGGCACATCAAAGCAATGGTTTGAAAATAATGAGGATGAATTATGTTCGTGGGGAAAATTCCAAGAAGGACTAAAACAAGCATTTGGAGACACTAGGCATCACGTCCAACAAGCAGAAGCCCTACTTAAATGCCGAGCTTCTGAAACAGGGAGAGAGCACACAATCTTATATCCAGAATGTACTAGCACTATGTCATCAAGTAAATTCCAGAATGGAAGAGAAAGAAAAGGTTTCTCATTTGATGAAAGGAGTTGCCGAAGAAGTTTACGCAGCCTTATTAGCTAAGGATATAGCTACAACCGATGACTTTATTAAACAGTGTCAGCATATCGAAGACCAACACAAGAGGAGAGTTGCTCAACGAAAATACCAACGACTCCCAAATGTAGTCTCTATGGCCCCAATTGATGAAAACGCTGATTTAGCATCTATGATACGACAAATAGTTCAAGAGGAAGTTCAGAAACTAACACCTACCCTGCAAGACCAACAACCCCAGTACCAGTCTTTAGAAAATGTCATTCGCGAAGAAGTAGAGTGTCTTGGCTTCGGTTTCCAGGACTCCGCAGCCCTCTACATGGAACTAGAAAAGACAGTACGCGTATCAACCAAATAATGTTAGAAGACCTGAAAGGACAATAGAGCCCGCTACCAGAAAAAGTGATATATGGCGAATGGAAGACAACAGACCAGTTTGCTTTCACTGTGGACGTCCAGGACACGTCGTCCGCTACTGCCGGGAAAGGCGATCCGTTTTTGACACTTACCGCAACGAAAGGGGAAACAACTTTTGTCGACAGCCAACCCCCCTGCCGATAGCTACCAAAGACCAACCGACGACTATCTACGACCAAACACCAGAACTTCCTCGCCGCTCACAAACAGAGGACGATCACCAACACGTCGCTTTAGATCACCTTCGCCGTATAGAACCTCAAGTCGATCTCCTAGTCGACGCATCGAGGAAAACTAGGTGATGCAAACTTCTGTGGAGGTGAAGCCGCTATTATGCGAAACCCTCCGACTGCCGCTAAGATGTCCGGGAATCATTTGGAAATCATAGTCGACAATACGCCAGTGACGGCACTTGTGGATTCTGGGGCCTCTTTTTCTGTCATATCT
This sequence comes from Linyphia triangularis, assembly GCA_963978545.1. NCBI lineage: Eukaryota > Metazoa > Arthropoda > Arachnida > Araneae > Linyphiidae > Linyphia > Linyphia triangularis. The sequence goes on along the minus strand of OZ021729.1, from coordinate 30,429,157 downwards.
GAAAAATATCGCCGAAAACTTAGAAAAGTGCAATTGCCAACCACACGGCGAGTACTTCTTAAAGTAGCCAATGACGCTTATGTACAGCCGACTGGACGATGCATACTTCGCCTCTATATTAACGGTAGAGTGCAACCCTTTGAGTTCATCGCTATGCCGCAATGCAGCCATCATGATATAATCCTAGGTTGGGATTTCTTAGAAGCCTCTCAAGCAGTTATTGACTGTGGTCGTTCTGAACTGGTTCTTGAAGACGCCGTTCAAGAGACACTGGCGAACGAAGATTCCTGGCGTTTATACGCTTTAGAAGATTATGTGGTACCTGGACGTTCTAGTGCCCCAACTAACGCGTCTCTTGACGTCATTGTAGAAGGTAAGAAAGACCTGGTTTTGAGCAAGGAAATAGCGATTCCTTCAACGATCATCACCCTTGACAACGGACGTGGAGAACTTTGGCTAGCAAATGGACATCACAAAGCTCAATCTATTCCCAAGGGAATGTGCATAGCTTCTGCTGAACAACTGGGAAAAAGCAAACTAAACACGATTGCCGAGGCAGTGGCTCCCGTCAAATTGAGTAAAAGAACCGAATTGCTACCGATGGTCTGTGAACAGATGATAGATCCTGGTTTGAACCCCGAACAACATGGTGATCTGCTAAATTTGCTTCAAAAATATGGTAGCTCGTTTGACCAGAAGAAATTCGGAGCAAGCAAAGTCAACGTCAAACATCGAATTGTCAGGGGAGATCACGAGCCGCTTCACCAAAGACCTTACAGAGTGTCGCCAACAGAACGCCGTCTCATACAGAACGAAGTTGAGAAGATGATGAACAGAGGAATCATTCCGCCTTCGGAAAGCCCATGGTCGTCCCCGGTCATCTTGGTGAAAAAGAAAGACGGAAGTTGGCGTTTCTGCGTCGATTACCGCCGCCTCAATAAAATATCCAAGAAAGATGTCTACCCATTACCTCGAATTGATGACACGTTAGACTGTCTAAAAGTGGCTCATTTCTTCTCATCAATGGATTTGTACTCCGGCTATTGGCAGATTGAGGTAGACGATAGGGACCGTGAAAAGACGGCATTCGTCACCGGCGAAGGTCTGTACGAGTTCAGAGTCATGCCGTTTGGATTATGTAACGTGCCAGCGACCTTCGAACGGATGATGGATAATCTATTGCGTCACTTGAAGTGGTCAATCTGCCTATGCTACTTAGACGACATAGTAGTGTTTTCAGATACATTCGAGAGCCATCTAAACCGGTTAAATGTTGTCCTTCAGTGCATTCAAGACGCATGTCTAATTCTTAATCTCAAGAAATGTCACTTTGGCGCAATACAAATCAAGATCTTAGGCCATCTCGTATCAAACGAAGGAGTTAAACCCGATCCTGAAAAACTAACAGCCGTAAATAACTTTCCTGTGCCCAAGAACACTCACGATGTAAAAAGCTTTCTAGGATTATGTTCTTATTATCGACGATTTATCAAAGATTTCTGTCATCAGGCCCAACCCCTGCAAGCATTACTAAAAGGCGATGTTAAATTTACATGGACCAAAAGTCAAGAAGAATCTTTCTGCAAATTGAAGAAAGCTTTGACTTCAAATCCTGTTTTAGGTTTGTTCGATGAGAATTCACCTGCGGAGCTGCATACCGACGCTAGTGGTTACGGAATTGGAGCTGTACTCGTCCAAATACAAAATGGGGAGGAAAGTTATAGCTTACGCTTCAAGGACTCTTTCAAAGGCCGAAAGGAACTACTCTACTACGGAAAGAGAATGTCTTGCTGCCGTCTGGGCCATAAATAAATTATGTCCTTATTTGTTTGGTAAGCCTTTTACTATTGTCACGGATCATCACTCTCTGTGCTGGCTGACTGGGCTAAAAGATCCTTCTGGTAGATTTGCGAGATGGGCTCTTCGGCTTCAGGAATACGATATCTCAATCGTATACAAAAGTGGGAGGAAGCATAAAGATGCTGATAGTTTGTCAAGAAACCCAATTGCCGAAGTTACTACGACGTTGGAAGCGGATCATTCCATCACCTCCCTGACTACAATAGCAGAAGAACAAAGGAACGACGAGGATTTGGTCAAAATAATTCGTGCCTATGGAACAACAGAACCACTTAAAAGGGGATACGAACTCATTAAAGGTGTACTTTGTAAAAAGAATTTCGATCCTACCGGAAAGAAATGGTTACCAGTTATCCCAAGGCAATTAAGATTGGAAATTTTAAATCACTTCCATGACGCACCAACAGCGGGACACTTGGGCTTCGCTAAAACCTATGACAGAATACTGAAATGATTCTATTGGCCAGGGTTGTACCGGAATGTTCGACGATACATCATGCACTGCCGAGAATGCCAGAGAAGAAAGCCAATTCCTATGAAACCCCCAGATCAGCTAAGACCCATTCCTCCCACCACGGAACCTTACCACCGCATTGGAATAGACCTTCTGGGGAGATTTCCTAAATCAGTTCAAGGAAATAAATGGATTATAGTCTGCACTGATTACTTAACTAGGTATGCAGTTACACGAGCTCTTCCAACCGCAGAAGCACCTGAAGTTGCAAAATTTATAGTAGAAGAGATACTTCTAAAACATGGCGCCCCGAGAATTATAATAACGGATCGCGGACAAGTATTTCAATCGAAACTTGTCCAAGAGATCAATCGTCTGTGCAGTATTACCCATAGAATGACGACAGCGTAGCATCCACAGACTAATGGACTTACTGAACGTTTTAATAAAACATTGACTGACATGCTCTCGATGTATGTGGACGTTGAACATAAGAAGTGGGACGAGATACTACCCTTTGTAACATTTGCCTACTGTACGGCTAAACAAGAAACAACCGGCTTCACGCCTTTCTATCCCCTACACGGCCGAGAAGCTGAAACCACACTTGACACGATGTTCCCTTACTGCGACGACGACCAAGGAGGTGATTATGTTATTCGATTGCTAACGCAAGCCGAAGAATCTAGGCAGCTGGCCAGACTTCGAACATCGGAGGCTCAAGAAAAGGATCGGCAAAGATACGATTCAAAGCACATGCCAGTACACTATGAATCAGGTGATCTCGTGTGGGTTTATACACCGGTACGTAAAGTGGGCTTGTCGGAAAAACTTCTCAAGAAGTACTTCTGTCCGTACCAGGTGAACCGAAGGTTGTCAGATGTCACCTACGAGGTACAAGATTTCGATCCAACGTCAAGAAGACGCAAACCAATCGACACCGTGCATGTCCTGCGAATGAAACCTTGTCACGATCCCGAGACGCAAGATGAATTCTTAAGAAACCATCCTACTGACTTTGAAGAGGACCATGTTCACCGCGGAAGAGATGAGGATACTTTCACTGACGAAATACCAGCCGCATACACTGGACCGATGACGAGAGCTCGGAAAAGACAAATTATAGCCGATAGATTACCGTAACAGCGGGAAAGCTGTTCTCCTAAGAAGGGAGCAATGCCGCATTTCGGTTATTTATACATGTGGCATTATAGCCGAGAGGTAGCGCATGAGGCTGGTGATCGATAGGTCGGTGGTTCGAATACCACCGACACCCACTTTACTAAAGTTTAATTTCTATTTATTTCTTGTTCCAGAAGAACCTTCTAGAACGTTCTATCATTTCCGGTACGACTTGTTTCCGGATGGATGTATTAGTGCTTCTATGCAAATCCAACTTTACTTGTTTCCGGTGAATGTTCTGGCGTTATAAAAGAGTCACTCGAGTTGAGTGGGGCTGAGGATAGGTTCTTCTGTTACTGAACGTTGCTCTAGAATTCTTTCTAATAAATACTTACGAGGCATAGCACCAACGTTGTATTTCTTGTGTACAGTTCGTTATACGTGACAATATACAGTATGGTTTGCATAGATAAATTATATTAATAGTTACAGAATTTAGTTTTTATGTAGCACCAATTAAGGGAAAATGTTCATTAGAAAAGTGTCTTTGAAGCAAATCATATTATTTAAACAATATTACAATTCTCTGTTTAAATATGGAAAGAGTAAACCACATTAAAAAACACCTACGCACTTCGTAAGACCTGAATTATAAGGAAAATTAAATTCGATAATACATTTTATTGTTGAAATTTTCATATGGAGCTTCCTTCTAAGGTTACAAATTATTTGCACCCAACAAAATAAGTATGGAAACAAAATATTTCATTAAAAAAAAGTTTAATTAAAACGTTTATATCAGATTACATCATAACGGTATATTTTCTTTTCTAAATGAAGAAAAGGCCCAGTTAACTTTGAAATCGTTCAGTCCTTAAAAATAAAAAACATAATTTTGTAACCATGTACTAACTCATTAAAAAATTGACGTTTGTTTTTTCTTAAAGATTCATAATATACGGAAAGTCTAAATAGATTGTTATATTGTTAATAAAAAAAAAAAAATGTTTTCTTCCAATCAACTATTTATTAATTTAAAAACTTCATTTATAAAGTATGAGAAGTTTCGGTAGAGTATTAATAATTTTCTGTAGTAAAAACAGTTAATAAAGATGAATCTTTAAAAGGAAATAAAAAGTAAAAGAATTGAAAATTATTGTCCAGGTCTCAGTTAAATTATAAAGTAGTGTACGGTCGAAATGTTTACTTTGTATTTATAGAAGACATACAAGGCAGATATAGTTTAACTTAAACGTATAATAACATCTAGAATTATTCAAAATGTAAATAGTTGAGCACTCCACTGTGATTCCTATCAAGTTTAGATCTATAACCTAATTCTCCTTTCGTGTTTTCTCCGCTAGGGAGAGACACCACAAGGACAAATGTTCTGTTTCTTAGTCTTTTAGCACGGTTCCGGCTGCCTTTTTCTGCCACATACGCCACGTAATTCTGGACTACAAAGACTCCACAAGGTCGAAATGTCCTATTAAAATATACGACCTATTTAATTAGCACCAGCCCTCATTATCGTACTAGCCAGTATTAGGTGGGTCAAGACCGAATCCACAATACCCGGATCATAAATTTTAACCACCGTGTCACAGGAATCCCACAAGTGTTCTTGACCAATTAGGTGCAGACATTTGTCTTCGTTAAAAAATTAAAATTTTGCCTTTAACTTGAAACCCACCATTGAACTGTTTTTAAAAGCAGCCTTCTCTTTTTTCATAGATTGACTCCAAGTCTATGAAGTTGATAGCTCGTTAGAAAAGCTGTCTGTGTAATGATTTTTTTCACAAGAAATTTTTTATTGTTATCTGTGTGTTATTATTTTAAAAAGTGTGCATTAATCAAATTTTTTTGAAAAGCTTTAAAATATAAATTTTTAGCTGCAATAGTTCTCAATTACGGAAACCTACTTATACGCTAGGGCTCATGACGCTTATTAAGTTTTCTCAACTTACATCATTTCTTTGAATACCAATTTAGTAAATACCGACAAACGACGTATTTCTGTGTTGAAAGCAATGGGGAAAAAACTCCATTTGTTGTAATAAACTCAAACTTATAAATGTTAATTTCATTCCTCGAAAATTGGTCAAAACCGGAAACTTCTAATGTGGCCGACAATCGCTAATCGCAGCCCGGAAAGCTTATGAACTGGATGTGAACTAATTATTAGGATGGAATGTGGAAAAAGCCTCTCGTTTAACGATCTTTGTGCAAATCATCAGATAGATCAAAAACCACGAAAATCGTTTTCCCAAACACGGAGAATGCTCAATGTCAAGGACGCCAATTTACGAGCACTGACCTCTATGTCCTTGAGGATCACTAATCTCTCCTTTGTTCGAATCCTTGAATTGTGCTGATTGAATTGAGAACCACTCTTTTTCATGCGGAATAACTGACCTAAAAGTTTTTACAGACAGAATCAATGGCGGATACAGCGAGGGGCGGAAGGGGCGATCGCCCCCTCAATTGTTCCATGTAGAGTATGAAAATAATAATAATAATAATAATAATAATAAAGACAACGAAGAATATTTTATGTATTGTTTGTCATGATTATAAAAAACAGAAGTCTAACACTTACGTACGAAACTAACACTTCTATTTGATTATTTAATTTATAAATATAATAAGCTTATTAACATGTGAAAGATTGGAATAAAAAATAAAACTAAAATGTACTATATTGTTTTTACCACTCACACTTTGGAAGAAATCAATCAAGATTTGATGAATCCGTACTGAACATCTTCTCAAAAAATGTTCTCATCCCAAAAAAAGGCGAGGACGAAGCAAGACAACAAAGCAAATTAAAGTTTTGGTTGTTGTATATGTATTCTATATTAGGAATATCATTTCTATCATACTGACACTAACTTATCCTGAACCATATTGTTAAAATAGTAAAAGACTACTCTAATTTATTGTCGTAAATTCCCACCTATCCAGTCATAGCGTCACTTTTATGTTATTGAGACTTTTTACAGTAACAACAAAATTTACCTAAATTATTTACTAGCCTCCGCCCCCTCCGTAATAATCCTGGATCCTCTCTTGGGTAGAGCAGATGTAGTAGATTTAGTTCGATTTCTTTTCAAGAAAGATATGCCTTTATTTGTTAGAAATTGCTTAGTAATGACATATTTCAGGTTTTATAAAATGTTTTAAAAATTGATCTAAAATCTAATAATTAAACTAACAATTGAAAATTAGTAAAATGTACGCGTTTTTCAAAAAATTTCAGTTGTTTCAAAATCTGCGAGTATCAAACTGAAAATATATCTAGAATCATTGATGGCATTTATGGGAAAAGGGGGGGGGGGGGGAGAGAGAAAAAAAAATGAAATTACCCATTCACCTTTTGTGATTTTAAAGGCAAGATCATGTAAATTTAACAGCTTGCCCCCTCACCAAGTACACAGAAGTAAACTAATTTCAACTCAAAATTATATAACAAAACAAAATTCACAATTCATTTTCTTCTTTTTTTTCTTTTTCTTTTAAAGCACAAATCGCATTGCAAACGACCTATTAATATTTCCAGGCAATGGAGTTTTTGCATTAAAACGTCGCATGCAACTTTTCTTAACAATGTCTTCTGATAAGAATAAAGGGAATACTGGTTTGTGATTTGATAATGGAATTTGAAAATTATAATTCGTTTTTAAATGTGTATTATTGTAATTAGTCAATCTGTCCCAAGTTGCGGCAGTATTTAAGGTATACATATACATTAGGAATCGCGAAATTTGACTCAAGTAGGCGTTTTTGTTTTTTGGTTTTAAAATATTCCCGAATTCAATAACATTAAAATGATACCATTTTCTTTCTGACACTCAAATTACTTTTTAAATTACAGTAGGTTTTGTGAACCTGTTTTGTATCACGTTCATTAGTGTAGTAAACTTTAAACGCGTTTTCTGATGAATGGTATTTTGGTGTTATATGACTTTACGCCAACGGTTATAACTTCATATAAAATGGTCCGATGTACAAAATTAGAATTTTGTTTTGTAGACAATAGTTGTGAATGTGTTTTCTATGGAGAATATAATATCTATTGTTATAAACACATTTTTATGCTTATTTTAATCTTAATTTTTTGTTAAAAACTATGTATTTTTTCAAACTTTTTATTTAAAAACTTATAATTAAATAAATATTGAAGCCAAATTCAAAATTCTCCATAGGAACATGCGTCAATATAATATATCTTATTTGCAATAAAAATAATACCTCTAAGTTAATTACAAGTTTATTTATGTATGTTCTAATAATGTCCTAATTAGTCACTTTAATTGCAATTAGCTGATTAAAAAATTGACGGGAAAAAAAAAGCTTGTATATAACAATGCATCATTTTTAATTCTGATATACAACCAAAAAGTTTGAAATTATAACCTAAAAATTAAAGAAAATCATCTCAATTGTATATGTATACCTTAAAGCCCGATTCCAAATAATGTAAGCATACCACTTGCAAAATGTTTTCTCGGAATCGTAAAATTCGAGTAGATCACATAATTTTATTCATACCCATAAAGTAGAATAAAATAAAAATGGAACCCAACGGTTTAAGGATCGTGGATGTGATTTTAGAAAAACACAATTTAAAGATTTGAAAACGCACAGAAGTTCGTTAAAACTATTTTCGCTAAAAATTGATGCAGCAATTCTTCTTAAAAGGCCATATGTAATTTTTAGATTTAATTTTATTAACAAGACGATTTCCAGTTTTTTAGTATAACTTGATTTTAATACAAAAATCTTTTAAGATAACTTTCTAAAAATATGTTTAATAAATTTGTTTCTGTTCATGCACTCACTCTTAATACCTACTCAAATTTATCTTTATAAATTAACGCTATTGATAAAAAAAATTATATAGATTTTATGCATTGTGACGTCACAGACAACTCCTACTCTTTAAGTCATACGATGGAAAATGAAGCATCCGCTTGTGATTGGTTAATGGACTTGTTGGAATGGTTAATTCGAATATATTTTTAGATTTCTATTTGAGTAAGGGTGAAAGTTTTGGCAGATAGTAAAACCCGACTGTAAGCAACGTCACGATTTAGTCCTTTCAAGATTATTTTTAGTGCCCAAATTATAATTTACACGAACAATCACAAGGAAAGTATAAAATAGTTTTTATGTTAAATAAATGATCAATTGTAATGATCTTATCTAATAATCATTTTATAAAAATTAATGGACATTATTAGTTATCGATAACAAAGCAACCATTTATATAAGTTTTAATAAAATTCATTTATATAAATATTTTGCGTTTTTTAGTTGTTTTGCCTTAATTATACTATTTACAAATGTAAAATAATGGACAGCTATAAAACATTAAACATATGTCTGCACAATCAACAATGTGAAGAAATTATCGACGTGAAACATTTATAAACTGATAAATATTAATAATCCCATGTCTCCTTTTAAAAATGAAAAAATGGTCGTTGATAAGCGATGTTCAAGGGAAGAAAACAATGTGTTAAATACATTCGTTTTTCAACTTTTTATTCCTTTATCGCATTTATACTAGAATTTTGGAAGCTGGGATGTTTAGAACACCTTTATAGGTATTACCACAGCGATTTTGATCAAAATCGTTTGAGCCGTTTTTTAGCAATTGCTTGAAAAAAAGATTTCTTATGACAGCTACTTTATGCTCATGAGCAAATTTGAAGAAAACTTTAATGACAGACAGGTCCCATGGTCTCCACTAACCTATAAGCAAAATTTGAACATCGTAGATCATCCATTCAGGAGTTATGCTGACCACTGAAGGACACATACGGACTTTTTTTACTAGAAAATTTTTTAGAACTCAGCATGTTCTAAACGAGGGAAGTGTTAAAAAAAAAAAAAAAAAAAAAAATCGAAATTCTGTTTTGACCGAATGCAATACTTTCAATGACCTATGTTAACATATGGGTAATTGAAAGTAAAAAATGTAATAATTGTAAAATGCTAAACCTATACGTACAAATGAAGATTCCAAAAATTAGGTATATTTGCTATAGAATTTTATTTTTTCGAATATAAAAAAGTAATAATAAAAAGTGCAATAGACAGTATCTTTTATCAACTACACTTTGAGCACCTATCTGATTACAGATAGTCGCAACGTCCTCCCTGTCTGGAAAAGTCCTTTTGGATATTTCTAATCAAACACTTCCGCGTTCTATTCTACAGAAAAAAAAATTTCGTCTAGTGAGACTGAAACTTCTTGCTTAGGATATATTGATACAACAAAAACAACAATAGAACACACGAATTTTGGGATATTTTTTAAAATATCGCCTAATTAACAAGATTGGCGACATTTTGATGATAAAAATAGTTGTCAATTTCTAGTTTTTACTAAAAATTAGGTATATTTACTATAAGGCAGATAAACAGACTAAGTTTTTGTAAAAGCTAATCACTTGTAGAAGCTTCAAGTAAAAAAAAAAAAAAAAAAAAAAAAAAAAAAAAAAAATTGAATTAGGTTTGTTGAAAATATAAATATCCCATGGCAACAGAAAATGAAATTATAACTGAAAAATTAACATTTAATAGACCCTAGGTGTGTATTTAAGATTTCTTAGAGATATGATCTTTTTGGAAGTTCTTCAAAGTTATATATTGTATTCTATTGCTGAAAGATATAAGAAATCTTAGGTTTCCTGAACATGCTTTCATCACTTGTAGAAGCTTCAAGTAAAAAAAATTAAATTAGGTTTGTTGAAAATATAAATATTCCATGACAACAGAAAATGAAATTATAACTGAAAAATTAACTTTTAATAAACCCTAGGTGTGTATTTAAGATTTCTTAGATATATGATCTTTTTGGAAGTTCTTCAGAGTTATATATTGTATTCTATTGCTGAAAGGTATAAGAAATCTTAGGTTTCCTGAATATGCTAAAGTTGCGATTTTCTCTTTGGTATATTGTTGCAACTTACATAGGCTTATTTTTTACCTTCATTGCCCGGGTAAAATTGAAGTAAGAATGCTAAAAAAAACTGGTAAAGAAATGGATGTATGCTCAAGAAATTTCGTAAGTAAAATGACTTATAATTCTCAAGCCAAAGTCAATTATGAAAATATCAAAGATATTCACTTCTGTCTGTTTTTCACTTACACTAAACTCTTTGCAATAAAAATTATGTTATATATATGAGCACACAATTTTAGAGTCCTCTATCAAACTATTTCGATTACGTCTGTTAAATATTTTAGGTTAATTGTTTTTATATATTGAACTTGTAAGTTTGACAATTTTTAAGATACTCAGCCGCGGATACTATTTCACGAGCCGAATAAAGTGAAAATTAAATTAATGCTCATCAGAATGTTTAGAAAAGAAGATTATATAACTCAGAAAAGGCAATATGGAGTTTAAAACTATATTGTATCTTAAAAACCCTCTCGGAAGGCATTCCCTTCATTCAGAACTAAAAAAAAACGATATTGTAACGATATATAAATGAACTTGATAATCGATAGCTATACGAGGGCTGCACTATGTAGCCCTCGTATAGCGCTTGCATCTGAAAATATCTTAGATACTACCAATCAAGCATGATAATGCTTTTAAAAAAAAAATCTTTATAATGAATTATTCTGCATCAGGTAGAATAACTAATATAATAAAATCCAACTTCATTAAAATCCATTCAGTATTTCAGCCTATGGAAAATATAATTTCTTGCAGGACAAAAAGCAAGACGAATTGAGGTCCTGAGAAGTAAAAGGATCCAAACGACTTTTCTTAACTTTTGAGGAGAAAATACACTTTAAAGTTTTTTATTTTTATTAAATGCGCATGGAAATTATATGTTGTTCAACTACTAACTTCTGGAATGAAGATATCACTAGTTTTTATAAAATTGAATATAAATATGAAGCTTTAAAGTGTATTTTTTAAAAAGTTAGCTGTACATTTTAGTAATTTTGTTCGAAGCAGAAATAGACTATATTTACACTCACTATCACAATCTTCAATGATTGATAATTGAAAAAGAAACGAATGACATCATGATACTTGAGTATTTTTAGTCGACCACACCATACAGAGTAAATCTCCAGCCAATTGATTTGTGTTAAATGGAAAATTTGATTCGCGTCTCTTTTTTTTCCGGTACTATTCCGTTAACCGGGTACCAGACAAAAACCACCAAATTGTAGACTTAATTCATCCAAACTAACAACCTTTAAATCATTTATAATTCCTATAACAAACCGTAAATATTCAGGCTTGATGACAACTGTGCCTATTGGTAGTCCTTTTCCTTTTTCATTTTTTTGATAAACCATTATTTTGAAACGTTGTTGAGGGGAATATGATTTATCATTAAATGCTTTTGGGCAAACGATAAGACGACGAAGCCCCAGTGCTGGGGGGTTTGGTGAGCGTTAGCGAGCTAAAAGCCAAGGCCCCTAGTACATACAATATTAATAGGCAAGACGTTTTTTAGTGGTAGTCACTCCTTTTAAATTACTCAACCAATTTTTATGATTAAGGTGTCATTTGAAAGAGATTGAACTGTAAATTTACCAAATCGTTCCAACATCTCATCTAACAGTATTTGTGTTGCTTATGATTTTAAGATCCTGCATTTTTTAGATGATATATATATATATATATATATATATATATATATATATATATATATATATATATATATATATATATATATATATATATATATATATATATATATATATATATATATATATATATATATATATATATATATATATATATATATATATATATATATATATATATATATATATATATATATATATATATATATATATATATATATATATATATATATATATATATATATATATATATATATATATATATATATATATATATATATATATATATATATACACTGGTGTGCAAAACTTAAGCAACAATGTAAAAATTTAGCAAATAGCCATGAAATTGCAGAAAAAGAGGTCTGGAGATCAGTACAATGAACACGTAAGTCAGTAGAAATGTCATGCGTATGCAAATATCAGGAATGAAACGTCAGAGGCGACGTGAGCGTATGCAAAACGCGTGATGTCGGCGCTCTCAGCTCAACAGTAAAATAAAAGGAAGGACGGAGACGCAATTCAACATATTCTCTGCAAGTGCCAGTGAGTCAGTTCGTGAAATATGGCTAGAAGAAATCACCTGGACGACTTCACACGTGGAAGAATGATCGGAAAGCAGGAGGAGGAGCGTACTGTCACCAGTGTAGCTGCAGAGTTCGGAATCAACAAAAGAGTTGTTTCGCGCGCTTGGAAAGCGTTCCAAACCACAGGTACAGCTGTTAGAAAGGTTGGCGGCGGCCGCCCGAGGACGACAACTGCAGGGGAGGACCGATATATCGTCCGCAGGCGAAAAGAGGCCGACATCAGTCAGCAAGCGCCATTGCTCAGCAACTCTGTACAGCATCGGGACGACAAGTGTCGCGGTTTACTATGGCCAGACACCTTCACAGAGGGAGCCTATTCGCCCGCTGTCCTGAACTCTGCCTCCCTTTGAAAGTTGGCCATCGACGCCACAGTTTACATTGGTGCAGAGAGCCCAAAAACTGGAGAACTAATCAATGGAGTTGTGTCCTCTTTACGGATGAGAGTCGGTTCAGTATCGAAAGCGATTCTCAACTCGTTTTGATTTGGAGAGAGGTTGGGACCCGGTTTTATCCCAGTAACATCAAGGAAAGACACCGTAACGGTGGTCCTGGAGTTTTTGTCTGGGGAGGCATTATGCTGAACGAGCCAACTGAGCTCCACGTTTTCGACAGAGTGTCTGTAACCGGGGATCACTATTGTGAGGAGGTACTACTTCCCCATGGGCATCTGTTCCGAGGTGCCATTGGCCCAGACTTCATTTTTATAGATGACAATGAACGGCCACATTGGACTCTTGCTGTTGAGGAGCTACTGGAAAGTGAAGATATCACTCGAATGGATTGGCCAGCGTACTCCCCAGATTTAAATTCCATCGAATATGTGTGGGATGCTTTGGGGAGACACATTATAGCACGCTTACATCCTCCGGAGAACAGCCAACAACTCAAACAGATGCTGATTGAGGAATGGGCACTCCTACCGCAAGATATATTGCACCAGCTGGTTCTGGGTATGCGGAGACGGTGCGAAGCAACCCTTCTAGTGAGGGGAGGGCATATCCCATATTAAGAAATATCTGCTTGTTGTTCTTCCTCTTCGAAAGACAATCATGAGTCACGACACTATGCATTCAATAAAGCTTGTTTGATTCCATACCGTATGCATTGTGTTCCTTTTTCAGCGCCGATACTTTCGTCATCCTTTACGTACATAATACTTTCTCTCATTTCTGAATTTCATGTCTCTCAGATGATTTCTCGTGAAGTTATGGCGAAAAACCCACCTGTTGCTTAAGTTTTGCACACCAGTGTACTTGCTATTCCACTGTGTATTGAGTGAGAATTGAAATATTTGAAATGATATTGTGGTATTTTCCCATCTACCATTTTCGATTTCGCCATACAAGAAAATACGGCTAAGTGCTACTAAGGTGTTCTACTAAATTGCGAAGTAAAAAATGCTGTAACTCTACACAACACCGCTTAGTAAATTCGCATTTTAGGGTTACTAATATGTTTATATTGCATGATTTTCAAGTATGAAGATTTTCATGATTTCAAAAATGAGGATTTTTATTAAAAGATAGTTTCTGCTACTATTATTATAATTCATCATGAAAATTTCCAATATTTATACTTACTATTCCATCGCGTATTGTTTGAGAATTGAAAGGTTTGAAATGATATTATGGTATTTTCACCATACAAAAAATTTCGCCAAGTAGTACTCAGATGTTTGGCTAAATGGCTACATTTTGTCAGAATTTCAAAAGTTGACTGGAATAAAGGTTATATAGTGTTCGTGGGTTGGCTAGCGTCAGAGAGCAGGGGGCGTAGCTCCCAAGTTACATATTATATACCTAGATTAAAGTATTGATTTTGATATGAAAAGATTCATTCTTAAGAAATAAAATCAATATTTCAATAAATTATTTTTAGAAAATTTATATTAAAAGATTATTTGAGAGTGAAAATAATGCAGATCATCAATAAAAGTTTTTTGCATTACCCGAACGCACAGTTGAAAGCATTGAAGTGGAAAATTTCATTCAAATAAATTACAAAGTATCTCAACTTTTAGCATAAGAAAATGCAAAGTGGCATTGAAAATGCATAGTGGCACGGAAAATGCAAAGTGGCATACACTTGAAAGATAATGTACAATCCAAATACTTGGCCAGAACAAATGAAAAAAACTGAGCTAAAATATCACATACGGTCAATATCAGAGACCTAAAGAATTTTTGTTTCTGAATAAAACTTCAAATATAATTTTTAAATAAAGTTTATATTTAAAGTTTACTTTGTTAATTATGTTAATGTTTATTATGTTAGTCGTTATACAAGGCTAGAGATTTTATTTCACAAAGTTTCGATATATGAGACAAATCATCTTGGTAACGTATCTTGTAAAAGCTAATTATGAAAATGTTTCCCAATAAACGATTCCCGCATTTTTTTTTTATATATAAATGTTTTGAAAAGGCCATAAACATAAAAAAATTTCTGCTCAATGCGCATTTTTTTTTTTTTTTAAATTTGCAATCAAAATTACCTTGGTTAGAGGTTGGCGAGAAAACGACTCATTTCGTTGGCATTGAACTTGACGAGACGGCTTCGCAAACATCTTGGCTTGAAATGCAGCAGCGGAAACCAGATTTGCAAGTTTCTCGCAAATCACGCCAACCTGTACTGAATGTGGCAATGGTCCACCAACGCCAACTTTTTTAACTCCAACTATTTGGCAGAAACCTCCCAATAACTATAGAAACAATAGGGTCTCTTTACGTTACGAATTTTGTTGACTGTTTTGATCGGACTGGTTTTGGCTTGGTTATGGGGCATTTTCTTTTCTTAATATTTAAATAACTAATTTTTTTTAAAGAATTTTTGTTTAAATATTTGGAATAAAAAAGAAATTCTTCATAAATATGTGCTGATTTCACTCGTTTTTAAAAAATGCGGGAATTGTCCATTGTCGAAATAATATTTGTTTCGCATTTTCTAAAAAATAATTTAAAATAACACATAAATATCAACCAACAATGGAATGAAATCCGTACATTTGTTTAAATATACTTTTCAAGGTATTAAGCGCTTTTATTTGACACTTCTCTGAAAAAAGGCAGTTCTTTGAAATTCTCCGAACTACATATTATTACAAAATTTCTTTTTGCACTATTGAGATTTACATGCTAATAAATTTTCTATTAAAATGTGTTGGTTCCCGGTGATAACAAAAATTACTGGAGCTTGATTTCCCCGTATTTAGATTTAAGCCTCATAGATAATATGTATTTATGCTACTAATTGAGAAAGTAATACTTTTTCAAATAAGATAAAATGCTTGTTTGACGAGTGAGTCAGCACGAGTCAAATAATTCACCGAGTTAACAAAAGCATTTTCCCACGTGTTCCAAAGAATATTTTTTATAATCACACGAAAAAATATTTTTAATACATATATTTTTTAATGTTGGTAACTCCAGTCAATGAATTTCTTCTAATAATATAATTCATAAAAACAAAGTTTTTAATATATATATCCTTTATATGCATTGTCAATTTTTATACTCATTAACACAGAGCCGATTCTGTAAACAGCGCGTGTTTGGTGTTTCCATCTAATTTTAAAAATCAAAAACATTTCTCTCAGCAAAATGTGCAGCAAACTACGTTAGAAAATTTATTTTTTAAAAATGAACGAGAATTTATGCACTCACATTAAAGTACCATTTATTTATTCTGATTAAAACAATTTTATTATTTATTTATGAAAACTTCTTTGGCAACATAAAACAGATTCTTCAATGGTCTGTTAAATACTATTTTAGAGATATTGGATAACTGCAAGTTGGTTTATTAGTATTCCGTAAAAGCTACCTTTTAGTGACAGTGACAACCCTAAAATTTGATAGCGATGATTGTGATCTATCTTCCAAGTTTCAGTCGGATTGGATAACGGCAAGGAGATAATTAGGCCTCCGAAGATCCATCAACAAACACACATACAAAATCGAAGTTAATAAAAAAAAAATTTAAAAAAATGTCATTTCAATACCAAGAATATATAATATTTAAGCACGAGGCATGCGAGAGAGTACTTTTCACACTAGTGCGAGAAAGCTGCTTTCCCTCACTCCTCGCGAAATTTTTTATTTTCACCACGATTTACGAGTAAGAAAAGTTAATTTTTGTGCACGTTGATATAAAATGCTAAATTATTTATTGTCTAATATTTATGCTCCTAGTGGGGAAAGTAATACTTTTTCAAACGAGGTAAAAAGCTTATTTGACGAGTGCGATAGCAAGTGTCAAATAATTTACCCAGTTTGAAAAAGTATTTTCCCTCGTGTTGCATACAATACATTTTATAATCACATGCAAAATATATTTTTAGTACATATATTTATTAATATTGGCAACTCGAGTCAATGAATTTCTTCTGAAAATCATCGATGCTGAAAATATGTCATTTCAATTCCAAGACTATATAATGCCAAGACTATATAATGCCATGCCAAGTTCAATGACTGCAGTTGCCAACACAAATGCACATATGAATTAAAAATATTTTTTACAACAACGTACAAAAAATTAAACTTTTTTTTATCATTGTGAATCAAAAATAGTAGCATAAATAGCACTTTTTCGAGAGGAATGCGGGAAAATAACTTTTTCGCAGGGGAAAAGTACATTCTTACACGCCTCGTGCTCAAATATCATATATTCTTGGAATTGAATTATTTGAAATGACATATTTTCAGAAGAAATTCATTGACTCGAGTTGCCAAAAATTATAAATATGCGTATTAAAGATATTTTTTGCACGCTATTAAAAAAAATATTGTATGCAACACGTGGGAAAATAATTTTTCAAACTCGGTAAATTATTTGACTCGTACTATCGCACTCGTCAAATAAGCGTTTTTCCTCGTTTGAAAGAGTATTACTTCCTTCACAAGGAGCATAACTAACTATTTTCAAGTTATTATAAAAGATATTGTTTGCAACAAGTAGAAAAATACTTTTTCACACTCAGTAAATTGTATTTGATAAGTGCTAACGCCCTCGTCACTTTTAATTTTAACTCTAATCTTACATACCAACCTAAAGCATTCTCAAATTTAAAATAATTACCAATACTTACTTTACGAAGTTCGATTCTTTACGTCCTCAGATTTGATCTTCTTTATAAACTATCTAAAACTTGACGCCATTACCTTATGGGTCTAAAAACGCTTTACTTCTGTGCAGGTGTTTTAAATTGAGAGAGGAAGTCGTTAGACGTTGGACAAATAAATTATTCATGGTTAACGCACTAAGAAATGTTAATGTTTCAACCTAAAGCACTTTACGATGTTTGGTACTACTGCATTTAGTTTGATATGATTTTCTGATAGCTAATTTATATCTGAAATTTAAATTATTATAAAACATGCGGATTTAGATTTTATACTAAGTAAACTAAACTAGAGATGTAGAATGCCGCACAGCTTTCAATTACATTATAATAATGCACTACATTTTTAAATTTGACTTGGATTGATGTTATTTTAGTTTTCATATTATCATTTATTTAAGAAAATGGCCGGGTTGGCGATAATTCTTTTATTAGCTATAAAACCTCTCCAAAAGGGCAAATTTGGCGATATACTTTTCAATAATTCTTACTAATCTCATTATCTTTCCTTGGTCTGGGCTTGTGTTTTTGACCGCTGGTCGGATTGTTGTACAAAACCAAATGGTGAAAACGATAGCCCAGATCTATTTGTTTCATCCAACTATAATTCTCCAAAATTTTACTTTTGATCTACAAAAAAGTAATAAGAATTATAATTTTATTGACAAAATGTATTCAACTATTCAAAAATGGAAAATTGCAACAGGTCCTCTCCTTGATGAATGCTCTTCTATTTTATTAACCTGTATTCTTTCCAACACTTTTTTTTTCAAGGTCGTTAATAAATATTATGTACAGAAAATTTTCCAGTTATGTTTGCTTGCTATTCGGTTTTCTGAAAATTATGAATTTACCACAAACAAGCTGACAAAATAACCCCAATTCATGTATTATTCAGGGGATAGAATTGCCAAGCGGAATTAAAAAATTCATTTGAGGGAAAAAAAAAATATTAATGTGGACAATCTTCATTTTATTAAAAATTAATAGAAATAATCTAGAGTACTTCTTAATTTTGATCGTTGTTTTCATAGATGAAAGTGTATGGACCTGAAAGACATCCGTATTGAGTCAACTTAAAGTAATGACAATCTTTCTCTAATATTCTGTAAGCACGTGTCACTATCTCATCTCAGTGCATTGCGGCATTGACAAACATCACAATCAATTAATCTGGCTCATCACAGTATTACAGTTATCATTTGAATAAATATTCTTAGAAGACAAATATATTTTTTAAAAGAGAAAATTTACTCCGGTGGGCAGTACAATGGCTCTGTTGAAGGCAATAAATAATTTAGCAAATACGGTGAATAATGTATCGAAGGAAAAGGAAAGAGTACTTGGATTATTAGGGTGTAACACAAAAAATGAGGGAGTGAAGAATTGTATCGAGATGATGCCGGTGTTTTGCCTTTAACGAGTAATGTTATATGCGAGATAAAAAGTTAAATAATTGCTATAAAATACAGGGCACGTCTAAAAAGTTCTGTGAATAGTAACATAAAAAAAAAGAAATCAAAATACATTTATTTTGCTTCAAAATAATCTCCATTGACCACTATATACCTTTGAAAAGCTTTTGTAAATCTTTTAAAATGCTGCTGGAAGTCGTCAAACCTTTTTTGGAATCGATGTAAGCTTCGATGTTGCAGTTCTTTGCATATGTTTTTCCGTCTGAAAAATGCATCAGTATCTTTCATGGCTCACTTGAGTTGGAGAGAAAAGAAGTGTTTAGTCTTTATTCGAACGTCCAATTCGAACACCAGTCTTTCCTACATCAAACGAGTGTAGAAAGCAACACATTTTACATACGAATCCACGTCCAAAGAAATGAGGCATCAACTCTTCCAACAATTTGAAAAGCTTTCTTTAAAAATGTCCAGTAACTTTATAAATATCTTCAAGCTTAGCCACAATTTACGTTTTGAATGCCAATAAATGTATACCTTATTTTTTCTGATGCTATTCATCGCATTTTTAGACGCACTTTTTAAAAAGATGAAATGAATTTTTCATTTGATATTATAATTAAGACGACACCGGTCTAAAAAGCTATTTATGTGCAGTTTTAAATTAAGATGCTAAAAATATAAAGGAATTTGAATAAACCCTTTTGTAAAATAAAATGGGGCATTATTTTAAACGTTAAAAAGCTCAAATTTAAATGAAAAATACTAGATCCTGTTTTATTGGAAAAATACTTGCTATTTCTGCAGTTTAATTTTAAAAATTCTTTGCCAAAAAATGCAAAAATACACATTTTATCTCTTAAACCTTTGAATATACATGTAAAATATTCTGAGATAATTTTTACCAATAAAACTTCACGGAATTGTGATAGAAAACAGCAAAAATATAATTTTATTAAAAACAACGAAAAAAGTCGTATGAAGCACCTCTAAAGTTATTTAAGTTAAAAAAAAAATAGCATACATTTTTGTCCATAAATTTGTATTCCTAGATAAGTTGTTAAAAAACTGATTTTGTTTTTAAAATGCAAAGGAAAAAACTTAACTGTATTCATAATTTGAGAAGTCAATTATCGATACTAAAAATTAATTTCAACTCCAAAACAAATGTGCTACTACTTATGCCTGAAGACGGTTAAAATCATTATACCATAACCTCCCAACCCTGTCTTAGAGAAAAGATGCAATGGCACTTCTCTCTCCCATAACCCGTTCTACGAAGAATTCCACAACAAGCTTTTTGGTTGGGACTAAACTTACCAGAAAACCGGTTACAACGTCTACCCTTTCTAATATTAATCTCTCTGCCATTATAAATATCTACTAGCTTGTTGCCCCCAAAAAAGTGTGTTGGTTTGTCGAATGTGGAGTGAACCGAAACGGGTAGAGTTAATCTCGCATCAGTTTCGATTAATCTCGTTAAAGAATGGACACATGGACAGGTTGATGGAACGTTTGACATCACTTTTGTTGATTGCATCGGCGGATACTGATGAAATTTCAATTTTCTGGCTGTTTGTTTCAATACACTTGGGTGTCATTGATGTAAATAGAATGAGAACGTATAGGAGAGTCGGGTGGAATGGGATATTTAAAGTAGAATTCTTAATGTAAAGAATAGTTAATGTTATTTATGTAAAATACTTTTTAACAAAAACTTTGCTTGCCATTTACTCTTACCGTGATTTAAGTGATAAGCTATTTACTGAAATTCGTTTTATCCAACCTCGATAGAGAAGTTGAATATGAAAGTGTGTGGGACATGTATGAGAGAATGAAGGTTGAACCGCGTAAAAATTTGAAAAAAGGATTAATGAGTTGTACTTTTTAAGATCCAAATATTTCAGCATCATGTATTAATTTGAACAAAAATAAAATTATCCTCTCTTAAGGGGAAAAAAACATTCCTTCCAAAAGGATTATTCCTTTTACTCTCCAAGCACAATTACAGGCAAAAGTGTAACTCACAAAAATATTAGATTAAAAAAAAAAACTATATTCTTAGCCTATTTTTTTCCATACTCTTGTACCATACTTTTTCCATACTTCCATACTTTTTGTATCTCTTGTAATATATTATAACCAGACGCGTAGCCAGGGGGAGGGATATGGGGATATATCCCCTCCCGAAATATTTCAGTTTGCTATCAGAACGTAAAAACCAAAGGATTTTTTTTTTATTTAAAATGGTAAATTTATTTTAAATTTCTAAACTTAGGAAAAGTACTTGGTTAAAATTTAAAGTCCGGTACGAATTCTACGCCTCTAGGTGATTTCCGCCAAAAAATGGCAGCCTCACCATTTTTTTTTTTTTTTTTTTAATGACAAGTTAACTGTCTATAGTAGCCATAATTTGGCGAGTTTTTATGTAAGCAATTCTTTGCGCAGAATCCGTACCGAACTTGGATTTTTTACCAATTTCTTACAACTAAATTAATTTGCCATTAATAACAAAAATTATTGTTACGATTTTGCTGAGTTATAATTTCATATCCCTTACCAAAATTTTTTCCTGTCTACTACCCCTGATTATAACTGTAAAGATAAGATACCATACAAATGCAAAGGGAATGGTAACGTTTGAACAATTAATGGCAACGTTAAAATGCATGAGGCAAGATTACATTGAGGCAGGATTGGTGCAGATCACATACAGAAGGGTGAAAAGAGGTGAAAGCTTCTTTTCAAACTTTGATTTTTCAAAACTGATAATTGGATTTCCTAAAGAAATGTTAATTAATAGTAATAAATTAATTTTCCATTCAAATAAGGCAAAATTATTTTTAATGGGATCCGCATCGCACTCCCCTTGGGGTCCTTGGGCGAGGGAGGGGGAGGGGAGGTCACAAAAGCTGAAAATTTTACTTTTATTGGTCATACTTTCAGATAGTTAATTGTATTTTAGACTTAGTTTGAATTTTTTCTTAACTGTTTCTTAACCCCAATTGAAACACGTACATGTATTTATAAGCGCAGTGCAATGGTGATCTATGATTGGTTTAAATTCTTCGCGAGTTTACGTGTATGTGACTGAAAGGTTAGTATAGACAGTTTATTTTTACAATTTAAGAGTCAAAATTCTATGAAATGTCATTTAAAACCAGAGGTTTTACTAATTACGCATTCCAAGAAAGGCTCCAAAAAGTGTAAGGGGGTCTTTTCTTCCTTCCTTTTTCATCCAGTCTCCAAACCATTACTTGAGGGTGTTTCGCAGCAAATGTTACGAACAAGGCGACAAATAGATGAAACCCCGATAGAAGTTAGTATAGATTTGGGCTAAGAGGACAAAAACTAACCAGTCTACACTTTTGACAGTGACTGCATTGGGACTGGACTGAATATGCTACCTGGTTCTACGATACTTTTTTATTTTTTTTTATTTGAGTTAACTCCTAGTCTGCTGTATAATCAGGATTAGCAGTATTGGCAATGATTGGTAAGTGATAAAATTTAGATTTTTGTATCAACTTTTGGCTACCGTTAATTATGTTCAGAGGCGTACTGACAATAGTGTTGTCCGGTGCAATTACCGTGACGGTCAGTGTCTGTAAAAAATAGGCCGGTCCGGGAAGTTGATTTTTTTTAAACTTATTGTTAAGAATTTTGTATATTTGTAAATATTTCGTAGTGTTTATTTTGTAAATAGTAAAATTTATGTACATTTCGCATAAGGCAGTGCAATAGTTCGTCGTTAATTTGTTTCCCTGCAATGAGTCCCTTAATGTTTGATAACGGGTTTTACAGAGGTAACTCTGGGAAGCGAGTTTCAAGGGGCAGAGCATTTAACATTATGGTAATGGGAATCTCCCCAAACTGGCGAGATAGAGCCAAGTTGGCGATGGTTTTGGCGACTAATTTTTGTCGCCAAACTTGGCGACCATTTGGCGACATTTTCGGTCCCCATGTACATGTATAAGACTTTTCGACTACAATCTGGAAAGTTCTCCAAATGTCTACCTCTAGGAGTTTCAAGAAGGTTCACGTACGTTCACCTCCCCTATAAAAGCTCAGGGAGCGGGTGATGGAGTAGTTCTTGGATTTTGAGTCACTGAATTAGTTGACTGGAGATACTGAGCGAACTGTATTGCATTGTCTTTTGCGGTGATTTAGGAGTTGTTGTCAAGTTTTTAACTGCTGTTTTGTTCTCTATTGAGGTGAAAAGAGCTGTATTGTGTCTACTAGAACGAGAAGTTCTGGAGCTGTAAGAGAACTGTGAAGAGTTATTTTGGAATAAATTTCTGCAAGTTTTGATCTGCTTTGGCTTCAAATCTTTCGAACCCGTCCACGCAACATTATTTTTGCTTACATTTTTTTTTTTTTTTAAGTCGAATGCAGACATCAATGAGTCATAAAATTGCTAAATTGTTGCCAATTTAACATCTTGTTTGAACTATACAAAAAAAAAAAAAACTCAAAGGGGGGAGGGGGGGTGGGGGGGCATTTTCACAAAATGTGGAAATCTTACTTTGGAAAATAACATTAATTTGATTTTATAGATTATGTTGTGATTAGAAAATAGATGCACTAATATTTATATATTATCATACTATGACGACTTTTTACTTTATTTTATAACTTTTGAACTTTAATACATATAATCATTTTTGATGTCATATTCTGATACGCATACTAGCTATATACCTGGACATTCATGAATATGCAATTCGGGTTTCTTTGTTTTAGTTTAGCAACTAATTCTCAGAGGTTTATGGAAACCAATTTCACTCAAACGAGGTATAAGGAATAGATAAAGAAAACTTGATGTATTAAATTAATTATTAAAAAACAAATTATCTATTAAAATTAATTAATAAAACATAAATAATTAAATAAAATGTATATTAAATATTAAAACTATTTAATTATAAAATTAATTATTTGATTAATCATTGAAATTATTTTATTATTAACAATAATTATTTAAATTTAATTGATGGTTATATTGAAAATTTGGGCCGGCATAAATCTAACATCACCCGAATTCCTAATAATACTTACCCCCCTTCTCTTTGTAACAATTACTGGCGGTGCCCTTGATTGATATATATATATATATCATTCATTTTTTTTCTCTTCAATTTGCCTCAAAAAAGTTTAATTTCTCATTAAGTATCATAAAAGAGTGACTAAATAATGTTGGAGTTGGGTCAATATATTATTCCATCAGCAAGATATACGATCTCAAATTTGTGTCAAATTCGGAGATTTTTCGATATGGCACCAAATAACTTCCAACGTGTTCAACTTGCCTCAATGTTTTATGTATTAATAAATAGTAGTACTAGTATAGCTGTTTGGAGGGGCAAATCAAACGCTCAAGATGTAATTCAGGCCAACATGACATGAAAAACTGGACATTTTGTGACCTTGAATGACTCTTCTCAATTATTTGCCATGAACTTTTTATATATTTCATAAAGATCTATGTTAGTACATTCCTAACAGAAAAAATACAGGTGGCAAGTTATTTATGCAGTATTATACGGATAAAAATAGTTTTCATGTGTCACAAAAACACCAATTTTTTCATTTTTAAAGGTGACCTTTGACAGGTCGTAGAATTTGCACGGTACGGCTATGGAACAAAAAATTTCAAATTTTATCATCTAATAAGGGCAGTAGCAACTGGTAATTTTTTGGAATCGGAGATGGTGTGAATCAGGGATTGTTCAACTTCTCAGAATCTTGCTTCTAACTATATTATAATTTTACAATTATAAGTTTTAGTATTAACTTAAGAAACAACAAGAAAACATAAGCCTCAACTTATCACGGAAACTATTTCCTTTTGGTGGAGGAAATTCTAAGAAATGTTCGTTTTTCTCCCACCAACACATCCCAATTCACGCACACACGAGCTGATCAGTTCATCGAATTCACAAGTACAGTCGAAGTCAAAACATTCGTAACGATCTGCATGTCGCCACAACAGAGTATCCATATACCGTGGTGGGAGATTCCCTACTAACAGTCGTTACCATGGCAATGGTGCAGCTTATTTGGAACTTCACTCCTGTGGCTGTACCTCGCTTGAGGATCGTCAAATTTACTTGATTTGAACGTTTTTCTCCCTCAATTGCGAAACAGGTTTGTTATTTTTCGGAGATTTTTTTTACCTAGCTTAGAAACTCCATCTTCGTATGCGATTCAACCGTACATTTAAGAAAATTAGTAAAATAAATAATCAAAGTGTAGCAATTAGTAAATTTTTATTTTGAACTAATAATTTAAATGCATTCATTCTTGGGCTTAATTGAAAATAAACTGTTCATTTCCAGCATCTCTCCTACTTTGTCTTCCATCCTGTTGGGCCGGTGATCCATGCGCCTCCAAAGCTGAACTGAAGTTCTGCACATGCCGCCACTATAGTCTGAGGAACGGAAAAATACCACATCACGCTCATCGTCGCCGTCGCCAAATCAGACATTCTTCTTTACCTCCTCCTACCTCAAACTCAATTCCATCCAACAAAATCCCGAGTCTGGCGATAGGTTCGACGCCTTCCAGCAGTACCACTGGAAACGAATGGGATTCCGACGTTTTCGAAGGAGAGGACCAGGGCATCATGGGCAGAAGCAGAGGTATTGTAGAAGAAATGGATGAGACAAACAGAGCCCAATTCACGTCTGTGGAGTGCAAAGAGCCTAAGACAATCACTGAGTTTGAAGGGGTTCTTCTTTTTGCTCTTCACAGGAGACTGGTGGATAAGCTGATCGTGGCTAACCTGCCACCTTTTCGAGAGGAATCTTTATCTAGGCTTCCGAATAGGGGACTGAGGAACACTCGCATAAAGCAGTTTGAGGTGAGGCCAAGTTACCTTCCTTTTTGTAGGTGTTGTCTTTCTATTTCTAGTAATATGTAGAATAAAATGGTATATCGTTTTATATACCACTGCTCAAAAAGTTATTTTTTGGTTTCCTTAATGCTTCAATCAGTTAAGGAAGTTGGGTGCCAGCTTTAACTATTCTAGCACCAACAAGTATCAAATGAAAAGTTACAAAGTTACATTTTATTTTGTGTAAGTAAATTGTGAAATATTGTACTTTAAATTTATGAGTGCAATATTGCTTTGAAACCTAAACTGTTCGCATATGATAAGAATATATTTCATGCATTCCCTACTTTGAACTTGAAGATTTCTACATTGTAAATATTTTGAAACAAATAATTCCGGTTTTTTTTTTTTTTTTTTAATTTTTTTTTTTTAAGTTTTCAAGTTGGTATAAAGTAATGAGTAAATTTTTGGTACTTGGATTCACACAAATACAAATATTACAACTACTACAACCAATACTACTTTTTTACTAGTATGAAAGGTTCCGCAACTGTAAAGTTAGCTTTGGGACCAATTCTGTACGATAGTCTATCTACGATACGATCTAGTACGATATAGTATATCTAGTATATCTAGTACGATATGCAAAGTCTGCAGTAGAACAGTTAAAAACAATTCTTTCAGTTATCTATATCACTAGAATTTCAAGATCAAATGATATTATATAGGTAATAATAATAAAATTGGCGTTCAATTTTGAACAAAAAAGAAAAACAAACTATTGATGCATCGAAACATACATACATCAAGCAAAACACTATTTTCATTTACAGATCCGCGATACTGCCCTTTCCGGTGATTTCATCTGGTACGGCAACCCTTTCGAAGGCCAATCCAATTCCTTGTTACGTTTCTCGGCCAATCGCTGCTACCTATATGGTGCTCTTACATACGAAGAACCCGGAACAGTCAACACAAAGGGTCTCCACCTGCTACCGCGTATCGAAGGTGTGGATTTCTCCAACAACCATCTAACAATTATCAAAGCCACTGCCTTCAGGTATCCTCCAGCCAACCTGTCCAGCATCACACTGTCCAGAAATAGTCTGCAGACGCTGGAAGCTGGTTGCTTCCAACATATTCCCCATCTAAAGATAGTGGACTTGTCAAGAAATCTGCTGAAGTCAGTAGTTCGTACCATCTTCGCAGCACCGGCGAGGTTTCTGGAGACAATCAATTTGAGGTCGGTATTCAAATGTTTTTATACCTACACTCACATATGCATTTTTTGTTTTTTAACGTAATATCAGAACAACATGCAGTTCAAAAGAAAGTTATTTTCAGTGTTAAGCTCTTTAATATCCAATGTTATTTGGATGTAGGTTCATTTATGAGGGATTATTTTACACAAAGGGGAAAAAAATGAAAGGATCAAATACCTCTCTAATAATATGAATGAACAGTTGTTTCTTAATATGGTTTTCAAAATAAATTTGAAGTTCCAATGGTTTAGATTAAAAACATTTATAAAAATTGGAATAGTGCTAATGATCTCAAAAGAATTAAATAGAAGAAGTAGGATTCTTACCCGAACTGCTGGAAATACAATCCCATCCAATACCATTTAAAACAATATGCTTCCGTAAAGAGAGGTAATGAAAAAAACTTAATTTTTAGACCATAGTCATATATTTACGATTATATCGAATGTTAAAGCTGTAAATTCATTTCTTTTAGTCCAAGATTTACCAAAATAATTTTCCTTTCAAATTAGGCATAATCATCTACACTCTTGCTTTTTTTTTTGGGGGGGGGGGGGGGCTTTTTTTTTTAAATTTCCCTGTTTGTAAATTTCAGAATTAAGTGATGCCGACCAAACGGTATAGTGGTTAGCATACTAGCTTCTAGACCGTGAGGTTGCGGGTTCGAGTCCCGTGTAAGGCATGGGTCTTTGTAAATGTATGTAGGCTTGTCAAATGACGAATGTTTCGGTGCATTATAGCTTTCGTGTTGCTGACGGCGCCAGATAATCTGAAAACAACCAATCAGAATTAAGTGCGGGGATTGAAACAAATCATTTGAAATCCAAAAGCTAGAAAAATAAGGTAATCGGGGTTAAAGTATTGAAAAAATGAAACAGAAAAGTGACTTTTTAAAACTGGGATTTTTCGACCCTGAATTAGACATTTTATTTTTTAAAAATTATAACAAGCCACTCATAATATTTATATCTGAAATCCCTTCATTTGTAGCTTGCATTGGATACCACACACAATGTTGTTAAAGAGAAAATACATTTTTTTCAATTTAAAAACGATGTCAAAATTTCAAAAACTGTCTATTTTTTTTATTTTCTTACTTGTCTGTTTTTGGATTTGCAATAACTAGCTGTTTGTTAAATTTCATTAAAATCATCCAACTAGAGCCCGCGTTTTAAAAGTCTACTATTTCGGAGAGACAGACATTGAAATGATTCAATAAATGTTCCATACTCTCGTTTTTAGGATACCAATTACTAAGTACGAAAATTTTATTTAAATCTAGAAATCACGATAAACAAAGTCTAATATTAAACTTTTTGGGCAAAAACATGTTCGATGGAAGATAAGAAACTCTTCTCTTGTTCAACAGCGGAAATTTTCTTGAAAACTTACCTGCCGACTTCTTCGTCAATATGTCTGCTTTGAAGATCGTGAACCTGTCTAGAAACTTCATGCACAACATGCCAGCCAAACCATGGGCCACTGTATGGAGACAGCTCATATCTGTGGATATCAGTGGTAAGTTATTTAAATTACAAGGCGTTATGCAATCTTAAAAAAGTTTGTATTTTACACTAGCAGTGAAAAACTATACTTAATTTTATCACTATTGTAGTGTGTTACATACGTTAATAACCTTGATATTTAGACACTAAATATTCTTGAATTTTAAATGATAAGTAAAATGAGATTTCGACTCTATTGACGATGCAGATTGTTTAATTACTTAAAAATCATAGTTCTGCTAATAGACAACCGTCAAATCAACAGGAGGTTTTCTTTAAACAATAAATTTACCATAGTACTAATGCATGTGTTATAAAAGTTATTTATAGATTCAGTAATAATTTCAGAATACTGCAAGTAAATTCTTAATCGAATAAGTAGTTTTATTTTAAATTACGATAATTGCAAATTTGCAATATTAAACTCTACATTTCCAGTATTATGTGAAAGAAAAATATAATTCTAAGAAGCGGGTTAGATTTAAATAATGGACAATTCTCACATTTTTTAAAAAAGTTTGAAATTAGTTTATATTTATAAAGAATTTTTTTTATTCCAAATATTTAAACAAAAGTTCTTTAAAAAAATTAGTTATATAAATATTAAGAAAAGAAACTGCCTCAAAATCGAGCCAAAACCTGTCTGGTCAAAACATTCAACAAAATCTGTGACGTCAAGAAATCCTTCCGTTTCTATGGTTATCATGGATAAATGCGTGAATATCTGCCAAATAGTTGGCGTTGATTTGGTAGACCATTGCCATATCCCGTACAGGTTGGCGCGATTTGCGAGAAACTTGCAAAACTGGTTTCCGATGATGCATTTCAAGCTAAGATGTTTGGGATCTCTTGACGTCACATTCTTCAATTCGAGCCGAATGAATCGTTTTCTCGCCAAAGTCTAATAAGGGAACTTTGATTACAAATTAAAAAAAAAGAAAAAAAATGCTCATTCAGCAGAAATTTTTGTGCGTTTCGAAACATTTAGATTTGAATAAAAAAAATTGAATGCGGGAATTGTCCATTTTAAACTAATTGAAAAAGTGCAGCCAATGCAAATGGGTCATTCCATGGGAAATAAAAAATGATAATAATAGACTTTGACACTCATCGTCTTTTATTTAAAAAAATATTGCAGTTAAAACTCGTAGAACTAAGAATTACATAAAAATTATATCACCACTTACTCTATTTTTATAACGCTTTTATATTCCAATCATTTGACATTTTCAACATTTCTGAAATTTTTAAAACAACTAAGTATCAAAAGAAAGCTTCATTTCAAAGACTTCCGATTACACAAATACAAAGTTTTATTTTTGAACTTAATAAAAACCCATGTGGAATTCAGCAAAAAAAGCATTATCTCTCCAAATTAATGTCAAAATTTAAAAAAAAATAATCAAATTATTCGTATTCAATTTTTATCAAACTTAACATTTACAACAAAGAGACAAACAAAAAAACGTGGTTTTTTTTCCTTCCCCCTCCCCCCCTTCCCCAATAAAAAATAAGTTTTGCATAGGGGTCAGGCCAGAATGGAATTTAAACTTTTATATCAATGGAAATGTGAGAACATTTATAATTTTTTTTTCTTCTTTTTATTATATTAGTGACATCCCACTTTCATCCCACTTTCATTCTACTTTTTCAATCTACTTGTATCTAGTTTTCCGGGAGGGGAGGGGGGGGAGGAATCAGGTGACAGTGATTTTAAGTGTTTACACATAAAATTCAACTCAATTTATGTTTAAAATTGTCACTTGTTTTCTTAATCTTAATCTCTTAAATCAAATTTTTAATCATCTGTGATTGATATCTTCTTAAGTTATTGCATGAAAATTTTTGACATGATGTGTAATATCCATATCTTACGAAAGAATACCATTTTTAATGAGAATTTTATTCCTTAACTTACATTTTCTTGATGTAGTCTATTCTTCTATGAGTGGAAAAGTTCGTTAAATAATTTTGAAATACGTTGTATTCTTGTTAGATTCAAGAAATGTACAATTTATCACTGGATATTTTGAATGTAATTATTAATAATGCCCTGAAAAAAATCCTTCCAACGTAGAGTTGAAGTAAGACAACGGACTACAAAAAAAATATTTCAACATAAAAACTAGTTGATTTTATTAACTTTTTTTTTTTTTTTTTTTTTTTTTACTTTTACTTGAAACTAAATTAGAAAACTAAGAAATTATCTCTTGACTTAAAAAAAAAAAAAAAAAAAAAAAAAAAAAAACCTTTTACTCATGAGCACTGAAAAATATAACAGGATTTATAGATTATAGTCTCCTTATCTTGAACATTAACACGTTGATTTTAATGTTTCTAAGATCATTTTGATGCTTAAATTTATTCCATGTGATTTACTTTGCTCACACATGCCCCTGTAAAATACAACTGTGCTACACTTGCTCAAGCAGCTTTTTACTTTAGGCAAGAGTATTATAGGGATTATTGTGGGTAGTTGGTCATGATGATGATTTGAATCATGATTTTTCTGTGAAGAATAAATAAATTCCATCTCAAATAATAATGAATTCAGTTCTTATACAGGTTGGTCATAAAGAAACTTTGCTGATATGTGGACCTCTAGCGGTCGTTCCGTTTGACAGATCGAAATGAGATTTCAGATATAGTTAGTCAGAGATATGAGCACGGTATTTTGTGAATGGCAACAAAATGGCGCTCACTTCTGTTATTGTTACAGAAAATCGAAATTTTCGAATGGCAACACCTACTTTTTTTGTCGCAAAATGCCTAGCTCATGCGATAGCCCTAAAGAGCATTGGAACGGTGCGTGTATCCCACAAAACGGACGTGTTATACAAGCACAAAAACAGTTCTGCGAACGGCCAACAAAAACACGATCATGGCACACGGTGGAAATTTGCATATGACAGAGG
The DNA here is from genome assembly GCA_963978545.1 of Linyphia triangularis. Classification (NCBI taxonomy): domain Eukaryota; kingdom Metazoa; phylum Arthropoda; class Arachnida; order Araneae; family Linyphiidae; genus Linyphia; species Linyphia triangularis. Next base: position 30,397,455 of record OZ021729.1, on the reverse strand, counting down.
CCAAAATTCATATGGGTGCCATCACATGCAATTTTATCGGTTTTCTACCTCGTCATGTGCAAATATCCTCCGTGTGCGATCGTGTTTCTGTTGGCCGTTCGCAGAGCTGTTTTTTATGCGCGCATAACGCGTCCGTTTTGTGTGACACACATACCGTCCCAACGCTTCTTTAGAGTTTTTGCAAGAGCTGAGCATTTTACGAAAGGAAGAAATAGGTGTTGCCATTCGAAAATTTCTAGTTTCTGTAACTATAACCGTAACTGTGGGCGCCATTTTTTTTTTTTTTTTTTTTGCGTTCACAGAATCTCCAGCTCATACCTCTAAATAACTATACTTGAAACCTCATGTCGATCTGTTGAACGGAAAGGCCGCTAGAGCGCCATATAACGGCAAAATTTCTTTATGACCACCCAGTATATCATTGCAAATCAACCCCTGAATTATATACAGGCTGTAGATAGACGTTGCCAAAGGTCAAAATGTTCCATAATTTATAGTAGCAAAATGCATTCCGATTCGAAAGCATTTCTATTGGCATAACGGTAACGCATCATTTTCACGAAAACCAAATACATGTGCAGGTAAAACATCACGCTGAGGTAAAATTATACAAAAAGTAGTTTTTAATTGAATGGTAAAAACTTTGAAAAACTGTACACATGCACAAACTTCGCTATGGAGATCTTCTTTCAATCAAAATTCGAGATCATCTTCCTATTCGAATTTGGAAAGCAAGATCATTAGATGGCTTTTCTTGACACTTTATCTCCAAACTCAATGCTGATAGTGTCGTCCAATAGCGATTTACTACATCAGAGCTCTGTCTCAACCCTGTATAATACTCTGCGAATTTAATGTCATATAGTTCTTAAAACACGTACTCCTTCTATAAATTTAATTTCCTTCTACTTTTACTTCAGGCAACTTCTTGGAATGTGACTGTCACATGCTGTGGCTTCTGCCTATCCTTTCGCCACCCCCTCCGAGAGGAAGTAACGCGACCGTCACTTCCCCACCACCTATAGCCGGACAGACAGTGAAAGGATGGTGCAACTACAACCGTATGCCTGACTACATGCCTACGCAGTACTCATTGGTTAGCCTGACCAAGGACAAGCTCATGTGCAGATAAACTTGTCCTAAAAAGTTATCGCCTGCCATTTATCTTCCCCGTCTTGACCTAACGCAAAGTATTCCAGAACACAAGATTAGACGTCACAT